>SSBG01000005.1:310972-322460 GCA_028220655.1 Shiraia bambusicola | reverse complement strand
GTGGGGGGTGGATGTGTGTGGAGTTTGGGGGGAGGGGGAATATTGGTGGTTGTGGTTGTACTGGTGGTTGTACTACTGGTGGTGGTGATGGTGATGGAGGGGGGGAAAGGGAGGTTGGGTCGAGTGCTGGGATTGGAGTGACTAGGATTGTGGTTGTGACTACTATGGTGTGGGGGGGATAGAGGCCGTATGCGGCTGGGGAGAGGGTTGGGTTTTTGTCGGGGTTGGGGTTGGGGATGGCTAGGGTTGAGGTGGTGAGGAGGGTGGAGAGGAGGGTGGTGAGGAGGAGGGCGAGTGTGTGCATTATGGGTGTTGAAGATGGGGGTGTTTCAAGAGGAGCAGGATGATATGGTGAATTGGAGTGGATCACTGATTTGATGTGGATTTCCAGTTTCTTCTACGCAGTTGCTGTCCTATTTATACCCGGCATGTCTACCGTCTGGTTGCTTGTCCAAGCAAGGTGGAAGTGTTTACTCTGTTCGTTACAAGTATTGTCGTAGTGATGGCGACCGATGGGGTCAACAGGCAAGATGTGTTACTCGGCTATGCAAGTTGTAGAACCAGGATGCTGGTTACACTAGGCCTGCAGCACGCGACCATGCTGCAAGCGGCCTGCGTGCGTTATGTATGTCAACTGTATCTGGGGGAAAAGTGGGTGTCAACGGTTATTGTGGCGTCGACCAGGTAGCTAGGCTGATGCATATCGTCGCCAAGTTGCGACTACAGTCATACCTTGCAGTGCAATTTGAACAACAAGTTTTGCAACTGGACCACGCCTAGGAGGGGCTACTGTGTATTCTCCTCTCTCCTTCTGCAACGTTTGTTATGACAATGTTTGTCGCACATCCGTCGGCAGCGCGTCATGGTGCAGTATTGGTGCATGTATCACGGTAGAAAATAAAAAAGGCAGTTGAAGATGAAGAGAATAAAAGACGACTCCCTTACTGCGGGGGACTTTGGCCTATTACTTCGTAGAGCGTAGCGAGCGGCACAAGATGCACACAGACGCGAGGGTATTTGTTGGCGCAACCAAACATCTAAACAAACAGTGCGCTGAACGCCGAGTCGTGGGGTAACATGGCCAACGCGGTGCTTTCTTCGTTATTACAAAAAGCTTGCTTAAGCGGACACAATCATGACGAGGGCTTTTCCGGCCCGTCGGGCTGTTCAGGTTCGTAATTCGTCTCACCGAGCATTGAAGGCCCGGATGAAGTGGATGCTGGTGCGGGTGCTGGTGCAGCAGCAGTAGGAGCACCTCGACCTGCCGCGGCATGCAGCCTTTGGTCGAGCGCCTTGAGTGCCAGTGCCCGTCTCCGCTCTGCCTCTGCGCGTGTGGCGCCTCCTCGTCCGCCCCCACGGCTGTTGGGGTTCATGATGCTGGGGAGACCGCCTTCTGCACGTGCGCTGGCTTGCTCGTTGCTGGCATCAATGTCGTGGTCTGAAAAAGGAGTGCAGATTCTGAGAGCCGTCAATGTGTTGTATACACCATCGGCCAAGGCAGCCACGGGGGTGTGCATCGGCTCGGGGAAAAAGTGAGCAAAGGCAAACGTGTCCGAGGCATCTCCTTTGATGACAGACCCGTCGCCCGTGGCAGCCGACGAAAGAGAGGGGCTAACGCGGAAGAAGCGCAGGTAGACCCAGGCGGTCATGAATCCAAAATAAGCCAGGAACATGGCCGTCTCCGTACCCAGGACAATGCCAGAGACGGTATTGGCAGCGAGGAAGATGGCCGGGAAGTGCTTGACACGCATGCGAACGAGGCCCTTTGCAATGGCCACGGTGTGTTCGGGCACGAGCTGCTTGAAGGCAACGAGGAAGCCGGCCTGGATGGCGATGCCGCCAGAAATGGTGGTGTGACTGGAGGGGTCAGTCAGGTCAAGTAGAATTGCCTTTGGTAGCCTAGTAAACAGGCACATATGTAGGTGGGGGGGGATAAGAGGCATACAGAGCAGCAGTCGAGTTGGTCACGAGGTAGCCAAGGATGTAGAGCGCGAAGCTCAAGAGATTGGGAATCATGGCAACAAACATGACGAATTTGGTGAATTCCTGCTGGCCCCATGCGCGCTCGAGATAGCGACCGCCATAGAAGACAGCCAGGCCGGTGACTACGAGGCCCAGGACATTCTGCTCGACAACAGTGGCCAGGGCAAACACCCAGGGATAGACGACAGACTTGGCCGGCACAATGGTCAGATAGGGCACGCCGTTGCCCACGCCCGTCAAGGGCTTCTCGACCTTTTCTGCCCAGCTGGCATGAGGGCGCAGGGCAAAGTTGAGCAGGGTGAAGACGACGACGGCAGCGAGCAGGCTGCGGGTCAAGGGCGGGAGGTTTATCCGCGCCATGTCGAATGGGTGGCTGGGTGGATGGATGGATGGATGGATGGGCGGATGAAGACTCGAGAGACGAAAACAAGTAGTTAACTAGTAATTAATTGATTGATGAATTAATGAATCAACTACCTGGTGAACAGTGAATCATCATGGTGTGCAGGCCGAGGGCGGGTGATTGGCTGGCGACGACTCTCTTTTTGCTCATGTCCAGTGTCCAGCCGAAGTACTCCCGTCCACATGTCGACTTGGTTCACTTGGTTGCTTTGATTGTCGCTGTCAAGCCGTCCAGACGCCCAAAGCCGTGACAACTCGCACTCGCAGACCTTCACCCCTCTGTACAGTCCTACCTCCTTTTTCAGCAGACACCCGCCGCCCGCCGCCCGCGAGACACACCCGCCTGTCCTATCACCATAGGTACTATGCCATGTCGTTGCTCTCGTCCAATGTGGTCAACTACTTGGGTAACAAGACCTTCTGCCCACGCCATGCGCCAAAAACACAGACACCCCCCCCCGCTGACGTGCGCATAGTCTGGCGATACCTGCAGGAGTCGGGCTTTGGCAATGCTGCCCTGCAACTGTCGCGATGCTGGATCCGCGACCCCGACACGCTGCCCTTTGCCAGCAGCGTCGAGCCGCACACGCTGATCCGCATCCTGCAAGACGGCATGTACTTTGACCAGCTGCAGGCCGAAACCACCAATGTGCGTCTCTGCGCTGCCCTCTCCCCCCCCCCGTGGCTTGCTTCCTCACGCGCGCTGACCTGACATGTCCTAGAAACCCCAATATCACTTTGGCGACAACCACGGCCATCCCTACTCGGTGCGCAACGGCGCCCTCTTGACTCTCGACCAAGGCATCCCTGCCCATCAGCTGGCCTCGGAAGCCAACGGTGGCGCTGTGCAAGAGCCCCCGCAGAAAAAGGGTGTCAAGCGCAAACCCAAGAAGCAGCAGCAGCAGCAGCAGCAGCAGCAGCAACAGCAACAGCAGCAACAGCAGCAGCAGCAGCAGCAACAGCAGCAACAGCAACAGCAGCAACAGCAGCAGCAGCAGCAGCAGCAACATCAACATCAACAGCAACAGCAGCAGCAGCAACATCAACAGCAACAACAACCAAATGGCCTTGATTCGCGACCCGAACCCCCCACAGACGCCATGGATCTGGTGGAGCCAAACGGTGTCACCCATCCAACGAACAGCGTCCGTGCAGACTCAGAACCCGTGCCCTCAGAAGCAGACTCGCCCACAGTCGCAGACATTCCCATATCAACCCTGAGCATTGGCCACGACGCCGAGATCCAGACAGAGCTCGTCACTGACCTGGTCCCCGAGACCGTCTTCATCCCGCCGACCACGGGTTTTCTCAAAGTCGTGGAGCACACGTCGTGGGGCCCATCTGATACTCCCGTCCTGCTGGCTGCTGGCAAATCGCTCCTTCAGGTCCACCTCGTCGAAAAGGACTCGTCTTCGGTCAGGACTGGCGACGTGCGCCTCCCCTTCAATACCTTTGAAATCACTGCTTTGTCTTGGCACGCGCATGGCGACATCACGGTCTCTGCTCGAGAAGAATGCTTCAACGAAGTCGGCGAGAAGATGATGATGGACAAGCTCATCAAACTCGTCGATGGCGGCAACGATTCGCGTGTCATCTCCTCCACGGCCGGCCTCGTCAACACCCTGCGATGGAACGCCCACAAGGAACTGCTGCTCTCCATTTCGACCGATGGGGAAAAGGGCTCCATCAAGGTGTGGAAGAATGACAGCGACTCGATTCCTGCCTGGACCGAATTCACCGACACGGCCATCTTCGACGCCCTCTGGATCAGTGACTCGGCCTTTGTGGTCTGCGGCATTGATCTCTTCAAAATCTACGAAGTGGGCGACACCCTGACTACGCAACGCACCCTCGACACACAAGTGACGTGGGAAACCGTCAAATTCGATGCTTCGTCGGGCATCATCGCAGCTCTGGGCATCCAGGAGAAAACAGGCTACTTGGGCATCCTCCACCCCAACGACTCCATCAACCTGCAAACCCTCGAGTATCCCGATGCATACCCGACAGACCTCGACTTCCGCTCACCAACCGGAACGAGCACCCTCACGAACGGCTCTTCTACACCGGCTGTTCTTCTGGCAACCTCTTCCATGTCGGGCGCCGTGCGAGTCTGGAACGCCAATGAGCCCTTTAGGGCCATCAAGAAGCTGCCTACCACGGACGATTGCCAGGCCTTCAAGATTGCCTTCTCCCCCGATGGCTGTCTGCTAGCAGCTGCAGGCCCTGATGCTGTGACGGTATGGGATGTCCCCAAGAGGGAAGTCCCGTTTGCTTCTTGGCGGGCCAAGGACTGCCCGGTAGAAAAGTGGAATCCAGGCGTGAATGGCGAGTTCAGTCTCGGTTGGGACCCGGACAGCTCGAGGTTGTCGATTGCACTTGGGAACCAGGTAATTACGGGCCTACATGCATCTCGATGCATATTCGTATACTAACTCCTTTCAGATTGCCGTCATCCCCATTCCCAGGTAATAAGGAACCAAGCCCCGGCCTGGGTCCCGGTCCCACCAACGGCCCGATTAGAGATCGACGTACCTACATAATGCAAAGCGCAAAAAAAAAAAAAAAGAAAAATAATAATAAAAAATTCGGACACGGCACGCGACAAAGTCGGCGAATTCAAAAGTCGGTGTCGTCAAGACGAAGCGGGGCCATGTGGAGGAGCCCCAGCTGCACAGTAAGACGGTTGCGGAGAGCGTTGCGTTGTGATAGGCCGGCACGCCCACTCCCGCAACCTCTTCCCGATGTTGAACCTTGTTCACAATCCCGCCAATGTTACGCTACAAATCTGATGTCAGCCCTCTACGTGTACCTATTAGACAATGAGGGGTAGTGACACCCGCTTTTACCAGTCACCGTAGTGTATTTCTCTGCCTTTATATACGCCGTGTACCTGCGCAATGGCTACTCTTCTTTTGCTGTGCTTCTTCATACTATTCTTCGCTGTACGATACCCTTTCGGGCGTGTAATCTGAGCTTCCATGTCTGCTATTCCCAACATTCCACCTGATACACCAGGCATGCCTACCACAGGTACTGCAGATGGTACCCATGCTCAGCCATTCAAGCTATATGACCACCCGATTGAGAATCTACGACCTCTCAAGATCATTGTAATTGGTGCTGGCTACTCAGGCATCTACTGCGGGATCCGCATACCCGAGAGACTGAGAAATGTAGAGCTCGTCATCTACGAGAAGAATGCAGGCGTTGGAGGCACGTGGTATGAGAACACGTACCTGGGTTGTGCATGTGATATACCTTGTGAGTCAATCATCAGCTGAAAAAAAAAAAATTTTAATTCCAATTCATACACGATTAACAATACGTACTCAGCACACTCGTATCAATACAGCTTTGAGCCAAATCCGAATTGGTCGACTCTGTACGCGCCCTCTGGAGAGATTCAAGCTTATCTCGAGGGCGTAGCAAACAAATACTCGGCAGATAGGTTCATCAAACTACGCCACGAGATTAAAGGTTGTCGATATGACGACAAGACTGCAAAATGGCACATCACAGTAGAGAATTTGGTCACTGGCGAGACCATACATGACGAGGCTGACGTGTTAATCTCGGCAAGAGGAAACCTCAATAACCCGTCCTGGCCAGATATCAAAGGCTTGGACACATTCAAAGGGGAGGTAATGCATTCTGCAACCTGGAATCAAAGGTGAGAGCTGCAAAATCAAGCCATACCCGGCAAGGCAATTTCGAGGCTGACCATCTATCGGCAGCTATGATTTCAAGAATAAACGAGTCGGTGTCATCGGGTCAGGTTCCTCGTCCATTCAAATTGTGCCTTCTCTACAACGATTACCCGGGACCCAAGTCAATACATTCGTGCGAAGTAAGACGTGGATTTCGCCGCCATTTGGCCAGCATTTGTGGGATCATTACGGCCTGGAGACCTCGCTCATCCCGGAGGAGCTTCGAAAGCGGTTCATCAAAGACCCGGAGTATTACCACAAATTCCGGCTGTCCGTAGAGGAGGACGGCAACGGCATCCATGCAGTTACCATAAGAGGCACACCCCTGCAGCTTGGTGCCAAGGACAAGTTCTATCAACATATGAAGGAGCGCCTGGAGACCAGACCCGACATTTTTGAAGCTCTTATACCATCTTTCTCTCCTGGCTGTCGACGCTTAACACCTGGCCCAGGCTATCTTGAATCTCTCACACAACCAAATGTTGCCTTTATAACATCTCCCATTACACATATTTCCGAGACGGCAGTCCACACATCCGACGGCAGCGCCTACGAAATCGACGCGCTCGTCTGTGCAACCGGCTTCAAATCCTCAACAGCACCGCCATTTCCCGTGATTGGCGCAAATGGACTATCCTTGGTCGACAAGTGGAGCAAACGCGCTGCCAACTACTGTTCTCACAGTATTGCCGGCTTTCCCAATCTTTTTACCATGCTTGGCCCAAACAGCGCCATTGGATCTGGCTCGCTGACGAGCATGATTGAGACAGTCGGCGACTACATCATCAAATGCGCCCGTAAGATCCAAAAGGAAAACATTGCCGCCATGGTCGTCAAGCAAGAACGTGAGAAAGATTTCGTTGAATTCGCCGATGCCTACTTCCAAGGGACCGTCTTTGCTGAAGAGTGCCGGAGCTGGTACAAGAACAGAGGTACAGGCGAAGTTGTTGGGCTCTGGCCTGGGTCGACATTACACTGCATGGAGGCGATGAGGAGTCCTCGGTGGGAAGACTTTGACTATGTGTACATTGACGAGCTTGTGGGGCCAGACGAGGTGCAGACGAACAATCTTGGGCAAAGGAGGAAGGCGAATAGACTCGCTTGGTTGGGCAATGGGTGCACCATTGGCAACGTTGAGGCAAAGCACTTGGCATGGTATTTGTATCCCGAATTCATGGACAAGCCGGTTGCTCCCAAACCAGAGGAGAGGATGGAGTATAATGTTAGGCCATATTCCTACTAGACTAGAGTTGCTCACCATAGAAAATACGATGGAGTATGGGATCGATAGACGACGAGGCTTAAACAAAAAGGAGAGAGAGAAAAAAAAAAAAAAAGGTTCATTCGTGCTCTGTAATAATAACCACTGGTCCGATTGAGAATCACAAGCCAATGTCTGAACATGGAGAAAACAGGCTAGACTCCAAAGGGGAACGTGGGGAACAGCCTCGGCTCTCGAGTCGGACCTTCACATGTTCCACCCCAATACACATCACCTAACTACCCCAGATTTCCAAGACGTCACGTTCTGTGCAATATTCTTAGACAGCTGATTATTGACGTTTGAGCCGCATGTGAAAGAAGCGCATCATCTGATAATTATTTGGTGGGAGCTTATTCAGCTAGCTTCGGGGTTACTTTGTCTTGTCAGCGAAGTTCGCCCATCTACATTGTACAACCATTGTCAAACTCGATCTTTGTTACCGCATGTCCATCTACCTCTGACACACACACCACGAATGCCTATACCACGGTAATTATGGCTGTCTTGTCCAAACCTTGGGGTGGGCAAAACTTCACAAGCGCCAACATCAAGTCCATCGTCGGTGACCTCACCACGCTTTACCTTCAGAACCGTACCCGTATATCCCGCGCCGTGTACTTGACCCTCTTCGTAACTCTCATAAACCGCATCCGGAATGCCATCGCCGAGCAGAAGGCGGCTGCACTGCGTCGCGAAGCTAGTCGTGCGTCATCCGGCATCAAGACCTCGCCCAGCGAGGGCGAAGCAACAGGCCGCAAGAAGGTCGAGCTCAATCGTGAATTCTTCAAGAACTTACTGCGGTTGCTGAAGATTTGCATACCAGGATGGAAAAGCAAGGAGTTGAGGTTGATCATAAGCCACAGCATCTTTCTGGTGCTGAGGACCATGATAAGCCTGTATGTTGCGGAGCTTGACGGTCGGCTGGTGAGCGCTCTAGTCCGAGGCAAAGGCAGTGAGTTCCTCACGGGATTGGTGTGGTGGATGGTTGTGGCAATTCCAGCGACATTCACAAACTCCATGGTAGGTCCAAACTTGCCCCTTCCGTGTTTGAAAATTCGTGCGCTCAAGCATGCTAATCATGATATCAGCTTTCCTACCACCAGTGCAAGCTTTCTCTCCAGTACCGCACTCGCCTAACCAATTATATCCACACCAAGTACCTCTCACGCATGACCTTCTACACGCTCTCTGCCCTCGACGACCGTATCAAGAACGCCGACCAACTCATCACCGTTGACGTGTCCAAATTCTCAAACTCTCTTGCAGAGCTCTATTCCAACCTCGCGAAGCCATTCCTTGACATAATCATCTACAACTACTCCTTATCGCGAAGTGTTGGCGGAGAGGGTCTGTTCTTCATGTCCCTCTTGGTCCAAATCAGCGCGAATGTAATGAGAGCGCTGACGCCGCCGTTTGGAAAGTATGTGGCTGATGAGGCGAGATTAGAAGGAGAATTTAGATTTCAGCATAGCCGATTGATTGATTACAGTGAGGAGGTGGCATTGTATGGAGGCCATGAGGCAGAAAAAGATACGTTAGACAAGGGCTATTTCACACTTATCAAGCACGTGAACAGGATATTAAGGAGGAGATTTTACCATGGGATCATGGAGGATTTTGTCATCAAATACTTCTGGGGTGCTCTGGGGCTCCTGCTATGCAGTGTACCCGTGTTCTTTAATGTGCCAGGCGCTGGAGGCAAAAGCATGGGAGATCGAACGGAGAGTAAGTCTACACAAACGATTTATCTCAAGGACTGGACTTGCTAACTAAACCTTGTAGACTTTGTCACCAACCGTCGCATGCTTCTCATGTCCTCTGACGCTTTCGGCCGTATCATGTTCTCTTACAAGGAAATCACTGAACTTGCAGGTTACACCTCGCGTGTCTCTACTCTTCTCGACGTCATTGGCGACATTCAAGCTGGGCACTTTGAGAAAGCGCTCGTCTCCAGCGCATCTACAGATGAAAATGCCGCCGTGCTTCGTGGCCGCGGTACAGTCACCGAAGGCGAAGACATTGAGTTCATCGACGTTCCCATTGTATCCCCCAACGGCGACGTCCTCGTCCGCGCTCTTTCCTTCACTGTCAAACCAGGTGATCATTTACTCATTGTGGGTCCCAATGGATGCGGAAAATCCAGCTTGTTCCGTATTCTCGGTGGTTTATGGCCTGTCTACGGTGGCCAGGTTCGAAAACCGCCGTTTGAAGACATCTTCTATATTCCTCAACGCCCGTATCTATCGCGCGGCAGTCTACGCCAGCAAATCATCTACCCAGACAGCCTGTACGAAATGCGTAGCAAGAAATTCACCGATGGCGACCTCCTCTCCATCCTCTCCGTTCTCGAGATTGAAAACCTGATCGACCGCCCCGGTGGCTGGGATGCTGAGCAGGAATGGACCGATGTTCTCTCTGGTGGCCTACAACAGCGCGTTGCAATGGCACGTTTATTCTACCATCGCCCCAAGTACGCGATTTTGGATGAATGCACAAGTAGCGTTACTCTAGAGGTTGAGAGGATCATGTACGAAGAGGCAAAGAGACTGGGCATCACTCTCATGACAGTCAGTCATAGGAGGAGTTTGTGGAAGTACCATACGAGGATTCTGCAATTTGATGGACAAGGAGGAGCCTATTTCGGAGTCTTGGATGCGGAGAGGAGGGCGGTGCTTGAGGAGTAAGTTTGACCACTTTTTGTTGTCTCTTTAAATTTTGGAATCTTTGCCGGATGCTAACAGTGTGCGAATAGTGAGAAAGAAGATATTGAGTTGCAGCTTAGGGCTGTGCCGGACATTGAGCAGAGGATCGCAGAGTTGACTTTGACGTGATTTGGAATGGCAATGGACATTTGCAGTAAGATGTTGTGTGCATGTATGATGCTTTTGTAGTAGATTGCATTGAGGGTAGACTTTGAATGAGATACATTATTAAGGATAATAGGCTATTTATCCTGGCTCGAAAGTAAAAAAAAAAATTGCAATTACGCTGTGTTTGGATCATGGTTGGCGGCCTTTATAAGGCTACTGCGGTGGTATGATGCAAGAATTGCGTTGTGTTCGCGATAGGAGAGCGCCATGCCAGATGTTCTGATAGATGTCACATGTCTAGCAAGGCGCGCTAGCATATCTTGGCGCAGCGGGTCCTCCCGCAGTGGCCAATCAAAATGCGCTGATTGGGAACAGGCGTTCGGCCGTCTTATCGCCGCTCTGGATCCGAATAATCGCCGTCTAGGGCCTTGGCAAGGGCAGCTTCCCTCAAAAGTCATGTTTTCTGTGTGTACGTCGGCTCCTTCTACACAACACAGTTTGATGCTTTCCAGCTGCAACGTTACACTTGCTCTACTTTCAAAATACGTTTTTCTGCTCCATTGCTGCTCTGCTACTTCTGCTCTGCACTTTCCAAACTTTTCACACCCCAGCTACATCCAGGAGCTACTCTAGCATCCTACAGCACGCGTCGCGCCTGTCTTCACCAGCTGCACTCTTCTTTCCAACCGTCACCATTTCACCTTCTACCCAAATCCCGAGATCTAGGGCTGGCAAGTAGTGCTTCGCCATGTCAGAGTTCAAGGTCGGCCAGACGGTCGAGACTTCTACCCACCAGCAAGGCCTTGTTCGGTACATTGGTCCAATACACGTTGCAGATGGACTGTGGCTGGGCATCGAGCTTCCCTCACCTCAAGGCAAGAACGATGGGTCAGTCCGCGGCGAGCGTTATTTTGAGTGCCCCCCTGCCCATGGCCTTTTCATCAGAGAGACGAATGTTGTCCGGATAGTATCACAGCCAGCCCCAAAAGTAGCTGCGCCAAAACCCACACCCATCGCCAAAGCACCGCCAAGGGCCAAGCCATCAGCACCCACTCCCAAACCCCGACCTTCCAGCGTCATTCTTCCCAAGAGCGCTGCTCGCCCCTCCATCGCCAACAGGCGGCAATCCGTCGTACCTACTTCCTCTTCTGGCTCCGCATCTCTCCGAGCCCCAGTACGCAAACCCAGCGTTACTTCATTCTCAACGATTTCAGCGTCCGAAACGGTCGCCAGATCCTCACAATCTGGTCAACGTGCCAGTCTTGCCCCATCCACATCATCCACTACACGCCGCGACAGCAATGTCGATACTCTTCAGA
>SSBG01000005.1:280800-309694 GCA_028220655.1 Shiraia bambusicola | reverse complement strand
ATGTTTTCTGTGTGTACGTCGGCTCCTTCTACACAACACAGTTTGATGCTTTCCAGCTGCAACGTTACACTTGCTCTACTTTCAAAATACGTTTTTCTGCTCCATTGCTGCTCTGCTACTTCTGCTCTGCACTTTCCAAACTTTTCACACCCCAGCTACATCCAGGAGCTACTCTAGCATCCTACAGCACGCGTCGCGCCTGTCTTCACCAGCTGCACTCTTCTTTCCAACCGTCACCATTTCACCTTCTACCCAAATCCCGAGATCTAGGGCTGGCAAGTAGTGCTTCGCCATGTCAGAGTTCAAGGTCGGCCAGACGGTCGAGACTTCTACCCACCAGCAAGGCCTTGTTCGGTACATTGGTCCAATACACGTTGCAGATGGACTGTGGCTGGGCATCGAGCTTCCCTCACCTCAAGGCAAGAACGATGGGTCAGTCCGCGGCGAGCGTTATTTTGAGTGCCCCCCTGCCCATGGCCTTTTCATCAGAGAGACGAATGTTGTCCGGATAGTATCACAGCCAGCCCCAAAAGTAGCTGCGCCAAAACCCACACCCATCGCCAAAGCACCGCCAAGGGCCAAGCCATCAGCACCCACTCCCAAACCCCGACCTTCCAGCGTCATTCTTCCCAAGAGCGCTGCTCGCCCCTCCATCGCCAACAGGCGGCAATCCGTCGTACCTACTTCCTCTTCTGGCTCCGCATCTCTCCGAGCCCCAGTACGCAAACCCAGCGTTACTTCATTCTCAACGATTTCAGCGTCCGAAACGGTCGCCAGATCCTCACAATCTGGTCAACGTGCCAGTCTTGCCCCATCCACATCATCCACTACACGCCGCGACAGCAATGTCGATACTCTTCAGACCAAGATCCGGCACCTTGAGAAGCAGCATTCTGATGATCAGGAGCGCTTCAAAGAGCTCACACAGGCAAAGGAGGAGAGGGATCGTTTTCACACCATTATCCAAAAACTCCAGACCAAATGCCAGAGCCTTCATCAAGATACCGTTGAGTTCAAAACCAAAGTCCAGGATCTGTCGGCCGAGAACGACCGCCTCACCAAGGTGCAGCAAGAACAAGAAGTCGATCTCGATATGGCCTTTGTTGACAAGGAGATGGCCGAAGAACGAGCGGATGCTGCAGAGGCGGAGCTCGAGAGTCTCCGTAGCCTTCTAGAGGAGCGGGAGACTGAGCTTGAGATTCTACGAGAGGAGGCCGAGCTTCTTACTGCTGATATGACGGCTGAGGAGCGTGAGCAAGCGGGCTATTACCGTCTTCAACACGAGAATGATCGCCTTCGCGAGGCTTTGATAACGCTCAAAGAGATGACCGAGGAGAAGGAGCGCGATCAACGAGCCCGCATCTTGGAACTCGAGGCAGATGTGGCGCAACACGAGCAACTCCATCAAGAGTACGAGGGGCTACAAGAACAAATCGCCAATAGCAAAGACATTATCGAGCATCTTCGAGCTCAGATTGATGCCAATGCCGAATGGGAGGATCTTTCCAATGATCTGACCACCAAGAATCAAGAGTTGGAGGACCGAGTTGCCAACCAGGAGGTCATTATTCACGACCTTGAAAGTCTCCGAGAGCTCAACGACGAACTCGAGATTCAGCAAATCGAGCAAGAGGAGGAGCTGCGAGCTGAGCTCGAGGCTAAGGGCCTTGAGTTGGCGGATCAAGCCCAGCGACTCGCTGAGCAATCTACTGTCATGGCAGATCAAGAAGATCTCATCACCAAATTCAGAGACCTTGTCTACGAGCTACAGGGCAAGATGGCTGACGTCGAATCATCGCGAAATATGACTGAAGCGCAAGTTAAAGATACGACGGGCCGCTTCAACGAAGTCATGGATCTAAATCGACGACTTCGCGCTTCTAATGTTCAAGCTACCAACAAGGAGATCACATCTGAGCTCCGTAAACTCCAGGCTGACGAGGCTTCCGAGAAACTCGCCATATGGACTCAGACTCAGTCAGCAGACTTTGGTAATAGCGAGTCCCTTCGGGCGTACTTCACGGCAAAGAGCATCGCTTCCAAAGCTGGTCTTATCTCCACACTTTTGGCCACTACTGATCGACAATTGAGCTACAACGGCGGTCTCGACGAAGCTTTATCCAGACTGCTGTGCGTCGAAGCCATCTACCACCTAGACATTATTAAAATCGGCAGTGATCGTCTATGGTCAGCCATGACGGTTGCTTCTCTGTCTGATTTTGCTAGTTACGGTCCGACTTACCAAGAGCTCATCACCATAGAAAAGACGCTCGACCAAGGCGTAGACGGCCTCAAGGTGGACGAGGTCAATCTTGCCGAGTTCACAGGATCGTTTGCGCGAGCCATCAAGATACAGGATGCTGTACTGTCCAGTAGGCAAGAAGCTCTAGCGGCCTTGCCAGAGGACGAAACCTGGGCGAGAGTCCGGAGCATCACCTCTAGCCTGCAATATCTCGACTCCAACTTGGCAGTGCTGGTCACCATGCTCAAATTCTTGGCGACTGATGGCGAAGAGCTGAGCGAGACGGCTTCAGAGCTTCTAGAGCGCTTCGCAGGTCCATCGACAAACTGTAATAGGGCCATGCTGTCTGCTCAAAAACTTCTCAAGACGCTTAATGCCCTCAAGGCCGATTCTTTGTACCCTGTGTTCACTGGAGGTCTAGAGACTGTTGTCGAGCAAGATGTATATCTAGCGAAGCTCGCCCGCGAGGCTTCTGAGTGGGGCCAGAAGACTCTAAAGATTGTCAGCTCTGTCTTTGAGCAGGACGACGGGTCTACCAAGCCGAGCGAGATTGATCTGCGCGGTCTCCTGCTATTCTACTCTAGCGCAGGGTTAGAGTCGATCGAGGTTACTGTGTCGAAGTTGGACTGGTGGACCGAGTATGCTTCTGTCCTCATGAACAATGTTGAGTTCGAGCATGGTCCGACGCCGTGGTCACAGAAAGCTCAAGAGGTCGAGGCTGCCCGCAGAAGGAACGAAGAAGCCACTGTGCAGCTCGAGAACCTCAAGGCGGAGCATAAAGCTGCACGACTGAGTCTCCTCGAGCGAGAGCGGGTCATTGAGACAAAGAGCCTTGAGATTGAGCATCTTGGAGCAAAATACCGAGATGCTACCAACAAAGTCGGCGATCACGAGCAGCTACATGATAAGCTCATGAAAGCTGAGCACGAAGCGAACGAAATGCGCAAGCAAGTACGGGCGCAGGCGGTCAAGATTGAGCACCTTGAAGAACGCCTTGCTCGCAGCGATCGAACCGACAATGGTCCAGCGACGCAAGAGACACCCAACGCCCCAGTGGGCGTAGTACCCAACGAACAACCATCAACGCCACAAAATGCGCCAGCTGGTCTCAAGTCACTACTAGACGCACTCCAGAACGAGAATCACTGGCTGCGACGAAAGGAGCATGTGGATATGTTTGGCCGCACGATGAGAGACGTAGCGACCAAAATGCGCAAGGCTACATTCCAAGAGCGCTTCCAGGAGCAATTTATGGCTGGAGAGGAAGTCCAAGACGAGGCCTGGCTTCGCGATGACAACGAAGACGCTCTATACATGCCTTCAAAGTCTCCTCCGTCACCCAAGATTTACCACAAGCTCGATGGAGCCAAGATTGAGGCACCTGAGATGGGGCCTAAGATGTCACCACTCACCCTCAAGCCTATCCGAGGCGGGTGGCTACCGCGGGCGGAGACGCCACGAGAATCCCTGCATAGAATGCAGGACTATTACCTGCCGGATCGAACATCAGCGATCGAGGAGGTCTTCAATGACCTGGCATAGGAGCCAGACCACGGGGATCTGGCCACGATCCCAGAAGAAGACGAGGACGAAGGCTCAAGTGCCTTTGATGAGCTTGTCGAGGAGGAGTCGAGTGCGTTCGACTCGGTTGTTGACTCGGTCGTCGACGCCGAGTCGAGTGCGTTTGACTACCTCCTCGATGAGTAGTTGTTTTTGATGTTTGTTTGGTTTGGTTTGGAGGTTTTTCTTGGCGTTTGGATGATTTCACGCAATATACCCCTTGGGAGGCACTCGTTAGATTATTGTTAATCAAACATTATATATACGCTGCGTGCCTTTGAGTGATGTTGAGTATCTTCAACGTGTGCTTGGACCTACGAAGTGATTTGAAGTTGTTCGGGTTGTACTGGGCTTGATGAGAAGTTAACATTGAGGTAATGTTAAGACTAGATTGTCTTACCATCGGGTCAGACTTGACAAGACATGCTCTGATTCGTCGAGTACAGTTGCCATGGATCCTCGCACAGTTGGGTGAAAACGGGCTTTCACTTTGTCACCTCGCACAGTCGCCCACCTAGGCAAGTTAAATTGCCTCATGATCGCAAAACTCCCACTCCGACTCCGATGACGGCTCCCGCATCGCACCTTGGCCTCAAACCTCACCTGCACTCTCCAACTGCGCTCAAGACATGATATCAAATTAACGCATCATGACGACTCTTACTGCTATACGTGCAGCACTCCAAAGCTCCAAATCAGAGCACGTGGCCCTGTTCACGTCATTGCTCGAGGAAGGCAAACTTACCACCTGGAAGTCCCTCTTGTCGTCACAGCGACAGTTTGGAGCAACTGAGGTGGAGCGCGTCAACTTTGGCAAGAAGCAATCATCTTTTGGCGTCCAAAAGCTGCCCACGCTCCAAGAACTGCAAGAGATATGCATACGCGACTTGCCGAATATACACACCCTCTTGGACGATAAGCTAGCCGAAAACGCGCCACACAATTCTCCCAAGGGAGCAGAACATGCAGCCAGCGATGAGACTGCCATGCAATTCATGACAAAACTAGTCGACACCACGTTCGACGCGACGAGAGATGTCGTCACTTTCTACAGCGAAGCCCTGCACGAGCGGTGTTCTCAAGCCGTACCCATACCAGAAAACCTCCTGCTCACAACGACGACAACGTGCGACATAATAGCCGGCCACACCTTCCTACCCCTCCAGCACAACAACGAAGGAACCACCATCACAACCCTAATCTCCGGCACCCTAGTCTGGATCATCTGGCCCTCAACCCCCCACAACCTCCACCTTGTCCAGCATGCCTACTCCAACTACGCCCAGGACTCCAACGAAGCCCACATGGACATCATCACACCCCACCTCCAGGGCGGAGTAATCTTCGTCCAAGAGCAAGGCGATGGATTACACATCCCCCCCTTGTGCCCCATGCTCTGCCTCTCCACTACTTCCAACCCCTCCATCCTAGCAAAATACACACACCTTACCTACCCACAATTCTTCTACACCTTGCTTCACCACCTACCCTTTCTCAATACCTACTACACTACTCTTCCCCCTCCGCCTCCGCCTTCTCGTCCCCCTACCAAGCAACTCAAATCTGCAAAAGCAGAATTCTCGGCTTCTTTGGTGCGGTTTTTGTCGTGGTTTTTGGTGGACGACGAGAAGGACAACGAGAAGGAAAAGGACCAGGAGAAGAACGGAAATTACCCGCTTCTCCACGACAATAACGATCCTTTGCGCCTACGCACCACCCCGCGCCAACTCTTGCTGCGCACCTGGGACAAGTTTAGGCGCGATTTGGCTGCCGTCCTGCGACCTGCCGATGGCCGTGCGCTCTTGGCCATGTGGGTGGATTTTCTAAAAAGTGTGAATAAAGCAAAGACGTGTGCTTTGTGCCAGGAGGCGGTTTGCGAGGAAGAAGGGGGCATCAAGGAGCATTTTTTGGCGCGCCATTGGCAAGCACGGGGCGATGACCATGGCGATGAAAAGGAGTAACAAGGCGTAGGATATCTGGGTTTTAGAGAGAAGAGAAAGGAAAATATAAAAATGGCGCCTTGGAGTCAAGGATAACAATTTTTTTTTTCCGGGTCCCCTGTGTAATATGGTGGATTAATTAGTACAAGGAAGGGAAAAAGTCCCTATATATCTTGGGGTTTTTTTTTTCGGAATGGTATTATATAGGCTGTAATAGTGTAGTTAATTATAGTTAGAATATAAATAGAGATTAGAATTTATCTACAAAATGGGGAAAAAGAAAAAAAAAACACATAACTAGTTAACTAACTAATCATAATAACTACCAATAACTAGTTATCATTAATATGAATTTATCAAGGTATTCCACGACGTAACCAACCTCCAACCCCCCCCCCCCCCTTTTTTTTTTTTCTAATTTCGTAATCGCCTACACATGATGCAAACCCCCCCCCACCCGCTTTTTTATACAAAAACCCCATCATGACTCATAATAATACCAAATTCCCCGCCGTCATGACGCTCATCAACAAAGTAACTTTGCACCGATTGCCAAAACGCCTCAATAGCCATTAATAATCTCTTCCTTTCCTCGTCTAGATTCTCAATACCGACTGATATCCTGCGCCTAGAGGTTCCGTGACCAAACCAAATTGTCCCCTTGTCCTCGTGCCAGTTTTCTCTTAGGTTGTCTGTTAGGCCTTTTTTGCAGAATGCCAGGAGTTCTGCATTGTTGCCTGATGGTGGAGCATGTGCATGTGCATGCGCATGTTTTGTGTCTGCAAAAGGTATGGGTAGTAGAGGTGCCGGGTGGATTACCTCAAGAATGTAGGAGCAAAGGTGTTCCATGCTTGTGAGTAGCGGTGGTTTGGTGCGGTTTCGCCTGGGCGCAGTGCGGCTGTGGATATAGTCGAGGAGCGGGAAACTGGGCATGATGGCTTCAAACATGTCTGTTAGTGCGCGGAGAATATAGGGCCTTTCTAGCAATTCGGGGTTTCGTCGAAGTTCTTGGGTGCCTCGTGTGAAGGCATGGTAGATTGCGGCTAGTGATTCGACGGTGATGGAAAGACTGGAGTCGAGTTCCACGCGTAGATCGAAAATCATGGTTTTTAATATGTATTGTACAGATTGTACAATCGGCCGAGCGATGATGAAGATGATGTCTGATGAAAACATTTCTTCGAGGTATGCAGGGAAGATTCCTTGAAGCAACGCAGATTGAAGTGATGCTCTATCAGCCGCCTGAGTTTCATCTGAGCAAAGAGCTGTTGTAAGCTGGTTGACGAGGTAGCACTGATGACAGTCCGCTGCAGCTTGTTGTGCCACGGTCTGGATGAAGACGGATAGCTGCTTAGCGGTTCCGAGATGGCTTGCTTTCGGTCCATACCCACAGAGACGACCGACGACATAAGTAGGATCGGTGGCAGGTAGAGGGAACGTAATGGAGTCGGTAAAGAAGGGTAGCACCGGCTGAATGTCGTTGGTGTACTGTTTAAGGAATTGGACTATCTTTTGTACAAACTCGACATAAGCACCTGTGACGGTTGTGCCTTGCTGGAGCTGCTGATAATTGTTCATCATTCTCATCATAAAGCTCTTCAACATTGCTCCATAGAGCCCTTTAACTTCTGATGTGCGTGAGTCTTCTGTAACCAAAGAGCGTTGAACGGCGTCTCGAATATTGCAAAGCATGCTTGAGATGAGGGCTAACCGTCGCGAGCGGACGGTATCAGCATTAATGTCCCATCTGTTAGTCTCTCGGTCACGGTAGAAAGGCAGATTCTCCAGTAGTGGGTGGCAGAGACCGCTTTGCATGACTGCAAGCAACAGTCGATATTGGAATCTTAGCATTGCCTCTCGATCTGCTAGAGACACTAGGAGTGCTGTCAGAATCTCGTAACGGTGCTTCTCAAAGGCCGAATGATTTCGTTCGATAAGTGCTGCTAAAAAGTATGGGCTGAATTTGCGAGTCTGGTCTGTATGGCGCAGCTGTTGCCACGACACTTGACTGAAAGAATCAAGATAATAAGACCAGGATCTTTGCTTGGTCACGACTTGATGATTAGCAACCAGCACCCAAGTGTCCACACAATCCATCAAAAGATGATCTTCTGGTGAGTTTTCTGCACCAAAAGCATTGGAGAGTAGGCGCCAGAGTGGCATTTGCAGGAAACCAAAGTTCAGTTGTTGTTGGACGTCTTTGATAGAATCTATATCCATGTCTATGTCGTCAAGATCAGGGAAGTCACCATAATCTTGGCTCTCCTCTGAAAACGGTTGGCTTTCTTTTTGCTCCAAAACGGCCGTTTGCGAGTGTGAAATATCACGGAGTAAAGCAAGAACGTCTCGGATAACATTGACTAGACGGCGGTCTTCAAGGTGAGGAAGTTCGAGTAGATGAACGACATCGCAATCAAGAATGAAGGTTTGCGAGAAAGTGCAACTTTCCGCTCGTTGGATTGCAGACCTCACACCTGCAATGCAGTCGCGCATAGTGGCAATAACTTGTTCCTGATTTTTCTCCATAGTTTGTCGGACCAAGACTGCCGAGACATTCGATGTGCCCTCCAGCATGCTGGACTTCAGATAATCCTCAGCTTCAATTTTGGCAAGCTTATACTGCTTCAGTGTTTGGTGCATAATATCTTTATGCCACAAGGCAATAGATTTCGCAGATTCGTAAGGCTCGTCAATAGCCAATTGGAACATGGCGAGATTGGCCCAGGCGCGAACATTGACCCTGCAGGCTTCCCGGTGCGATGTCTCGTGGCTCACGAGGCCACGAATGAGATTAAGCCTTGGTCGACAGGATGGAGGA
This sequence comes from Shiraia bambusicola, assembly GCA_028220655.1. Taxonomy (NCBI): domain Eukaryota; kingdom Fungi; phylum Ascomycota; class Dothideomycetes; order Pleosporales; family Shiraiaceae; genus Shiraia; species Shiraia bambusicola. Next base: position 301,134 of record SSBG01000005.1, on the reverse strand, counting down.
GCAGCCCAGTAGAGCGTGCATAGCAGGTTATGGTGATTTCGTAACGCAGTGAGACTTTCCTCGTCCAGCGGTTGGTCCTTTGGATAGCTTCGGCCGTGATTAGGAATGGTTCGAAAGACAAAACTCCGGATTTTCTTCTCAGTGTACGAGTCTTTCATGCCTCGAAGCCCAAGCGCAAGGCATTTCAGTGCAATAAAAAAAGATGACTCGTTTGGCTCTAGAGTCAATGATTGGTTCAAGTCAGTGCCATCAAGCCACTGAACGGGCCCATTTCTTGCCTCACGGCGAAGTTGCCGTAGACCGTTTTTGCCAAAAAAGTCAAAGGCAACATTGAGCATCTGTTCAGGCCTGTGCCAGTGCCAGTGCTTGATGAGCCTGTGACACCTTGCTAAACTGGCACAAACATAGTCGTTGATTGAATTACTATTCCTTTTGTAGGTGCTTGGATAAAGCTCAAATAGCTGTTTCAACATCGTGGCGATGCAGCTCCAATTGTCTCGAACGAAAGTCTCTCTTTGTTCTCGAACCGGAATACCAGAAAGATCAACTTCAGTAAAGGGAAGTAGTGTGAAAAGTGACGCCCATGCACACTCGAAAACCCGGATATGTGTAGCACCGGCTACAATGGAAGTGAGCTCCTGGTTGATCGCGTCCCAGAAGCTGTACCCAGAAAACTTACCACATTCCATAGAGTGCATGCAGACCACAATACTTTCTATTAGAATATCCTCTTCCTGAATGCCGTTCTGACGCACAAGATGCTGCCTATTTCGCTCGAGGAACTGATTAATTTCCGGGATGCCTTGCTGCAGCACCGTTCTAATAATGGTCTTGGCCATAGACTTACTCAACCCCAACACTTCGGCCTGAACTTCAGCCTCAAGGGCAGAGGTCTGAGAGATCCGGTTTGTCTGAACACCAAAGACAAGCAAATACGTCATGACTCGCATGCTTTCATGTAAGGTACTAGAAGCTTTTTTCAAAGATGAACTCGTTGCGCACAACACAGACACCTGATCGAATAACGTAAACGTTAATTGATGCATCTTCAAGACAAAATCTTTGCGATCGATTGGATCGGAAAAGCTGAGATGGTCAGAGACATAATTGATCAGAGACCGCAAGAACCGAGCCAAGTCAACCAGGGCGCTCTTGCCCGAGTCTGTAGATTCAATCACATTCCAGGTTTCGATGTGAAGAGGCGCTGTCAGTTTGCCTATTATATCATACAAGGCTGCACTCGTGGCGTCATTCCAAGGTCCACATCGAAGTTCTGCTTCTCTATAGGTAATGACACAATGACCCGCAGGTTCGTCCAAATCGCGGCGTCTGACTGACAGAGCACGACGAAGGTCTTCAGAACCCACAAGGGTAGATGAGTGGAAGTACGTGTCAGACTGGAGAGGAGTAATGTCAAACGTAGTGGGGTAGCGAGTACCATAAGGTCCAAGCCCTTGGAGTGAAGGTGTGTGGGTTGTTAAATCGGGCGCTGCTGGCATTTGCTTCATTGGACTTTCGTCCAGTATCTCTTCAATAGCCGGCTCACTAGGTTGTCGGTAGTCTCGTGTGTCGATATCAAGCCTTTTGGCTTGTAATTTCTTTCGGAGTCGTCTCTTTGGAGTGCCTGTCTGAGCAGCGTGGTTGTTTCGCTGGGTTTGTTCAATGTCCTCTGCTGAAGGGAGCGGGGGTAATGGCGTATCGTCATCAGCAAGGAAGCGAGCTAATTGGGGATTCATATACTGTAAGCCCGGACGAACTGCTGACATAGCTTCGTGGTCGGCGTGCCTAAGCCCCTGTTCAAAAGCATTTGTTCGATGACCACGGCCAAAGGCCGTCTCCTCACTTTCAAGTTGTGCTGTTCGAAGAGACAGATAAGCTCCTGAAGTAGGTCGCCCCAGTGCAATGCCATTCTTGCGTTGGTTTCTTGCACGCTCTGAACTTTTGGTAGCTGATGTAGGTCCTCGTTCGAAGATCTGCAGAGCTCTAGACGCCTTTTTTCGTCGTTGATCGGTATGTGTTTGTGTTGTAACCTTTGGAAGAACGCTCGCATCATGTAATGTTTCTTTGCCATTTCGGGATTGCGAATTTGCTCTCTGCCGATTATCAATCACGTCTACCAATGGTGATCGCTCAGCATTTATGTGAGGCTTCAAACGAGCATTAGACTTAAATCTACCTTGACGCCATTGCTGAAGCGTTGTGTTGGCTTCCTCGGTATCATGACTAGTCTGCAGTCGTATTTGCTTCGATTTGGGGCTCTGACGAGCAAGATCCGGCCTCCGCAGAGCTTGTCGCCTTGCAAGCCGAAGGAACTGTGGCACACCACCTGAATTTTCGTAAGGTGAAATATCAACGTCAGCTACACTCAAAGCTGGCGGAGAGTTCCGACCCATAGTCTTAGCGGTATGTTTCATCCTTCTTAACACTGTATGAAACGGCTTCTGAAGCGTATCATCGGTGGCATTATGCCTTTTCGCTTTGCCAAATATGCTCGTCAACTTAGTTTGCCGTTTCTTTTTCTGGTCTCTTCCACCCAACGTATATAGATCCAGTCGATCATACTCCATACTAGCTAGATCATCATCTTCCTGATATCGAGCATTGAACGATGCAGCTAGGGCGACGGCCTCCTCCTCCATAGAATTTCGTATGTCTCTGGTTTTCTCGTGAACCACAGCGTTGTCAGAGTCTTGGTCAGACCCATCCGAGATTAAGACTATATCCGTCGATGGCATTTTTGAAGCGATCACTGTTCGATTTTCTCCTGTACGTTTTACCACCCGTTGAGCAACTCCACGCTGAGGCTCGGCTGACCCTGGAGACGTGGCTGCCTGGTTCGATGTCTTTTCAAGTGCTCGTGCTTGGGCCTTCCGTCGATCTTGGACCTGTTGATCGAATCGCAACCAGGATGCTGGAAGCACACCTTTGATTTTCTTTTTCACCTGCCTGAATTCATTGTCGCTATGCTCTGTGTCACTAGATGACCCGGAGGCAACTGATGAAATATCGCTAAGAATGACTCTTGTAGGCCTACAAAGTTCAGTACTCGACTGTTGTGCGCTCTGAGGGTTGTGATCCGATTCATGTTCTGGATACAAATGGGGATCATCATGGTTGACCGAAGACGTTGACGGCGTAAGTAGGTTTGGTGCAGGTTCAGTCAAGGCGAGCATACGTGGTCGACCAGTCGATCGACCATTAGTCGGCGGAGGACTGCTCGAATGAGGCGGCGAATTGGGTGGGATGGACCAAATATCGCGGCGAGCGACCTCGCCATCCAATGCCCTTGCCGAGTTTGTTCCTACTTGTGTCGAGGTGAGATTGAGTCGCCTTCGCTTCGCACCTTGTGAACTGTGTAGTTGGGTGGCGGGCACTTTGCGTGTTGTCTTATTAGAAGTGCGCCGCAAGGCCGAACTCGCATGAACCCTATCCTTGGGTGGTCTGGAATCCACTGGTGTGGGTACTGGTATTACAGGCTCTGGTGGGCTACTTGACGGGGTGTCATTCGGATTAAAATCTTTTTCTTGCGATTCATCATCAGCCCGCACTGCTCGTTGCTCAGGAGACCGAGGCCTGGGCACTGGTTTGAGTCCCCTACTTTGTACCTCTCTTCGATAACGTTCTCCTTCCAAGGCGTAAGGATAGAGTTGTATTGGTTTTCGCTGACGAAACTCGCGTCTTTGCTCATGCTCCTCCTCATCAGCTACATGCCTCTGCAACGCAGTTGACGAAGGTATGATCACTTGCACAAGAGTCTTACGGTGAGGTTGCGGTAAGATACAAGGGCCTTCGGGCGACTCTAAGTCGGTCGGCGGATCCGAGAGAGTTTCGTCGTCAGAAGCATCGGAAAGAGGCTCTATGCCGAAAGCACTGAGGATGTTTGATGTTGGATTTGGTATATCGGGGCAAGTTTGAGCTAGGGCTTCGCTGGGATTTTGCGCTGATCTTGCAGTGGGCGCCTGGCATTCAGGCTCTGGAAGAGCACTATGAGTCTGAGGAATATCTGGTTGTGAAAGCTGCAAGGAGACAGGCCCAACCCGTTGTGATCTTGGCGTCAGTGGGCTTTGGATAGGATCTGGGCTTTCTGGTGGTTCTAGTGCAGACAAAGGCGTACACGGCGAGGCGATTTGTTGCTCTGGCGAACTGCGTTCTAGTGGTGGTTTCTGGGCGTCTTCAAATTGTGCTACCTGCGGTAAATCGCCGCCATAAGCCCTCTCTTCGCCGACTGTGCTGTTCCTTTCCTCTGCAGGCCCGGGTATTGATCCCTCACACTTCCCTTCATCTTGCACGGCGTCCTTGATATCTTCATCGCTTCGGCGAAAGCTGTTATTCTTCCACGAGTTTTGGCTGTCGAGTTCTGATTCTTGCTCCTCTTCATCCGAGTCCTGGACAAAGCCTTTCTGTCTCCATTCGGACATTTGGTCGTGTCTGCATGTCGATGTGCAATTCGAACGCGATCGGGCGAGGTTGGCGGCGTCGACAATGACTTCAATGCCGTGAGTGCATTGGCCAAACACGTAAACCCGTGCCTGATGTTAACTAGTTATTAGTTAGCGCGTCAAGCGGAGAAACATCGGCAGCTTTAACTACGGTTTTCACTTTCGTCATTCACTTCAAACCCACGAGCAAGACCAAAAACAGCGCTCAAGTTTACAAGAAAGAATCAATGGCAGGGCGAGTCCTTCCAGTTGCATTGGCAGCAGTTTTGGGCGTTTCGATTGGTGTTGCGACCTTTGGCCCAGAGTTCCAGGAACTGAGGCGGAAACGTCTGCAAGAAGAATATGATATGTAGGTGTTATCCTATCATATACACCTGTTGAATCTTTCCTAATATTTATATTTAGAGAGGTCGCAGCTGCAGCTGCAATGAAGAATTCAGGAGTAGCCTCAAGCACTGCCTCGCCTCCACCACCTGCACAGATACAGCCTCCCAGTAGTAGTGCGCCCAATCCCCAACCAATGTCGCCATGGTCATCGATGCTAGGCCTATGGGCATGGAAGAAGGGGGGAGCTACGGAAGACTCGCCAACTCAAGATAAAGCTCAGGAAGAAAGGAACAAGCCTTGAGTGAGAGCTTTTGTTTACAGATTCAACCGCTTCTCCAAATCATCCCAGCGACCCCGTCGCAATGGATCCAGTCGCTTCAGCTCGTCCAACCACTTCCTCATATCTATGGTTGTAACAGCCCCTGTTCCTGCATCGACTTGTACGTACGCTTCAGCAATCCTCAGAAGACCTTCGTATATCCATTTACAGTCTGTTTCGTCTTCTAATATCAACCGGATGTACTCCATCTCGTTTTCGTAGTATCTCTGGCGTTCGCGGTCGCTTAGGTCTTGTACAATAAGTTGGTGCTGAGGACAAGACGAAGACAGGGTTGATAGCAGATACTGGTGGTAGAACCAGATCGACTGATCAAACGGGTCAGTATTGATAGCCTCGCAGATCAAGGATAGCTCTGAGGCGAGGAAAGCGCGGCGTCCTCTGGCATCTGCACCGCGCTCAGTGAGAATAGAAGGAATAAGCTGGCTGCGGTTATGCCAAGCGGAGAAGTTTGATAAATTGCTTTTGATCATCTTTGTGGTATACTCAAATTCTGCCTCTGCAAGACTGCTTGCCTGCCCCTTGTCAGGCATCGAAGCTGACAGTCGTTCAATCTGCGACACGACGAAGCGGCGATATCCCCAGGCGTGAAAATTCCTGCTATCTGCATGCAGCATCTTACTGATGAGCTGCAGCTCGCCCAGCCAGAGCCTCTGCGCTGGCTCAGCCCCCATTATCGAATCGGCTTTTTGAAGTAACCAGTTTCTGTGGTTCCATATCCAGTAGCATTTGGGGAAGTTTCGCAGCAGTATGAAGGTGAGTTGAAGATCACCTTGCATGAGCTCGTCTGGTGGCTGCGCTGCAGGCTCGGCGAAAAGCAGCGCATCGAATACACGCCTTCGATGGTTCCATATTGTGTAATATTCAGGATTCTCGTTCAGTAACTTTGTAATATGTCCAAGAACTTGAATAGTATAATCTCTTTCTGCAATCTTTTCCAAACACATCATCAGTTTCTTTGCCATGTGAGAAACGCTGTCAATCCATACCTTTGTGTTGACCAGAGTCACCAACTCCTTGTATCGGTCAATTTGCTGAAGCTCTTTCTGTCGCGCCTCTTCAGAGCGAATAACAGGGCCTGAGCCGCGTGAGATGCCATGCTACTATTGATCAGTACAAGATCCCGCCACAAGATAATAATCTAGCCTGTGCACTTACACTTGCCATGTTCGCGCTGTGGATTCCATGTTGCAAGGTTCGTTACTGCTTGAACTAGTTACAACCGCGGGGAAACATTGTCCCGCTAGTTACGGAGTAGTTAGTTACGTAGTAACTACTAACTACGCGTTACGCGCCTGCCTGTACGAAAACGTCATCTCTTAGACACAGTTGCCAGCAACACATCCTACATTAATACTGCTTCCTCATGTACTCCTAGACTGAACACCACCGTTATTGCTATACTAACCAAACAGCAATCCTAATTCGACAACAAAGCGGCATTTGACCGCTCCTGGGACTGTTCAGCTTTATGCTCACCTGCCCAACTGATCTTTCACTCTTCGACATGTACTAGAGCTCCCACAGACGCATTAATTACCATTTCGAACCCGACAAAAATGAGCGATTTTGGACATGGACCATCCTCTGATCAGCCCAAATACTTCACACCACCATCGTCCCCCACCAAAACAGTTAGCACTGCAGACTGGTTATCACCAAAAACACCGTGTTCACCTCGCAAAAGCCGGAGCTGTTTTTTTGTTCGGGACATTGATCATGGCTCAGAACTGCCATTTCTCACTCTACCGCCACCTACGCCTACCAAGTCCAAAAGTTTCACTGATTCCATACATCTAGACGTCTCTGATGCTCTTCAGCTGTGGGAGGTTGATTCGCCAGTCAAGAAACTAGTTCTCAGCCATGGCCAAGCCTCATCAAATACAGAAATAATACTCTCTCACTCGCAGAAGAAGTTGCTGTTTCCGCTGAATCGCGAGTACGAGTTCAATCCGGTGCCCGACATGTCCGCACCACAGAAATATGCTTCAAGAAGTTGCCAGGGTCCCCCTCGGAGCCTATCAGAAGATTCAGCAACGGATCCGAAGGCAGAATCATGCATTGAATCCCTCACTTCAGTCATGTCCTCCGCGGAAGTCGATAGTTCAGTGCTGCCGTTCCCAACCATCGCTTGTACTAAGTCGCCCTTGGATGAAAGTCCGGAATCGAAAGTAAAATTGAGCCAGCTACCAGTCCGTAGTGCCAATTCCCCTCTAAGATCAAGCCAGTGGGTAGCACGCGGCGGTTTTCTTTCATCACCCCGGAACCTCAAACTATGTACAGCTGATCGGTTCATCGCTTGTCGTCGCCCACCTGCTCTCACGCGGGACAGCTTTGAGCTGAACAAACCATCAGAACGCACGAGAGTCCAGAATACTCCCTGCCGTGGTCGTGCTTATAGTGGCGATCCTTTTGGGCGAAGATTGCAGAGAAGTCGGCGTCTCAATGACGAACTGCACAGTTTACAGGAAGCACACTCTGTGATTATGGGGAGGACCAACGCATATCGCAGGAATGCGAGCTTGAGCTACAGACGCATCCTCTTCGCATCAAGCGCTCGTCAAGTCAGTGCAGGCGCCGTTTGGAATGTAGGTGGGCCATCTGCTGTGAGCGATACCGTAGCTGGTGTTTCCTCCGGTTCAGGTGGTATATTTGGTAGTGGAACAAATGCACCACTGTACAGATCTGCCTTTCTTAATCGACCGGACCCTGAAGCTGAGCTCGAGACCTACGAATGTCGTCTCGCATTAGCATTAGATGTCGATCAGACTGAAAGGATCTTGCGCCATTTTTCAACTCTCAAATGCCTTCATGCACCAAACTACAGGGGCGCAAATTCAAATCCAACACACACATGGCGGGATGGTGCTTGGGTCAAGGAGAAAGTTACCTCAAGTCTGTTTCTTAGTGTACCAAGCACAGTATGCTCATTGCCGTACTAACCATAAACTAAAGCACTGCGACGATCAACCCAGAGTCTGCGAAGGCCTGTGCCGATCTTACCTTTCAGATACGTTTCCATTATGCACTAACAAGGTAGTGCTGACACCATTCACAGTTCTTGATGCTCCTCAACTACGAGACGACTACTATTGCACGTTACTTGCGTACTCGCATACTGCAAAGTATCTGGCAGTCGGCCTAGGCAACTTTGTTCACCTCTGGTCGGAACGAACTGGCGTATATACACCAGACTCACTCAACGCCGTGCCAGTAAGTTCAGTCTCAGAAGCACGACACATCACCTCTTTAGACTTCTCATCGACCAAAGGTGGCCGGGCTATCCTGGCTGTAGGACGCGCCGACGGCCGCATCGCACTTTGGAGTCCTTTCGACCCAGAGCCGAGGTTTGATGCCACTCAACCAAAACCAGTCTCATGCATTTCGTGGAGGCCAACCACTGTTCAGCGGCCTTCCTTGCGTGACAATGCGCTGAATGTAGCCACCGAGGAGCTGCTTGTTGGAGATGAGGCGGGCCATATTTACTTCTACAGTGTTGAGTGGCCATCAGAAATGCAGAGTGCGCTTTTCGACTGGCACGGCGCCATGACATTAGTTGCCCGCATGACAATACATACGCAACAGATATGTGGTCTTGCTTGGGCTCCTAATGGCGAGTCATTTGCAAGCGGAGGTAACGATAATAATTGCTTTCTATTCGAGACTAAGAAGGTACTACGGCCAAGCATCAACCATGAAAGTACTTCAACATCCTTGGATCTCCGTAGAGGCCCTACCGGTGAATCGGTTTATACAGTGACAAACCATTCCGGGTCAGTTCTTGAATTGCAGAACAGTTCAGCAAGACACAAATGGACGCTCAACGCTGCTGTCAAAGCTATCGCATTTTGTCCATGGCAACTTGGACTTGTAGCTATTGGAGGAGGCTCGAATGATCGATGCATATACTTCTACCATACACGATCCGGTGCTTGTCTTGCTATGATTGACTGTGCAGCTCAAGTCACAAGTCTGGTCTGGTCTCAGAGAAGACGAGAAATTGCTGCAACGTTTGGCTTCGCGCAGCCTGAACACCCATATCGTGTGGCTGTATTCGCTTGGCCGAGCTGTGAGCAAATTGCCGCTGTGCCCTGGTGGGACGAGAGTCGAGCCCTATGTGCGATTGCGTACCCTGGTGGGCCAACCAGTAGTCCTCAGGTAGAAGAATCCGACAGCAGCAGAGCCCAGGACGAGGAAAGCGACTGGCCGACGGAACGTGTGGAGGGGTGTATAGTAGTTGCTACGAGCGATATGGCCATTCGCTTTCATGAGATTTGGAGCGACAGGCGAAGTGACGCAAGCCTATTAGCTGGCAGCGGAGCAGCTGGACTGTTAGGGGGGAGCGAGATCCTCGAGGGATTGCATAGTATTGAGAGAAAGGGTGTTATAATTCGGTGAAGGAGGTATTTTTAGCTTTTGAATGTAATCAAATTGACAGTGGTAAATGCTGCATGAAGAACTCGACTTATGTCGGTGAGGAGAAAATTGGCAAGTGATCAAAGGTAAAACAGAGGATAATGCAGCGAAGGAATTCGGTGGCGCCATATTGTGAAGTGATTCAATTGTCCATTGGAAATAACTGCTTTATGCAGTCAGTGGTATGAGAAGCGCCTATCCCTAGAATCCTCAAAGCCTTCTTTTAGTCGAGGAGAGCCCACACCGTGTTTTCGTGCCGACACGCCATTGTAATCATTCACATCCAAATCATGCCTTCATGGCCTTCTCCTAATGCCTCATCGAAGAAGCACGCCTCTTCTTAGCCTCCTCATGGGCAGACTTGGCCTCGCTGAGACGCTTGGACAGGATCTGAGCGTACTCATTCTGGGAAGTGTTAGTCATTGTTTCACTTCGTATCGTCCGAATTTACGTACAGCAGCATCCTTGGAAGCCTCCGCACGGCGACGCTTGAGTGCGACCCTATGGCGCTTGTGCTGCAGACGCTGAGGAGTTACCAAACGCTGGATCTTGGGGGCCTTGGTGTAGGGCTTGGCTCCCTCCTTCTTGGGCTGAACCTCACGGCGAATGACGAACTTGCGAACCTACACATATACTTATCAGTTACCGCTCAGACTCAATCCTTTGCGAACAAGAGGATTGGCGAAGAAGCTATGAGAAAACTCACATCATCTTCCTTGCTGAGACCGAAGAAGCGGCGGATCTTGGTTGCACGCTTGGGACCGAGGCGCTTAGGATGGACAATGTCGGTGAGGCCGGGGATGTCAGCATCTCCCTTCTTGACGATGCTCAGAGCAAGGACAGACAGGTCCATGCCGACGATGCAGCCACGAACCGACTTCCTCTTGCGCTCGCCGGTGCGACGGGGGCGGTAGCAGGAGTGGCCATCAGCGAGGAGCAGACGCACACGAGTAGGATGCATGACACCCTGCTTCATGGGAAAGCCCTGCTTGTCGTTGCCGCCGGTAATCCTGAAGACGTATCCCTTGAACTCATCGCCAACAGAATCGCCAGGAACCTCGTGTCCCATGCGGCGGTCCATGAAGACGCGGAGCTTGCGCTCATCATCAATCTCGATCAGCTTCTGTGTGCCATTGTTGGGGTAGGAAACGTTGAGCTTCATCTTGACGGCGGTGTCGAGATGACGGTGTTGTGCTGCAACGTTAGTAGTTTGTCGTGTGGGTGGTTGAATTTCGCACTGGTGATTTTCGACCACCACTAGCGTTCTCGCTTAGTAGGTAGGGCTTGGCATCACACGTGATCGCGCGCTGACTTGCCAAGCATATGCTGACTGTTTGAGTCAAGAATGCAATGGCGTGAAGCAAAATGTTCAACACGGCTGGAATCGATGTATGTGCAGCAGATGTCTTGTGCTAATACATTGATGTGTCTGTCTTTTTTAATCTATACTGTCCTACTATTCGTTGATACGCGGCATAGTTGCAAGCAACAGAAGTGAAATATAATGGACAATACATTCTTACAAGAAAGATGTATAGCAGTCCAGTATTTGATTCAGTGTCCATATTTAAGCATGGCTAATATATCACATTCCACTTGCGACAGATAAGATCATGAACATTGTCCATCGTCCATCGCTTGCCGCATGCACTACTAAACTCAACAGATAATGAACCCCAACGCCGCTTTATGCCATCCGAAACATCAACGCTTTTAATAACGCAACACAAAATGAATAAAAGACTGCAGGGGTCAAGACTAACGTCTAATGCATCAACTCAACAGGCGGTCTTGCAGTGCTGACGGTCTTACCCTGGGCCTTTTGCGACTGAATCGGCCCCTCAATACCTTCCATCGCATCTATGGGAGTCACCGCACCCGGGCTTTCGGTCGTATCCTCGACAGAGATAGCTGGTAGGTTGGGCGAATCGCCATGATCCTCAGGATGGTACACGATGGTAGAACTGCCAGCCCTCCTCCTTGTGATTGGGCTAGACTCGGAATCCGTGGCAGGGAACAATGTGTCGTTGTGCGGATGTGCGTGTAATCGAGCCAGTGCTGCAGCCAGGTCTTCCGCATGTACAATCTTATTGGGCGCTTCCTCCTCCTTCATTTCCCAACCCATCGGTGGCGATGGAGGTGGCGAGATGAAAAACAACTTGTCTGATTTGGGAAGAGGGAGATGTTGATCCGAAGGATTGAGAGGTGTGTTCAGACCAAAGTATACTCGAATTCGGTAGCCCATGAGTGTCTCTCCATCCAAGGTTTGTCGTATTTGAATGGCGGATTCAACATCGAAGAAGGATACGACTATTCTGCGGAAAGATTTGAGTGGCGCCCATGTATGGATTTTTACATGTTGGTTGATTGTTTCGCGGATTTCGGTGAGTGTGGTGATGCGAAAGATTTCGGGATCAAGCAGGTTCTGTAGCAATAATCAGTCCATGAACATGCAAACCCGTAGGGATATTTTACTTACCGTAATGATGAGAGTATTAGAAGGAGGCGAGGGCTCAACCAAGGGAGGAATATCTGAGAGGTCGAGAGAAAGTGGCGATTTGGTTCTTGATGATGCTCGCGAGCGTTGCGGCGAAGGAACTATATCCTGCAGGTTTGCCATTATGTGACTCGTCCCAAAAGACACTGGCTGTGTGTCTGTGATGGTGAATTGTTGGTGTCAGTGAGAAGAAAGGAGATATCCAGTGCCTTAAATCAAATGTCTGTCGCGACGCTGAGACGTCCCAATTGCCGCAAGCAGTGGTCATGGGGCAGTGCAAACACATGCCAAGGCTGAACTCCGAAAGTTCCATGTCTCTGATTTAGGCGCGGTACCTAATAACTTACCTACCTAGGTTCCTATTGTGCTTGTCTAATAGCTGCCCACAGTGCCTAGGCACACACGCAGGCACACACGCAGGCGCAATTGCACTGCCACCAAAGTGGGATAGCGCGAAGTCATGTTCCTGTCTCATGTGGTCACGATACGCAGTGAAAAGGAGGAGAGTGCGTCTTGGATTGAGAAGAACTTTTGCAGCTCAGCCTCGCCATATATTACCGTCAGCAGATCCCGTGGCCTTGCTGGTGCTTAGGTCATCTGAGGTTTCTCACCACCATCACGTTATTTATTTGATGTCCTACTCAGATGGGCAATTTCAACCAGTTAGACTGAATGCCACTGTGACCAATCGTTTGATCAATCCTGCTTTACAACCTGAAGCTGACACGGCACCGCAAATAATTTGGAATCATTTTGCTGGATCATTATCAATGTTTGGTCAATCTTTTGATTACGAATTACTTCTCTGCACGCCGAGGCTGAAGAGTGTGGCTAGAGTTGTGGCACAGAAATCAACCATGCCGTATGTAGCTTAGTTAGTCTTTTAGGCGTCACCTTGAAGCGCGTTCTCCTCAAAGAACTCTTTGGTTATTTTACTTCGCCTACCAGAACAAGCCCTTCCACGCACTTTCCGACACACTCCGGCCGCCATACAATCCAGTCGCCTATATCCCGCCGTCTCGATTTCTCACTTACGCTCGCACAGCCCGCGCGCCTGTGATCCTAGCTCGCGATGGATTACGACCCAGAAGGCGACGCCATCAATGTGCGCGTCCTACAGGTACATTGCTCGCTTTGTTAGCACCTCGTATTCACCGCCGACGTACTAACACTGCCATTTCCAGGCCGATAACCAGCGTGCCAACTTTATCGTGCAAAACTTCAACCTCGAGACCGCGAACTCACTGCGCCGGGTTATGCTCGCAGAGATTCCAACACTTGCCATCGACGTCGTAGAAGTTCTTGACAACACATCCGTGCTTGCTGACGAATTCGTGTGCCACCGACTAGGTTTAATTCCTCTTTCTTCAAGAGGCATTGATGAGCTCCTCTACTCGAGAGATTGCGATTGCGAAGGGTATTGCGACAACTGCTCGGTCGTGCTGACATTGAACGCCAAATGTACCGGCAGCGAGATCATGAAGGTGTACGCGCGAGACCTAGTCATCGAGAGCAACCGACCAAATGATGAGGTGGGCAGGCCGGTCATTACGGATTCAGAAGGCACAGGCAGCTGTATTGTCAAGCTGCGGAGAGGTCAGGCCATAAACATGCGATGCATAGCAAAGAAGGGAATCGCAAAAGAGCACGCAAAATGGGCGCCATCAGCTGCGATCGGCTTCGAATATGATCCAGCAAACAAGCTGCATCATCTGGACTATTGGTATGAGGAAGATGCAGACAAGGAATGGTACGAACATGTGCAACGATATCGATTAACCAAAGGGTACTAATTCCCTTGTACAGGCCCAAGGATGAGGAGCGCATCAACCTTGACGGTGGCCCCGCCAACCCTGACGAGCCCTTTGACTACGATGCCGTACCAACCCGCTTCTTCTACGACGTCGAGACAGTTGGCGGTCTAGATCCCGATCAGATCGTATGCCAAGGCATCAGGATGCTGCAAACAAAGCTTGCTAGTATCATCCACGAGCTGCAGGGCGGTGTCGGCGGCGTAGACGGCATGGACCTCGGAGGCGCCCAAAGCCCCACGATGGGAGGATATGGTGGAGGCGTGGATGGAGGGTATACAACGCCAGGCTACGGCGGCACAAGTCAGTGGGGAGGCGCGGGCGGCGCGGCGCAAGGCGGTACGACGCCTTATGGTGCCACGCCCTATGGTCAGAATTGGTAAAGCCTTGACATTTGGGCAAGACATACAAGAAGGCGCCGTAGAGTATTGCATGGGCTGGCGTTAAAAAAAAAGGAAAAGGTGCGGCGTTACAATTCGACAACAACTAACAGTACAGTAAAGGACAGCAGTGCAGGCCGTGTGACGCGTTCCGAGGTTTTCACTTGGAAAGAATGCAGACGAGCTTTGTCAGAGCAAAGATGGTTGATCATTACATTGAACTTCTTGCTTGCCATTTGTTTAGTGGCCCTTGTTCATCTTTTCATCATCATAAAACTAATATTACACTATACAAAGAATGTGACGTGTCTGCCACCAAACAGAGAGAGCTTTTCTTTTCGTCAGAGAGAGAGAGGGGGGGAATATACATGATGACCACATGCCTAACCGACATGCATGTCTATGCGTGTGAAAACGCCGTGCCCAATGAACCGTGCCAAGAATATGACGAGACATATGGTGCCGAATGAATCAAAGTAATCGTACAGATGCAGCGTGAGAGATAATAGTAGGTGTAATAAGAGGTTGCCGAGGAGGAGGGGTTTTTTTCATATAATTGATTATGCGTTCTTCACCACGCCGACTTTGGCAGGCCGCAGCACACGACCGTTGAGCTTGAAGCCCTTCTGCTGCGTGTGGAAGCAAATGCCATCTTCCTTGTCTGGCTGTGGGGCCTGGAAAACCGCCTCGTGGATATTTGGGTCAAACTTCTCACCCTCGTGGGATGGGTCGAAGCGCTCGAGGCCATGCTTCTTCAGCGTAGTAAGAAGAATGGAATCAGTCATCTTGATGCCGTCGTGCAGCGCAATGAGATCCTTATTCTCACTCTTGAGCTGATCGGTGGACACGGTACCCAAGGCACGATCGAGGTTATCGACAGACTCGACGAGATCGCGGGCGAAGCGTTGAATGGCAAAGTCCTTTGCACCCTGAATTTCACGTTTTGTGCGCTCCTGGAGATTGCGGAAGTCGGCTACCGAGCGGAGGTATTTGTCCTGCCAATTGTTTTATCAGGATTGCTCCCTTTTTATCACACTCACATACACACACACACACACACACACACAAGGCCCTCTTGTACTTGGGCAAGAGGCGTAGGCAAAAATTTACCTTCAATTCCACAATTTCCTTGTCCTTCTTCTCAATCTCCTGCCTTAATTTTGCGGTTTCGTCATCTGCCGGAGCCTCCTCTTTCTTCGCAGTTGCTTCGCCCTCTTTGGGCGCTGCAGGGGCATCAGAATACCACCGAATGGCAGGTGCGCAAGTTAGTCGTGTGCTCACGACGGACCGTTGGAGGGGTGCAAAAGATCGTGTGCGGGGAGCCTGTCTTGAAGCACGAATGATGGTCCTCTGTAGCATTATGAAGTGTGCTGGGTCCTATTTGGGATGGAGGATATTCAGTAAGTCGGCGGACACGCACGGAGTATGATATGGCGATTTGTGGCGGTAGAGTGGTGCGATGATGTCGGATCTCTCAGAAAAATTTGGGGCTTGGTCTCTGCTTGGCCCATCAAAGTCAGGGTCCAGATTTCCCGAGGCCGCCCGAGGCATCCTAGCATTTTCATGTCTAAACTCCACCAGCTAACAATTATCAGGAAGGATTGTTATAAGATCAGTTAACTCTTAAATTAAATATGGAATAATCTCAGGGTATTCAACTCTCAAATAAAACAAGGACTACTCCCAAGGCAAAACAATCCAACATCAAGTCCAAACATAGAGCCATACGCATAGGAATCACAACAGTACTCGTTTGTTATTATAGACAAGTATATCAACATCGGCTTTCTCCCAAATACCAGCAACCAGTTCACAGCCCTTCCGCCCTAAACCTAACTTGCCCATCAATTCAATGCTCAAGAAAGGCAAGGCAAACCCAACTACTAATACATACATAATGTGTCGCTAGTCTAAAATCCAAACAAGGCAAGGGCGAAACCAAACATCAACAACCTGCTGACAAACTCTCAAAGCGCCAAGCTAAACGCTTCCCCCCAACCATTCACGCCCCAAAACATAAAATCTCCCATCCAACTCTCGACTACATTAAAAAAAAAAAAGGTAAACCATAATAGGTACTCATAATCAAGTCAATGCAAAGCCCGAATACAGAGTAGTCCCAGAAGGAATAATTACCTAATATTAATAATGCCTCAACAGCAATATTACCCAAAGAGGGAAAACACACAACAACCATGTAAAAAACATTATTAATTAGCAATTTATCATCACACACAAGTCTCTTCGGAACATGATTCTCCCGAACCAAACCAAAACACACACATACACACATACAACCCCACAAAATCACAATTAATTAATAACTACTTTTGAAAATTTCCTAAAAGAAGCAAGAAAAAAAGCAAAGAAAAAACTACAGCGGCACGCACGTTTACTAGAGTTCGAGCACCCTGGTCCTTGAAAAGTACCTAGTTAAGGGAACCCCAAGTTTGGGGGCGGGGGGGGAGGGGGAATGGTTGTTGTTTCGTGAACTTGTGACCTGGTAATGCGGAAAGCCGATTTCAGCATGGTTTTTGAATACGAAGAAAGGAGAAGGGGAGGGGGGAGTCGAGACATGACTTAGTCTGTAAGCTTGAGTTGATCATCATTATTGTCATACTTTTTTTTTTTAAATCAGCGGAATCTAGGTACAAAGTTGCTTCACGGCACGGAGAATTGTTCCATGGGTTAAAAAGTTCCGAAGTGATGAGGAGAAAGAGTGTGGAGTTGTTGTTCATCTTTGTCTTTTTAGTGGCTGGGTCGGATTGTGGCTTGAAGGTGTTCTCGTATGGATGCTTACACCGAGCCTAGGTATGTACGAGCCACGATCCGGTGAACAAAACAGTATAGCCCGTGTAGGTCAGTACGGGCTCTGGATTCCGGAATACCTACTATGTATGTACGGAGTAGAGCAATAGCTTGCGGGGATCTTAATAACAGAACCCATTACTCCATAGAGTTTGCGTTAACGATCGGAACACCGGACGTGTTCTGAGACTGATAGGTGGCTGGCTTGATGACAGTATAAAGTTTGCACTAACGACTACACTAACGTTTAGACCATCATGCAGGTCATGAGCAATGGTTAGAACACCTCGGCCAGATGTCCAGATTTAGGTGACAGCGGAAACTGAGGATGACATGCTAGTGTCCACCAGCAGATGAAAGTTTGATAGAAGTCTGTACTGTACGCTACTACTGGAAATAGTGTGACCACGTGCTGGTGGCTTGAGCTTCACCAGGGGACGAAGTCTCGCATGGCAGGTTCGTATGAGTTCGGGAGACATCAGAGCACCAAATTCACTCTCATCTAGTTAATACACACGCCATAATGCCATAGTCCAATCAGATTGATACTGCATTCGTTCAGAACGGGAAATAATACGCCTATGTCTCAATCGACAGGTGCATGCTTGAACAAGAATGATACGCTCTCGCCGTTATGCGTTCGCCTGCATGCTTCCGCAAGCTAGTCACGAGTTAGCATGCTAGTAAAGGCGATCTGCATTACACTTACAGTAGGACTAATATCAATCGTCTCAATCCTGTCACAAAGCTCCTTCTTGTCCTCATGGGGGACGGTGTTGGTGACGACGATCTTCTTTAGCTTACTACCATTCAGCGCCTCAATGGCATTTCCACTAAGGATTCCGTGTGTCACAATAGCAAGAGCATCTTTGGCGCCCTCGGCAATTAGGACATCAGCCGCCTTGACAAGCGTACCGCAAGTGTCGGCCATATCATCGACTAAGATTGCAGTCTTGCCCTTGACATCTCCAACCAGCACCATTCTCGAAACTTCGTTTGGTCGGGTTCGCTCTTTATGGATGAGGGCAAATCCCAAATTCAAGCCATCTGCAATGGACGTTGCCCTGTAGCCGCGTTAGCCACTCAGGTCCATTCAGGCTGGCCGGAACGCTACTCCGGGGGACTGAATTAAGTGGACACTTTGACACAGCCGATCGCTATGTGCAGGACATTTTTCATCAGTCCATGAGTCGTTGTTTAAACGTTTTGCCAGAAATGAAACTTTGCACTCGTACCTTTTAGCACCTCCGGCGTCTGGGCTAACGATAACGCAGTCTTTTACATCGAGATTCTCACGGATCCATCGAAGTGTGCTTGGCTCAGCGTATAGGTTGTCTACTGGAACATTGAAAAAGCCCTGGATTTGGCTGGCGTGAAGGTCCATTGTGATTACATGGTTGCAGCCAGCGGTTTGAAACATATTGGCCATGAGTTTAGCAGTGATGGGAGCTCGAGATTTGTCCTTTTTGTCTTGGCGTGCGTAGGGGAAGTTGGGAATCACAGCTGTGATCCGGCGTGCAGATGCCGTCTTACATGCGTTGATCATGATTAACAGCTCCATGAGGGCATCATTGATGTCACCTGGCGGTGTTGTCTGCAAAATGAAGACTGCTTGAGTGGTAAGCCAATTCCGACTACGCTCTTCCATAGAATATGGCACATACCATCTTCATCTCGTACAGACTCGCCGATCGTAACTGAAGTCTCCTGATTTGAGTACTGCAAGACTAGAATTTTGGTGAGTTCTATGCCCAGCCTGTCGTTGATTAGCTGATTTTCCAAGCTTGCGGCTTTTGGCAGAGTGAAAGGCAAGAATACGATAATTTACAAGTGTCGCAAATGAAATTGCAACTGTCGTGCACGACAAGATAAACTTGAATGTAATATACTCGAAACAGCAAAATCTGACCCGGTGTGGTCGCAAGCATGCAAACCTGCCGCATCGAGAACTCATGAGAAGATGGTACGTACCTGTCAGCTACAAGCCGGGCTAGCTCTGGATAGCTGTTGCCTGTGAGCAGCTTGATGCTGTTGGTAGCCATAGTAGTGGTGAGAGCAAGGCGTGGTGTGTCGTTGCATGCCGAGAGCTAATCAATCTAACAATTATTAAAAGCCCATTTTTTTTGTCCTAATGACTTAACTAGTTAGTTACTGCGCACGGATCAGGCGGAGAAAGGTAGTGCCGCAACCCGTTTGGAGAACCAATCATTGAGAACCTTCGCTATCTTGATCACATACTGGGCCAGTCGGTTCTAACATGAATACCCAGGTACAATTCCAGTTTGCAATGTTCATTTTCTGAAGTGTTGTAAACCAGAGGTCTTGAGGAGCTCGTTAGAGGAGCCCCTAAACTGTCAGCTCAGTTACAGATGAAACACGACATGGACTCAACTCCTAGTTAGCTGTAGTTAATTGAGAACATAGCTACCTAGGTTTATCTAGTTCAATATACAGCGCTGTTCGTTTTATATTCTCTGGCCTTTGATCAATTTCGGAAAAAATCGCGTTCTGGTAATCATTCTCTTGTAGACACATCTCGGGAGTGTGTCATATTAGTTATTAGCGCTTACCAAAGTCCATTGACTCCATTCGATGCAATCTTTGCTGATTCGATGGTCAGCAGTGCTGCCTCGGGGCATCCAGAGCGTTTCAGGCTAATTCATTCTTCTGTCCCGCTTTGCCACGATTGCACGAGCTACTGTAAAGGTCCTGCTGGCGTTGAAACATGCTACCTATAGCACCACCAATCTCATCATTGACTTCATCACATCACTGCGTCCAGATACCTACCTAGGTACCTACTGCGGGACCGTGAAGATTGTGCAACCCCACTCTAATGCACCCAACTGCTTCGCCGAATTGCCGTCACACTGCCAATCATGTCACTATCGGCACCCTGACTCGCCGTGATAAGCAGCAGGATAAATTAGATTACGATGGTGAAGATTGGCAGGCGGACATGTCAGAATGCAAGGAAGCCTCATGTACCTATGTGGGCGAAAGTGACATCCAAGTTGTGAAGCCCGGTGAAGTTGTTGGCACGAGGTGTTGTTGTTCTTGTTGTTGCTGTTGAGAGAAGAGTGCTCAAAGTCACGAGGTGAGACCCGTGTGCGTGTGTGTGAGAGTGAAATTGACCGCCTCACCGCCAGGCAGACAGAAGAAGCTCTGTTCCGAAGTGCGGAGTCGAGGGTTTGCGCCAGTCCCGATATGACCAAAGGGGGGGCCAAGTGTAATTTGGAAAGGGAAGGAAGAAGACAAGGAAGGAAGGAAGGATGGATGGATGGCAGTGAGCACTTACCATACCAGAGCCTGCATGATA
>SSBG01000005.1:248101-274438 GCA_028220655.1 Shiraia bambusicola | reverse complement strand
CTATCTAGGTTTCTTACTCTGATTTACCAGCAGCTCTCCGAGGATCTAGACATCGACTGCAACCCTGTTGGGCGTCCTGGAGCTTGCGGTGTGCTGTTTCGGGTTCGGCTGCGATCTCACGGCTACACAGTAGCTGCGAAGGCCACCCCAGCCCATTTCGTTTCACGCCTTCAGTGGGAGGCCTCTATCTATAATCAGCTTCGACCTCTACAGGGTGTACACATACCAGTTCATCTAGGAAACGTAGACCTCAAGACGCATTATTTCTATGAAGGAATAACAAAACTTGTTCATATGATGTTCTTAAGTTTTGGAGGGATGCGTATATCTAAGCACCTTACTAGTCAGAACAGCACAGTTGTTGCTCAAGAGATGGACTACGCAGCTCGAGCAATCCATAATCTTGGTGTCTTGCACAAGGACCTTGAGCCCCGCAACATACTGTGGAATGAGGAACGTAGCCAAGTTATGGTGATCGACTTTGAACGGGCGGAAATCGTCGAAGCACCAAGCGCAATGGGAGTCATCTCAGCCAATCAAGAGAGAACGTGGCCATCTGATGCAAGCAAGGGGAAGAGAGGCAAAAAGACGTCCGTGTTTGCAAGAGAACGACGGCATGCGTTTCGTGAATTGCAAGCGTTGACCCACTTTCGCGACCCAAAGCTCTATATACAACAAACCTAGTTGAAGGCCGCATCAAGCCCCAAGGCACAGGTTTGCGTTGATCAAACAGATTCAAGCAACGAGTCACTGAAGTGTAAAATACGTAACCACTCCTGATTCGACGTGTAGCGCCCAAGGCGAGGGCGCAAGACGGGAATAATACGTGGGTCTTCTAGCCTATCACAATGGTCGTTTCAGCGGCTTTGCATGAGATAAGGCTGGTCAGGCTCAATTGCATCCAGGCCAAGGACGCTTGGGAAACCCTCTTCTTCTGTTAATATAGATCAGTAAATGGCTGCGAAGGACCAAGCGTCCCCCGGGCCATTATCAAGCCATGTTATTGTTTGACGCAGATTCACAGTCAGATTGTCTTTGCCTCAATGAACATTAGTTGGTTATTGTAGTGTGGATAGTTATACGAAGGCCAACTTTCGTTATGATATCAATTTCATTCTACTGTTTTATTCTTTGCTCTCCTTTTCCTTCACTGTGTTGAGGGATATCTTGAGGTCTTTTATCATCTGACGCTCAGATTCATCAGAGTCCGTTTCTTCTGCCAATGCACTATTCTCCATCCATTTCACAAGCCCTATTATTATATTCCGAATTCGTATACTCCTGTCTAACAGTCGCGGCCATGTATATACTAACACCCTACTTTGCTTTGGACTTACCTTGGCCTTGACGTATATTAGCAGAACTCCGTAATACGCACGTTTTTGACTTCTGATAAGTCTGGGCCGCCTTGCCTGGCGTACAGTCTGATCTTCTTTGCAATGCGTGCAGCTTAGCAGTGTACTAAATCGATGCACTAACTGGGTACACACCAACTTTATTTTGGTGGACATGGCACTTGCAATAATGGTATGTCATCCTTTGATTCAATAGACCCCTGCAGGTCGCATCTCCATACCTATGTACATATGTGATGCGCCACACGCTAGCTAACTGCTGGGGTTTCGCCAATCCTTGCAATAATAAATGAAACTTTGTCCCTCCAAATGGAGGCATCGGTCAAGCGGCTGCTGAAGAAGAATAAGTGATGTGCTACAGTGAAGTACTGAGACCTGTAGTAGCGAGCTGGGTATTCGAGTGCGAATCAGAACCGGGAAAGAAAAGAAAAATAACAACGTATGTTACCTCCGCAAACATTTCGTCAAACGTATGGACAATGGGATACGATGCGTGCATGGCAAAGAAGGTAGGCCGACAAGCGACATGCATACAGGCCGTTAGAGAGAGCTATAAAAACAAAAGATCGTGGGGGGCTTTAAAGTATCGGTATTAGTGACATGCCGCATAAGGCATCATCAGTCTTGTCGTATCCAGGGGGGGTGTGCATCGAGGCATTGTTCGATAAAGTGTAACTAGCAGGCCTGCTCACACATCTTGCCAATTGCCCTCTCAATGTCAGAGAATAGGTTGAGTACGTGACCGTCTGCATAGATCTTGATCGATTCAGTATCCTTGCGATCAGCTCGAGCGGGGCTGGCTTCTGCTTTCACTGGGCTTCTGGGGGGTGTGGTCTCAGCAATGTCACCACGGGCGGCGGAAGGATTGAGCACAATTGCTGCAGCGACATGCTCGAGTAACTTTTGGCGAAGACGCAAGCGTCGGTTCTCCGCCTGCTCTAATTTAAGAATAAACTCGTCGATCGAAATGTCCAGCTCGGCTAAAGCTTCTTCTTGTTTCAGGAGAGATTCGCGAGAGAAGATCACTGTCTCTCCACGTCTGAGGTATGCAATCATACGGCCGTGAAGTTTCTGTCGGCCAGCACGCAGAGACTTGTATGTTTTGCGAAGATAATCACAACGCTCATCTAGAGCTCTGAGTTCCTACATGTGCGTCAGTAACAGCCATTTGTCTTGTGAGCAGGAAATCCTTACTCTCGATAGCGAGGCTACGTCTCGCTTATTTAGCACTTCAAAATTACCTGCTTGATCATAGGCTTGCTTGTGAAGGAGCGTCTTGTCGGCATCACTCATGCGTCTTGTTGCTTCAGGTACGCGCATACCATGAGGGAGCTGCCATGTACCAGGAGTTGAAGCTTCGGCATTGTTCGTCTCCGACAGGGCCCGACTTCGTTGTCTTTTGCTGTTGCGTCGTGCAGGCCGACCTCGCTCCATAATGGATGATTCTGAGATATTCCTGTTGTGGGATGTAGTGTGTGTGTTTATAGGGTCTCGCCTTTCTATTCGCGGGGAGCCTCGACTCGATGAAGGTGATGCTGATGCAATAGGATTTGAGAATGTGGTAGGCGGCGTAGGGAGAGCAGTAATGCCATTGGGTGAGCGGCGGTTATCGACTGCACTAATCGGTGTATTGCCACCTGAGGTCAACAATGCTGGAGTCAAGAGCTGTGTCCTGCTGGCTTTTGAATTTAGTATGAGGGGCGATGGCGAGCCCTTGCGTTCAACAGCAGATGACTTTGGCGGTACTTGAGGCGGTAATTCTTGGCCTTGGAAAAAAGAGATAGTATCCACTTTCAAGGATGGCTTGGGAGTGGCGCCTGGGCTCAAGATAGGTGACAATGGTTTCCCAGTACCGTTTAGTGATTCTGAGCTAACAGGTGGGGTAGTATGCTGTGGTTGGATTGACGAAGGACCTGTGACGCATGCAAACATGGCGTCACCAAATGGGCCAGCTCTCCAGTTTGTACCTGGAGCACTGCATGATCTTTCATGACCAAATGTTTCTTGTGACGGTTGGCGAAGAGGGGGCCTTCCTGGGATAGTAGCTATATCAGAAGTTAGTACAGACGTGGGTCGTTGTTTCATATCAAGTCAGGAGAAGGAAAACTGAAAAGAAAAAAAAAACAGAAAAAAAAAAAGCTTACGAGAGTCAATGGCCATCTCTTGGACTGTGGTCATGGTCTGGCCAAGTTCGGGTACGCTGACTTTACGTCTTCGTGCTATTGAGCTGCCACGCTGCCAAAAGGGGACACTCTCTGGCAGTACAGCAGTATCACTCAGGGAAGTAGCAGAACGACCGGCAGATAGAGCAGAGAGCTTGTCAGAGAAGCCCACGGGACTCTTGGAAGATGGCCAGAGCTGGAATCGCGAGGTGGTAGTAGTAGCAGAAGTGGACTGAGAGAGGTTTGCCAGTGAAGGGCTCTTTGCCAAGGAAGCACTCGAGGCTTTGGTGGTATTATCTTGAGCAGCCTGGTGATCCTTCAGTGAGCATGAACGGCGGGGCGAGGGGCAATTCATTGCATCGAAAATGGTCGAGACACTGACATTCATCCTGGAGGAGGTTTCGTGGGATATATAGAGCGAATACTTGTGGGCATCGATGAGATTGGCAATGTGTGTCATGGCGACTGTTTTAGAATCCCGTGGCTCGCCGTCAGAGGAGCAAGGTTGCTGAGACTCGGGCGGCGGGCATGTCAAACATGAGGGCGTTCCCTGCATGCGTAGGGTAGGTAATAGGCAGTGCAGTGACTTAAGTGTGGCTCGCTCAAACTGCTATGGAGACTTTCAGCGACGAGGAGGGCCCCTGCTACAGCGGAGTACCAATAAAAACGATGCGTCTAGGCTATCGGAGGCGCATCCCAGCTTGGGTAGAGCAGGCTTTGGTGTGAAACGCGAGCCTAACCTCCCCTGTCTGGCGATTCGTGGGGAACCTATAATGTCACAATTATAGCACTGGGGTGATCTGCGCCATCGTGCAGCACGGCAATACCGCACTGGTGCCATGCGATGCCCATGCCACGCTATGTAATATGTATTAGTATGGTGGGTTTGTGCAGCTACGAGGGCCATCGATCTGCGCGGTGCAGGCCTGCGGTGAAGCGAGCCGGCCAAGCTTGGTGAGTGATGAGCAAGCAGTCACTCCAACGAGGTTCAACAGCAGGTAGTTGACTAGCGGCAAGACGGTTGTGTGCACCTGATGCTGCAGAAGTACGAAGTAGGCTATGGGGGTGGGTTATTTTTTTTTTTTTTTTTTTTTTTTTTTGATGGGTCATGGCAGGGCCAGGCAGCGGAAGTGGCATTTTTGACCATGAGCAGCCCGGACAAGAAGCACCAAACGAGTAGGAACGCCGGGGTCCCCTCTGTAGGAGTGTGATGGGTGAAGCTGCTGAAGCACTTGGAGTACGAGGGGGATGCTAGTGAGCCAGAGGGGAACTCCAGCGAGCTGTCACTCTGAATCTCTGATGCTGGGGCGGGAGGCGGGAGGCGGCTGATGGTACGCATGGGGCGTTGTTGTGTGTGATTGAGTTCAATTGTGGGATGGCAGCATGTTCACGATGGGGAGGGGGGAGGGGCGGCATAGGTAGTCAAGGTGAAGGTTTTTTTTATTCCTGTTTCTTTTTCTTTTTCTTTTTCTTTTTTTTTTTTTTTGAATATTCTCTTTGGTGGGGCTGTGGCAGGGAGGTACGTACATACATAATAGTAATAATAATAGTAATAGTTAATAATAATAGAGATAGAGGGACAGAGACAGAGAGGGCAGGCATGTTGTGGGCTCCTTCCCTTAGACAGAAGGTTAGGCAGGCACAGCAGGCGAACGTTGGAAGTCACGACCAGGGTGTGATCGGTTAGGTGCTGCGGCCTTTCTCTTGCCTTCCTCGTGGCTACCCTGGCTTGGCCTGACCTGACACCGGACCGCAGAACTCTGTCAGTGTGTGTGTGTGTGTGTGTGTAGTATCTAGTTATGTACCTACTAACTAATGATTACCTACACAGCTATCTTCTTTGCTCTTGCTTATCCCTACGCACTTGACTACTACATATCTAGTTGACCATCTACCTACTGTCACGCTTGTCTTCCTCCTCTCTCTCTCTCTCTCGCTCTCTCATTGCGTCATGAATCATAATCCCCACCGTTATTTCCAAATACACGTGTCCTACCTACTCGACAAGTCGATATACATAGTAATATCCAGGACACTGCACATATAGACCAGGGAAACAGCCTTACCCAAGTTGCCTATTTGCCTATGAATATCTCTGGCACGTCGCTTAATGTACCGCCCTATCCAGCCACGTAGCATTGCCCAAATGGACCTAGCGCCCACCCAAGGGGGGTTCGACTGGTAGCGTTCTGAGTTCGCATCGTGCAGCACGACACTCCAACTCCAACTCCTATTCCGTGTTGCTATCTGCTCGATTGCATTTCCGCGTCAAGTGGCTTGATTCGAGGCTTTGCCAAGATTCTTGGACATGTTCTACGCCACGTCCAACTTCTTCTGCGACACGAGTCACGAGTCGCGACACCAACAGCCTGCTGACTTGCATCCAGACTCCAGACTCCAGAGCACAGCCAACACCGGCCGTAGCTACTCTCTGACCCGCGCACATGGTCCAATTTTGCTACATGCCATGGACAAACATGTATCGCCATGCTCCTCCGTATAATCCCTCCTGCTAAACGTTTCAAGCCCAGCCGGTGCCGTGGCTTGAACATGGGGGCTAGCTAAGCGATAGTGAAAAACCAGCGTCTTCAGGCTCGTTACCCTTTGGGCCTTTGCAATGGCATATACTAAGCACATACAGTAATACAGGCGTTGCTCTCGCCCTGCTTTGTCAACACGAGTTACAACTTGCACGACAAACCTTCTGCCTGCTACGGCTGGCGCCTTTAAGGTTTACGCAATGTCGCTTTCCCTCTTAGCTGGTGCTTTCGCCTTTGCCCTGTACATGGCTACATACAAACCATGCAGGCCTCATGTCCCGATATCACGCCAAGACATGCGGTGATGAACCAATCTAGCAGGGACAGGGGCTTGTTGCCCGAGCTCCACCGTTGTTTGCATACGGAGTCAGGAATTCATCCTTTGACTTGCCTACTCCTCATCTGGTTACTCGTCTTCCAATTCCTTCAATGGTTGACAATTAAGACAACGTGCCCGCGTGCAAATATCAACGTGCAGCACAAACCAGTGCCCGCACCCGTCTATCCCAAAGCAGAAATCATCGCTCACAACCAGAGCTTCCTTCAACCGCTTTGAGTAATTCCTGCATACAATCACATTAGCTTCATCGTCATGAGGAAGGAAAAAAAAGATAACTTCTACGACGCCTTTTGAGTCGCCTACTTGACCCCTCGTCAACCACGCCATTTGATCAGGAACGAATGGTAGGTAATGCATTTCTCTCTTTTTTTTTTTTTGTTCAACTTACTTCATACCTACGTCTCGTGACACAATCACATCTCGTCTCATTCATCACAGTGATTTCAAAGTACAACTGGGTCTTGATTACGAGCGTTTCGCAGCCCCAGTCGCCATCTGTCTATTCGGTACGCCTTCGCCTGCCCCACCTCCCATGATCCTCAGGAAATTTCCTTTGGCCAGCCCATCCCCACGAAGATCTTACCGGCAGTGTAAGAGAGAGGTTGTATCGGCCTTGGCCGGCATGTCAACCAATCCAAAGTCAGTCTTGTTAGATTTCAACTGCACAGCCAAGGTGCCTACAAGCTGTGGTGGGGCAACGGAGCGATTCTGCCGGTTTCCGAGAACGCAATAGTGACAATCATGCTGGTATACATTCATCAAACTACCGCTTGACCCTCATAATCATCTATTCGCCAAAATCTCTTCGAAAATGAATTGAGCTTCGCCGTCCACTTGCATTGTCCCAATGTCAATTCAAGACGCTGTCCTCGCCCAAGCCTTAATTACGTGGAACATTACATGTCATAGTGCGTCGCTTCTGAACTCTCCGGATGATTCTATTCAGACGTGTGCATAAGGTTCACTGTCCTTCATGCCTCTGATGCATAATTTTACCTTTAAACTTCCATGGCATTTTCAACAATTCGCTTCTCTGACGTGACCAGCAATAACTCCGGGTAGCTTGCCTATCATATGATATGTACGTATCTATCTATTGACAAGTGTGACATCATTCAAAGCACTTGTTGGGGGGTTTGTTCTCGTCAAATTCACTCTGTTGTTAAATCGCGCAATTTACGGGGTCCTCCGTAAACTGATCAAAACAGACCAATCTCAAGATCTTGCAATCTTCACGATCTGCGTAGTCGAGGTTGTCGTGGCTATAAAAAATGGAAAGAAAAAACTAAAAACTGTAACAGGCAGGGATAACTAAGTCATGGCCCAAATGTGTTTGTGTTACCTCAAGGCGGAAATGTACCAACGAGCTGGTCTTCGGTCTTGTACCGGACACGTTAGACGAGAGCCTATACTGTCGGTCTTGTAATCGCGAGGCCCTTTGGACGTTTTGGAGTAGGATTGATCTTGATGCGATAGGGAACGTGCCCCTCCCTATTTACAGTTTACTTGTGAGTAGTCTAAGAATTAGTCGTGCCGCGTGCGTCAGACTGCCTATGCGTACGATGCACGATTACAGACCGGCTTCTTAGAAGGACTGAAACGCCATGATGGCTTTGCTGTATGTATAGATTCACATGTTGGGTGGTGTTGCATGAAGCACTCTCCATGTACAACTACTCCTATGAGCAAGCTGCATATACCAAGTATCACGTCTTCGTACGTGCACTGGACTCCTTCCTGATTGCTCAGAAACATTTTGCAAGGCGGCAATAACATTGCCGTAGACAGGATGATGCTAGTTGGTAAGGCTCCTGTACAGATGGCCGCATGTCCGGCCTCGCAAAAAAAATCTTTGCTAAGCAAAAGAATGCACGAATTTACAAATATGGTACATAAGTGTTATAAATCAATACTGCGTCGCAGAAGACTAAAGTTTCGATTACTTAGCAGAATGGAGATCTTCCTAATGGAAATCCAGCATCCGAATCGATCGGCCAGTTTCTCAAAAGTGGATGTGCGATATTAACTTTCTTCCACAGCACGTGAGATAACTGTGGAGATGTCCAGGTAGCTCCAAGTGCCCACTATTATGTAGCCCATATTATATCGAATTCATCCAATCACACAAAATAATCATATTTTCGCTCCTGATTCGCACCACTAGCTCCCTTTGTACTTTGTTCAAGACAAAATCGTACCTTGACAAATACCCACAGTCCCATAAGCAAAATCTTAACATCTCTCGCTATAATCATCCGAACCAGCTCCCATGATTCCAGTCTCTATATACTACTAGGCCCTTCTTATATACCACAGCAATCCTATCATCCTCATCGTGCCCAACAACCCTATCATAACTATCACATCGCTCAACACATCACCAACAAACACAATAATACACCACACCACATATACAGAAACACCCCCACGACTCTCAAACTACAATTCCCCACTCCACATCGCCAAGGAAAAAAAAAAGCACCCAAAATGCCATCACGCGAGCATACAAATCTACACATGACACAAATCACACATATAACATTCCAACGCATCAAAAAAAAGAAAACCACAAGGCTAAAAAATGCTAAATATACATACGCAAACCCCTCCCCCCCCAGGTGAACGGGTAAGTACCCAGACATGCCGACACTTGACTGTACATACCCCCCTCATCCCCATCCCGTGTAACGTTGTACAACATCAGCATCAGTAGGGAAATCAAGGGATCAAGGTTCCTTCTACCTGTCACCTGTAAGTTCCAAGGAAAAAGCGAACAGGGAAACTAGTAAAACCCCCCCACCAAAAACAAACAAACAAAAAAACAAAAAAAAAAACACACACACATATATATTCCACCACAATAACAACGCTACGCAGGTATGGGATACATACTAGACAAGTCCCACACATAACCCACCCCACCCCAACACATGAATTCCATCCTTCACCAAGCTATACTTGTTACCAGTTTATTCATCGAGTCCCGGCGAAATTATCTATCCAGCGCATAACTACAAGAGTGAGCTCATTCACCCCTGGAGGGAAAAAAAAAAGAAAAAAAAAACAGCATTGCTCTCGCGATAATACAAAGCGCAAGCCTTGCCAACACACTGGTTTGTGCAACCTTTTCTCTTAACTCCACATGGCTGTCCACGATTCAAAACCCCACTCCCCAGGCTTTCCCCCACAACGAGTCGTGTCGGGGGAACAAGGTGGGAAGTAGACGGGTTGTGCGATACTTGCAGGATGCAGGCTTGTTAGTTGCAACGGCTGGGGGGGGGGGGTTTTTTTCGCTTGTGCCTTGCATGCGTTGTTTCCCCTGTGCGCTAGAGGAATAGGCGTGGGAGGGGCGGGAAGGTGGTGGTGGTGGTGGGGCAAGTCGAGGGGGTATAATGCGTGTGTTAAGGAGGGTATATGTGTGGTGTAATATAGGTGGATTAGAACTAGGTAAGGTGAATTTGGAACTTGGGAAGGGGGATTTCTTGTTGCTTGGGGGGTATCGTGGGGGAGGGGGAATGGTTTGGTAGAAGAGAGAGATGATTCAGAAATGGGTGGTGTTTTGTTGGTTTGTGGAATATTGGCTGATGTTGTTGAGTTGTGCATTATTGTGTAGAGTTGGACAGGTAGTACCAGATCTCTTGGTATCTTTTTTTTTTTGGAAAAGAAAAACGCGCGTGTGATTATTGGTGTTCAGCATGTAGACACTTTGACCATATGTTTGCTGTAGGTAGGGGGGTTTTTTTTTAAATTCAATATAGTTAGTTATATGGAAACGCGCTTAGTCTTACAGCCGCCTTTCACAGAAGAGGAGTCTTGGAATGCATCTTGATCGCCTTGCTCAACCCGGACATCAATGTCCCGCGATCCAAAGCCGGCGTTTAGAAAAAGTCCCGTTCAATTGCGTCAACCATTCAGAACATTTAGAGGCCCAGCCTCCGTCATTTTTTGCAGCATGCAGGTTTCGGGCAGACTGAGGACTAGGATCACCGGAGTTCGACACCTAGCCTTGCTACCAGTAGTGATCGCAATCGTTTATGCAGCTGATTCGTCTCTTCGTTGGTCAGGGTACGCTCCAAGCTGCGGTAGTTGATGCGATAGCACATGCTTTTGCGACCAGTCTTTGGGTGCACAAATTCGTCTGTAAGGCGCACGTCTTCAACAAGATCACCACACACCTCGCGCGCAATCTCCATTACGTCGTTCTCGTGAAAGGGTGATGATAGTGCTACAGTAGGTGTAGACACGGCAGGAGGTATAGGTGCATTTGAAGTAGCTATATTTGACACGGAACCAGGCGCAGGTGCAGTACCTGTCGATCCCGGCAAGTTGGAAGGAGCGACAACATTGGGATTTGACGGTGACGCCGTATGTGCCTCTGAACTTTGGGTTTGGGATATAGCTGCAGCAGCCGACAGGTGTACAGCGGATGCACCACCTGCAGCACTAGAGCTGCTGCGCAGCCAGAAGCTCACGTCCTTGAAGCATGCAGGGTATTTGCTGAATGGTACAAAGCGTTTGATAGGCTTGGATTCGCTAAATTGCGAAAGAAAGCGTGCGTCTTTGGACCAAAAGAGACGAATATCCGGAATCGAGTAGAGGAGCATAGCAATACGTTCTAGTCCAAGTCCAAATGCCCACCCCACTCGACTTGGTACAGAGGCATTGTCAAGAATTGGCTGCGACACTACGCCGGAGCCTAGAACTTCCAGCCAATCTCCTTGCCAAAAGACTTCAAGCTCCCAACTTGGGGAGGTGAAGGGAAAGTAGGCCTCCACCCAGCGCATACGGAGGGGCTCATCAGCTGCTACAGAAGCAGATGGATTTTTGGCGGTTTTGGCGGCATTAAAAATAGTCACAACCATGTCTTCGAGGCTACGCTTGAGATGTGCAGCAACTGCTTCGGCCTCTTCTGGTGCGTGTCTTGCCTGTAGAGGATTGCGCTCGGGATGAAAAGGCGGGTTAGGGTCTTCAACCACGATATCGTGCTTGGGAATTTTGGTCACATCCTCCCAGACCAAGTCGGCGACCGCCTTGCCTGCCCGTCCTGCTGCCAGCCTGTCCCACGTTCGAGCTCCCTCCATCTGGTGAAAGACTGGATAGTGGCTTCTGTCAATGGCATCTCTCCGGTACACATCTGCGCTAATGAGGTAGCCCTCGCTGTCATTGCAGCGAAAGATGTCGGCCTGGTGTGCTGATGTGTGCGTGCGTAGCACGGTAGATTTGTTGACGTAGTAAGTGTCAGTTCGATTACGTCCCACGTGGTCTAGAGGGAACCCTAAAGAGTCAAAGTTTTGGAGAGTAGTGACTATGGGGAAAAGATTGTTGTGCGTTTTGTAGCCGGGAAACCGGGATTCAATGAGTTTACGGGCAATGGTCAATGGGTGATGTGGTTGGAGATGTAGACGTCGAGGGACCGCATCAAGTATGGTGGAAGGCACATTGGTCCATTCATCGGTAGGGTAGGTTCTGCCTTGGACTGTGATCACTTTCGATGCCACGCCTGCACATTTTTAGAGATGGATTTTGAGGAATTTGGGGCAGGATGCTGCCAATGGTAGACGTCGTTAGAGGGACATGGGGCTTATATGTTTTGGCTTGGAATTAGATAGTTTCAAAGCAAGTGACAGTCTGGGATACAAGGCCTGAAGATCACACACGATGGAAACGTACCAGAGGAACTGAACCTCACACTCTTCAGCCATGGTCGGGGTGAAAGGGACAAGCAGCGGCATGGCAGTCGTCGGCTGACAGCCACGGCCGAGGAAGGAATGTGCATTTCTCGATGAGTGATCGGAGTGCATGCTAGTATTCAGTATTCCACCTCGGAGCAATGGTAGGTGGACGCGACGCGAATTGTTCAACTTTTGCCAAGCTCGGCTCTGTGCTCGCATAACTAACTATTACCGAGCCGCTGCATGGATCTATCTAGCCGATGACGTTCATTTTCTGCCTCAATTTTCGGTTTCATAACAACCATCGAATTGCCTTGTCTTGTGCGCAATTGCCCCTCTTTATAGAGCACTGGTGCCGTCGTGGGATATATGCACTCTACATACAATCTGGCATCATTATGGCGGCTATCACCAAAAGGGTGGGCGCACAAGAGGTGAAGAAAAACGACGACGTGAAGAAGACGGCATTACACTATCCTTTCTGGTTTGGAGGCAGCGCAAGTTGTTTCGCAACCTTCTTCACACATCCCTTGGACCTTGGTAAGCTTTCTTAATTGCTTGCGCATTGCAATGGCTAATATGGCCTAGTCAAGGTCCGATTACAAACGCAGACTAATGGTGCGTCGCGTCTCAACATGGTCCAAATGTTTGGCCATGTCGCAAAGCATGATGGGTTCTCTGGTCTATACAAAGGCGTAAGCTTCTTCTACAGTTGCCAGGCTGACCATGCTCACACATTGCTGTAGATCTCTGCTGCACAGCTCCGCCAGTTGACGTACAGCATGACACGTTTCGGAATATACGAGTCACTGAAGGAGCGCTGGACCACGCACGACTCGAAACCCTCCTTCCTCACTCTCGTGGGCATGGCCTCTGTGTCAGGCTTCCTCGGCGGCTGTGCCGGCAACCCTGGCGACATACTCAACGTGCGCATGCAACACGATGCAGCCCTGCCAAGAGAAGAGAGACGAAACTATAAACATGCTGTAGATGGCATCGTTCGCATGTCCCGTGAAGAAGGTATTGCAAGCCTGTGGAAAGGAGTTTGGCCAAACTCATCAAGAGCTGTCTTGATGACGATTGGACAATTGGCGACCTATGATGGCTTCAAGCAAACTCTGCTCGAGTACACACCAATGGAGGACAACCTTGCGACCCACTTCAGCGCCTCCTTTCTCGCAGGCTTTGTAGCGACAACAATCTGCTCGCCCGTTGACGTGATCAAAACACGGGTGATGAGTTCCCAGGAACACAAGGGTATCATAACACTCATTTCTGAAATCACCAAAGCGGAAGGCCTCCGTTGGATGTTCAAGGGCTGGGTACCGAGCTTTGTTCGCGTGGGTCCTCAGACAATCCTCACCTTTTTGTTCCTGGAGCAACACAAGAAAGTGTACCGAGACCTCAAAAGTCTATGAGCCCGGACACTCGCAAGTGTACATGGATGCCCCATTACTTCTTCAATCCCATATTGCGTGGCGTTTCTGCTTGGGCCTTTTCTTCCATCCTAACCCACATTTTGCATTGCATGGCGTTGCCATCCCAATAGAATAGACACGACTAAACCATAGAATGCACAATTCGACCAAAATTGTCTCATTTTTACTATCTATTATTACCAATGCTTTGGCCTAGAACCACACGAAAGAGCATCAGAGGACTATCATAACATCATTTAGCATCGACCACATTTGTACTTCTGAAGATCTGGGCCTGCACTCCCAGTTCCAGTCGTGCCAATGCGGCACGAACCTAACTAATCTTTTCCATGATCTCCAACCCTGTCTTTCGTCCATAACCCGTGAAAACTTTACTCATACAAGAATAAGCAGAATTGCACCTTCGCTCCTCCCAATGCGTAATTCATACGCCTTTCCGATCAGGCGTATGTCTGCACACTTCCTGCGCCTGCAATGCAAATCTTCGTAATCATATATACCTTTTGTGAATGGCTGGCACCAATTTGAACACATGGCAGTGCGCCTTAGGCAAACCCAAAGTACTCGCCTCCCGCAGTCATCGCTGTATAGAGCGCCTTGCGCAAGTCTTCGTAAGACTCGTATTCAGGAAGATCGAGCTCTGTCAATAGATTAGCAAATATTCATATATGGGTTTGGGCAGGTCTAACTTACGATTGAAGCAAGTATGGCTAGATGGCAGACGGTCTTTGCTGCCATAGTCGCGATGAATGTTGAATTTAGAGAAGCCATTCATACCCTCGAGCTCCTTGAATCCATTGAGTGGTACCTTTGAGGTACCAGTCACAAACTGTAGCAATTTGGCTTGTTCCTCCTTTTCAAATGTGCGAACAGCACGCCAGAACCACTGGATCTGTGGTGAGGCCGCTGTGTAATTATGGTACTCGGTATTGTTCTTCCAGTCATCTACGTTGATATCGGGAAGTCCAGAGATGAGGAGTTCGAGTTCCTGTTCACTGAAAATGGAAACAAGCTCTGCTGGGACAATATCGTGGAAGCCCTTGAGGAAATGTTCCAGCTGCTCAGAGACCGATCCAGTGAGACGGTGTTCAGTGATTAGGCGAATATATTCGTGCTTGTTATCTTCAGTGACTGGAATGCTGCGACCGTTCTCGATAAGGTCCACCACCTGCATCTCTCCAAAGGCCTCGACTTCCACAGAGAATGTTTCCGTAATGATATCGGTAATGTCATTGTTGAGCATCCATTCAAGGGACTTGTAGTACTCCAGATCAAGAGTTTCCATGTCCTTGAGGTTCACCTGCTTCCCCATAATCTGCTTGTAGACTGCGCGACTGAAATGACAGTCCAGGACACGACCTTCGTAAAGTGCCTTGCCAATGATGCGTCCAATGAACTTGAAGAACATCAAATGCTCTGGATTAATGGAAGAGAGTCGGTTTGGATGGAAAGTCGTGCGATCTGAAGCGACAGGCACAAACAATGCATAGTCTGCATTAAACATTTGCCGGGCAATAACTTGGAACCATTCTCGTGTCACACCACCGGCGTCCACACCTTCTTCGCCATGGAATCGTATACTCAACTTTCCATACTTCATCTCATCAGCAGTCTTGAAATACAGAGATTTGAACGAATCAAGGAAGACCTGATCTCTGCGTACGGCGAGCTGGAGTGGCGGGTGTGGCTGCCGATCGCTAGTCCGGGAATGCAGCTTTCGATTGAAGTAATTGCGCTTGTTGTCAAACTCCAGGACCTTGGAGTTCTTCACCAAGAGTGAGAAAGTGCCACTCATGAGCTTGGGATTTTGCCGGACTAGGTCGTTCAAAATCTTTCGGTGGTCTTCGGTGAAATTGAAGAACAAGCTCTCCATTTTGTTCTCTGGTGGCGGACTTGATAAAGCAAACTCCTTTGGTAGTATCTTGGCGAGAGGCATCTCTTTCAGCGTGGTGTTCTTGCAAACCACCATGAGGGATTCGATAAGCGGCAACAATGTGGTAGCAATGTTTAGCATATTACCACGCTGTCTGATGACGGTAAGACAGTCGCTAAGCTTTTCCCAGAGAGGTGCAAAAGCAGTATCTTCGTACAGAGACAGTAATATATCCTCTTTCTGAGCAGGCTCAAGTGCTTCTGCATTCGTTTCTGGTTTGTCCTTGATGTCGCGCGATGGATCGAACAAATAGTCGAGCGCAGTTAGTGCTCTGAGCAACTTTGTCTGGTCAGAGCTTGCTGGCGAGAACTTTGCAAGTGTGATGCCTTGGACATCTGTAGGAGACTCCGCATTGGTGACCTGTACAGTCAGATTGACCAGGTCCTGGAGCGTTGACCGAGCCAGCTCCTTCGCAATGCCAAGCAACTCTTGTCCAAAGACTTCCTTCGCTCCTGGAATGGGCGACAGGTTGCTGATCACCGAGAGTGTTTCTTGGAAGACCTTGCTATTGCATTCGCGAGCTGCGAGGATCTTGGCGACAAGTCGAAGGTTATTTTCGGGGATATCTGGTGGCACAAGCGACCTGTGCTTCTTGGCCTTGTCTTCATCTGGTTTAGGGTCTTCAGGCTTGGCGGTACTGGATTCACCAGCAGCGGTGGCATTGTCTTGCGGAGCAGTATCTTCAGATGCGGCAGTCGTTTCCGTAGCCTGGCCCTGTGTCTGAGCTTCAGATGCCACTTGCTCCAATACTGTTGCAATCTCGGCCGTCTTCTTTGCATCCTCAGCCGCCTTCTCCTTTTCCTTCTTCAACACCTGTAACGGGACTGTAACGGCATGAAGGAGGGTAGTCAGCTGCTCCATGATAGAGGAGCTCTCGACAATAAGCTTGCGGTCGAGGAGGGTGAGCAGAGCGTTGATGGGATACCTATTCGCCTTTGTGTCTTTTGCTTTGCCTTTGCGAGAAGTACGATTCTTGAAGCCCACACCTGTCTCGTGCTCCGTGAGAAAGAATGACCATACAGCAGGATTTTTCTCAGTCAATTGAGTGAGCGTGTTTAGGCACTGTTGAACTACCATGAGTGGTGAGACGTCCGAGTTGATGGACAATGCCCCGTTCTTCTTCAGGTTCTTTGGTGTCTTGTCAACAGGCTGCTGGGGCTGCTTCGCACGAAGCGACAGTTGAGCGAAACTGCGCTCGACCGCGTTGACGTCTGCGCTACCGTCTTGAAGAATTGAGAGTAGGATGCTAATGACCTCGGCGCGATTTTGTCGGTTCTCGCAGACATAGCGCAGAATCGAGCTAAGGCTGCCTTTGGCGCTGCCTTGCTGAGGAATGAACATGAGTCTTAGTAAGGTCGCTACCCCAGCTTTGTCAAGCATTTGAACACACGGGCGAGCCTTCTTCTTTTGTGTTGGATCGTCCTGCAGCCCACGTCGTTCTGCACGTCGCTGAATATACTCGTTCAATTGATTGAGGCGTCGATCTCCACCATAGGCTCTAGCTTCTGCCGAGATCTCTGGTGGAAGCTGACGAAGAGTGTCTTCATCGGTATCCATGAGCACTACAGCGCGTAGATTTGGATCGAGGGAGGCAAGGAAGCTTGCAGCATCCATCTCCTCAGCCTGTGGGGCAACACCCGACTGGTTGCGGCGACGGTTTTCCTCACGCTCCCTACGCCTACGTTCCGCTGCTTCTTGCTGGAGAAGTTCTTCTCGAATCTCAGGAGGCAGAGCTGCTAGGAATTGCTCGTCGATATCCGTGGGAGCTTCTCCAGGTTGACTACTGCCTTCAGATCGTTGGGGCTGGGAGACTTGGGCTCGTTGCTGTTGGGCTCGTTGGGCCCGTTCCTCTTGTCGTCGCTCAGCGACTTGTTGCATCAACACTTCTTCTCGCAGCTCTTCAGGGAGAGCATTCAGATACTCCAAGTCAATGCCCAGATCTGTAATGTCGTACTCATGACCCCTCAGCGTGGTCATGATACGTGGCCTAGACTCTGCTTCAGGCGCAGATTCTGTAGGTTGTGCGGCTGATGGTTGACCGGTTTCTACACCTTCCATAGCTTGTCCTCCAGATGTATTGGAGGGCTCCGTATCTGCAGCACCACTCGTATTTTGTTCAGCAGTGCGATTGGCAGCTTCTGCAGCCTCGCGCTCCTGCTGCTCGCGTTGTTCCTTTTCTTGGGTTTCACGCTCTTCGCGCTCCCTCTGCTCTTTGCGTTCTTGCTCCTCCTTGAGTTTGCGGGCAGCTTCTGCCTCTCTCTCTTCTTGCCTCTTGCGGGCAGCTTCTATCGCTGGCGGCACCATGAGCTTGAGGATGGAGTTTATGACACGTTGGCTCTTCTCAATGGCATTTGGGCCGTATAGCAATCGCGCCTCTTCTTGCCAGCGCTGACTAGTGTAGGCCTTGACAAAGGCAATCGCTGAGTGAGGATCTTCTCGGGCAGATCGTGACATGTGACTCTCACGAGCACGCGCCATTTCACGACGAAAGCCTGAATCGAAGGGCGGAGGCAGATCCATGGGATGGTTGTTGAAGGATAGATGGAGAGCGCCGCCAGATTGGTGCAGTATAGGACCGCTGCCCTGGCTCATGGCATTTAACAGGTTACTGATGAATGAAACTGGGCTGTCAGCGTTGAATACTCTAGGACCGCGCCCTTCGATGGCATGCACCCAATCACTCATACCCTCATTACGGAAAGGCCCTTCGCCGTTACGGCCAGAGGAGCGACCTCCTCCTCGTTGTAGTAGAGGATTGATACCATCGTCTGCAACTCGAGGCCCGGCACCTGGTCGATGGGAACGATAAGCGGGCACTAGAATGCGATCGCCAGGACCAGCAGGAAACATCCAAGGACTAAGACGGTGAGCATGTCGATGTGCAGGGGCCGGTGGCTCGTCCCAGCCACCTCCCCAGCCGCCCATATCTTGCAAACCGTCCTCATCATCTTCAAGGCCAGGGTCGAAGTGGATCTCCTCCTCGTCAAAGTCCTCTTCTTCCTCTTCTGTAAGTGTAAGTGTCAGCACAGGCTATTTTGTAAGTTGTTGCAAATATTTTGCTTACCTTCATCGCCCATGTCATCATCCAGCAAATCTTCAATATCCCCACCCTGGCGGATCTGTTCCAGTAACTGCTGCGGAGGATCAATTACAAAGCCTAGCGCACCAGGAGGCGTATTGCCTTGTCCGTTCATATCGCCAACGAAATCGCCGGGATCATCACTCCACCCATCGTCCTGGTCATCAGCAAGGCTTGCATTTTCATCATCACCAGTGATCTCCTCAAGGGCTTCCAAAGCCTCTATAGCTTCATCATCGTCCACTTCATCGTCATCATCGTCGTCATCGTCATCATCGTCGTCATCGTCATCATCGTCGCCACCATTGTCCATATCATCTTCATCCGCCTCTTCGTCTGACTCACCTGACTCATCCACAGATCCCATGCCGTCACCATCATCGTCCATCTCGATTTCAATCTCGACATCGCCAGGCAAACCCTCAATTGGGCCCATCTCGCCGAGATCTGCTACTTCCATCATGTCCTCGTCTTCCTCAGACACAACGTCGTCGTTGTCTCCAATATCACCTTCATCAAACTCCATATCATCCGCATATGGATCGTCATACATGACCTCTTCGCCGTCCTCGTCCTCCGAGTCTTCTGACTCTGATTCATGAGGAAGCTCGAACATGCCGAGAGTAGAGTTTCGGAACAAATCTGGTGTTTCTTCACGTGCGTTATCGATCAGGTCATCGTCAGAGGCTGTCGAAATCTCGTATTCGTCTGCCGAATCTGGCGTCGATGAGGTGTCGTAATGCATGCTCAGGTCCATAGCCACGTAGCAGAGCCACTTTAGTGGCTTCAGGATATATTTGACCACCCGCTTTGCATTAGGAAAGTTCAGGTCAATGTCTGAAATGGCAGTTGTCAAAATGGTAATGAAGTTCTTCTCGTACATAATCTTGGCCATTTGCTTGAGGTTTGGCGTCAGATCTGCGTTCGAGGTGAGCATTTCGCCATTGTTGCGTTGCGCCACCATGCGCGAGAATATATCAGATAGGTTCAGTAGGCGTGAGTACTTCATATCGAGTGGTTCATCCGAAGCACTAGCTTCCTTGAAAGCCTTCAAAGCGTGCTCCAAGACGAATTTGCGCACGAAAAGCAGGTCTGGCTCTGTTTCGGCATACGGAGAAAGCTGTTGTGTGTCAGACTTGGGAACAGTGTATTCCCCAGTCTTGTGACAGAGCGATACAATCACATCGATTGCACACGTCGAAGTGGCCAACTTCTTCTTGAATGCAAGATCACCTTCATGGTTCAACGTGCCAATAGGTACGAGATTATTGAGCAGATAGTTTAGAACACCAGAGCGGGGCTTTGAAGGTGTTGTCGTGTAGGGATCTGCCTTTCTTGAAAAGCTAATGAACTCGATCTTGGTTCGATTGTAACTTTGAAGAAGTTCTGCCAAGCACTTGAGAAGAAAGCATCGGTAAATGTAGATTGGATGAGCATCCGCTTTGAAAGCTAGCTTCTCTGACTTGTTGGGCTCCGTTGCTTCCCCGGCGGCAGGTACTGTAGGCGTGTCAGGAGTGCTCTGAGATGCTTGCACAGTGTCCGCAGCTTGTGATGACGGCTCGGTTGGCTTAGCAGACTCTGGTGTGTCTTCAATTTCCTTATAAGCAAGCAATTCGCAAAGTAGATAGTGGATAACACCATCAGAACTCTCAACAACTGGTACTTTCAGATCTGCCGTTTTGGTTCGCTCAAGCGGTGACTGTTTTTTAGGTGCCTCTGTAGATGCCTTGGGCTGATCCGCCCCAACAGGGGCATTTGAGGACTCGGCAATTGTGGTCTGGTCATCTGAAGCTGACTCGTCTTTCTTAAGGATCAAGGTTTGCGGGCGCTGATTGGCGTCGAATCGTGCAAGTTGCAGCTTCTCGTTGGTCACTGCAACAAAAATCTCCGGTGCACGAATAGCAAGAGCGTACATTTGGCGAGTATAGCCCGTCGTATCAGTCTGCCTTCGATCACGCGACTCAAACATTTGCTGAATCTCAGTGCGCATGATTTGTAGAATCATCTCCTCGTCTTCAACCATATGACGGAGCACAATCATGAAAGCGCTACGTAAGCCTTCATTCGTGATACCCGAAAGCTGTTTGACCATGAGGAAAAGCCGCTGGATGTTACGCTTCTCAGCTAGACGCATTGCAATTTTACGTGTGCGAGTCAACATCACCAGAGTGCGTGTTACTGACAAGGCTAGTGATTCGTCTTTGCTGATCCTAGGCATGATTTCCATGATAGCATCGAACAATTGATTCTTTTCTTCCAGACTCACTATGGACTCGGGAAGCTGATCAATGGAAGTGTCACTGGTTGAGTCTCCAGTAGGTGGGGTCCACTGGATCTGATGAGGGAGTTGGTCCTCAGCAAGGAGACGCTCAACAATAAGCAAGACTTGTCCGATCCAGGGCGAGGCATCCTCAGAAGTCTGGTCCGGGAAAATCTTGATAAAGCCCAAGAGAGTGACAAAATTATCTTTTAGCTCCTCCACGATGACATCGTAAAAGTCTTTTTCTTGTATCACCAGAGCCAGTAGGTGCGCAGAAGCTGCAATCTTCTTACTCTGGGAACGGAAATCATCCTCGCTTTGCAATGAGATCAACGATTGGACCAGAGTAGTGCCGATGTCTGTGCGCATCGAACCAGGTTCGAGAGCTTTTGATACCGCTGCGGTAATTAGGTCTGCTAGCTCAAATGTGACATCATCATGGGAGTTGAGAATGTCGAGAGACCGATCGACCAGATTATTTCGAAGCTCAGAGCGCTCCTTGTCCAAATCATCCAATGCAACAATTTCAACTCCGTTACCAGCACGCATTCGTTTCTGATATGCCAAGGCATCATGTGGTGCAGATGCCGATATGTCTGTCTGGTTGTCAAGGACTGGAACCTCATACGAGGGATCAGCAGCCTCTACTACGTCAGCATCCTCCATCTGAACAGACTGCATGTCTTGTGCTTCAGACCCTTCATCGTCATGTGTATCATCGCTTGAAGTGATGCTCGCTTCATCAGTAGCGTCTTCGGAGGGCTCAGGCACAACTACTTCGGCTCGACTTGGCGAAGATGAGGGTGGACCGCGGGCTTGTAGTTCATATTGAGGGATAGGATTCCTCGTGGCGTTTGGACGAGCCTGATTCTGGCAGTACTCTCGTGCCATGTTGAAATTATCACAGCAGCGGTAGAGTGACTCTTCCACAAGATCCTCGGGATATGCTGCTTCTTTCAGACGTTGCGTGTGATCCATGTTACGGGGCGTCCACGGTTTTATGATAGGTTTGCTACGCTTGGGAATCTTGTCGCTGCTCTTGTAGGCACCATGTTCGCCGTCACATTCAAGGACAGACTTGAGAATGTTGATGGAAGTCTTGACAATTGAAGTGGTTGCCTTATCGATCAGGCTCGAGTTCCAAATTTTCTCCACAGGTTTGATAACAGCATAACGCAGCTCGACTAGGAATTGTGCGGTCAAGAAATAGTCGGCGCGATCACGTTCGCGATCAGGACGGGTTTGCATTGATGAAGTCTGCTGAGACTCACCAATAACCTTGAAGTTGATGATCTGAGAGTAAAACGCGAGGATGATCTTGATGCCACCCAGGGAAAGGTTGAGTAGGCGTTGAGACTCGTCATTGGTATCGTCTTCAGGCTTTTGGGTAATGACAAGCGCAGACTCGTAAAACTTGTCGAGTATCTTTG
Organism: Shiraia bambusicola; assembly: GCA_028220655.1. NCBI lineage: Eukaryota > Fungi > Ascomycota > Dothideomycetes > Pleosporales > Shiraiaceae > Shiraia > Shiraia bambusicola. The sequence goes on along the minus strand of SSBG01000005.1, from coordinate 252,228 downwards.
AGAGCACTTCAAATCCGCCAAGGTTCCTGAAAGAAACAAGAAGTAATGTCAGAGCCTGAGGCCGGTCCATATTGGGATCAATCATGAGTTGTGATAACGACGTGAGAATAACAATCCAGTACGCGTAGCGATCTTCTTTTGACTCAGAATCGTGCGGGCTATCAAATTGGAGCTGGTCGATTACTGCTTGTGCAAGCTGGTCTGAAACAACTGTAGCACATTGCCTTTGGTAAACTTCGAGGCTTCGACGGAAAAGAAGCAGCTTCCCTAATGATTGGAAGAAGGGTGCAATCTCGGTGGGTATCTTGCTAAGTAGAGTCCGAAGGGTTTGTGTGTTCTTGAACTGCGCGCTGTCCTGACTAGGTGTGGCAGCGGCAGCGACAGCAGCGACCGGGGTTGTATTTGGTCCTGAAGAGCTGCTGTTACTTGGAAGTGCAGCAGCAGATCCTTCAGTGATGCTGGCAGGTTGGTCGCTATTCCCAATCCTAAAGACATAGTCTGCCTCAACATTGCCAAAACCAGAGCTTTTAACTCGAGTCTCCTTTTCCCACTCCGGAGGCATGTTTCGTTGCAGGAGAAGCTCTTCCCAAACACAGCTTCGGTGAAGCTTTCCAAGGCTATCGACCAGGCGTGCGTACATGTCTGCGAGATTGACTTGACTAGAAACATTGTGTGAGGAGCGTGTGTTATACATTTGACTCTGAAATGTCAGTGTCATGGCTCCCACAAGTGTAAGGGCTGACACTAGTGATTTCACATAATAGGTACCATTCTGCAGGTTGCTGTCATTCTGAGCGGTGGCAGCAGCAGTGTTTGTGAAGGGAGCAAAAAAGGCCTTTCGTCCCGTATGGCTGAGCAATGGCTCCAAAGCATCAAGGGCTTGTTGTGTGCGGTTGATCAAGGACGGGACGGCAATTTGTGGCTTTTGCTCGACAATCACTTGGACAACTCGTCCAAATTCCTCACTCATACTGCGATTTTCACTTGATTTTGGATCTAGACAGGCAAGGCTGGAAATGTCAAGGATAGACTCTACGCCATCTAACTCGATGTACGCAGCGCACATTGAATGGTTTGAGAAGAATCCAGAGAGAAAACGGCAAAGGACTCGAATGTATTGGCCAGTCGTTGGCCCCTTGGAGCCGTCTTCAGTCTCAACGACTTCGGCAATGGAGACCACGTCACTTGGAAGTTTCGGCCCCGCCTGATCATCCGCATCGTGCATTTCAACATCGGTGCTCGCAGGGGCCAAATTTTGGCTGTTGTGAAGTTGGGCCTGAGAACCAGACAGCGCTTGGCGACCGCCAGCGACAATCAGTTTACCATCACCACCATCAAACCACAGCTTGGCGCCAACCCCCTCTTTATCGGATTTTTCGGCGCATAAGCGGACAACGCGTGCTATGAGTTCACTCAAACATTCAAGAACCCGAGCTTTGAGCGGTGGATGATGGCGCACCAGCTCATCAAAGCTGTTACCAATCATTGTAGGCATTTCCGTGTCAGCATCGAGTGCTTTCACATGAGCTGGGCTCTCGAAAATTTCGAAAAAGCGTTTGAGTGCAGCCGATTCCTGAAAAAGTCTCATACCAGATTCAGCCAAGCATATTGCTCCAAATGCAGGGGGCAAAGTGGACAGAGCCTCAGCCACGGGCAGTATACCTGCAGCAAGAGGCTGCCCAGGATTTCGTGGCGGATATTTTTGGTGCACAGCGTTTTCTTCTTTGGTTTCGTTGGGCGGCGTTTGTGACTCTAGGGCCGGCTCTCCAGCCACAGTTTCTAGAAAAGCTGCGCTCAGGCCAGCTTCAGCAATGACTTGGTAGCTTGTTGGCTCATTGTGAATGAAAGCAGTGAGCACATTGACAGCCATACTCCAGACTGTCGACCCATAAATGCGCGCATTTGAAAGAACAGTCCGCAAACCGTTCAGCAACTGAACAGAGTCGATTAAATTCCGCATCAAACGATCCGAATTGGCACCAGTATGGCTCATCATATGGTTCAAGAACTTGAATTGCCACCGAAGCGTCTGTTGATGATAATACGGAATCTGGTAGTCGGTAACTTGAGTCTTGTACTCTTGAGGCATACCTTTGTTTTCCTCGGCCAGCTTCTTCGCAATGCCAACCTCATATAACATGAGATCTGCAATGATATCAAGGCCTTTGGCGTTAACCAAGGCTTGAAACGCATCGCGTAGATTGTATACAAAAGTGTCTAGAAAATTGAGGATTCTCGGATAGTTGCGCTCTGCCTTTTCCGTTCGCAATTTGAGTGCCTCCACAAGGATCTCGAGGAGTCCTGCAGACACCATGCTTTCACCCGTTCGGGCTTGCGCACTTGGCAATGTGTTCAGCAGAGAGAACAGAGCATCACGCCACTCGTCCTCCAGAATCTCATCAGTCGCAACCTCATCCGAGCCAAGGCTAATAATTAGCTTGCGCACAACATAAAAGAGTACACCATGATTAACATTGACGCTCAGCGCTGTGCATATATCGGGCGATTTGGTCTTGTGCTTCGCTAATGCTTCGAGAGCATTGAGAACGGCAGTCTGGAGGCTAATGGGTATCCCACGCTCACCGTTTCCTGGAGGATGCACCAACTCTGAGAGCTGATACGCTAGTTGTAGCGGGCGTGGCTCGTCTGCGTCTTGCTGACCCAACTTGACATGAAACTCCTTGTCGCTGTAGACATAGCCTGAATTTGCGATTGCTAGCATACGGAGCAAGACTGCATCATTACGCCCGTCATTTCCGCTGGTGAGTAACTTTGCAATACGGAGTTTATGGAGCAATTCATAATGAGAACCTTCTGGCAGCTTGGCAAGTCCCTGCTTCAGCAGCTCATGTATGTCGCTAGACAACATCTTATCGGCAGGTATTTCAAACGTCTTGGGTCCCGAAGCTTTACCGCTAGATTGCACTGGAGTAGATACTGGCGTGCTTGGAGACTCCGCAGCGATTGCTGGTTGGGGCTGCCTCGGCGTCCGGTTGGGGCCCATGCTTGAGGTTCTGCGGAGTGGCGTAGGCGTAGCTGGCGCTTCAGTGGACGTGGGCCGACTACTACTGGCACTGTCCTCGCTAGTCGGGGTCGGTTCATAGTAAGAAATGCTCACGCCGCCAAATTCCTGCTTCAGAGAGGCATCCGACAAAGCGTACAGGCCTACCAGATCAGAAGGATTCATCCTATCTACATTGTCTCGTCGATCTCCCAAGGCCTTGTCTTTGCCCTTCCCAGATGGGGTGCCAAACAGTGGCGCAGCTACTGCTGGGCTTTTGGAGAAGGGTGCAGATAGCTTCTGAATCTTGTCGAGGTTGATATTGTAGTGGCTGGCAAGAAGAGAGAGATGCAGACTTGTCGGACCCAGTCGTGCTCGTGCTGCGTAGTAGCGTTGTGCTAGCCTATGGCCCAAGCGAAGCGTAGCTTGAAGCAGTGTGATGGAGGTAGTATTCAATAATTTGTCCAGCCGCTCGCTGCTAGAGTACAGACTTCGGTTGCCGCAATTCTCCTGGAGCATTCGTGTAAAGTTGAGGACTAGTTCGATGAGCTCTCTATCGCCGTCTTGGGACACGTGCAGCGTGTCGAGAACGGCATCGGTGCAGCCAGTAGCACGATCATCCGAGCTGGTACTGCCTTCCTCGTCATCACCCTTGAGTAACAGTCGGCGCTGGAAAGGTTGTGTCTGTGGCCCGTCTACTAATCCATATTCTTGGATGAAAAGCTCGAGTATGCGGTCGAAGCGGTTGAGCACGGGTATCCAGTGGTAAGCGTCACCGCGGGGAAACGGCCAGTGCTTTGGAAATGAAGCGAGGTGGGCGCGCAGCTGGTACAGCGGTATGGTTTCAGTGGCGCGTACAAAGTCGGCTATCATGGTTGACTGCAATTGTTAGCAAAGAGCATCGAAAAAGGCTGGGAGGGGCATTACATACCAAAGTCGACTCATGACGCGACGTGGCCTGCTTCTTGATCTTCATGTTTGCGCCGGGCGCTCGGAAGACAGGGCTTCCTTACATGCAGTCGTAGCAATGTCTGTTGGTACCACAGGAGACGTGGCTGTGGTGGATGTGGATACTGTGTGTCTAGGTTCCCAGTGCAGGGAGAGTGAGTAATGGCGGCGGTGGTGG
>SSBG01000005.1:228201-244130 GCA_028220655.1 Shiraia bambusicola | reverse complement strand
GTGGGTGATGGTGGCAGGGACAGTGCAGGCAGCAAGTGACGCCCTTTTACTGTGTGGTACTATTTTCCCAGGGAACGTAGTCACGAATTAGTCGCTCGTCGGCACAAGGTGGGGTGGGGTATATGCCACAAATGATGTTCTGTTGAGTGTCGACAAGAGGCACAGTAGGTCAAGTGACGGCAGCAACTGGTTTGTTGGTGAGGCACGATTAGATGTGGGAGAGGCGAGGTTGACGCAAATCTGCTGTCAGACACCACGGTGCAGGCGTGGATCTTAGTTATGCAGCTTGCAGAAAAACTTTGGTGCCAGGAGAAGGAATGCCAGCAGCACCAAAAGGGAAGAGGGAAGGGGGGGGGAGGATATGCAGACTTCTCTGCCTGTGACGGGTGGGAAGGAGAGATGTGATGTGTGTGTGAAGGTGTGGGGGCGGAGGGGTGGAGGTTGAGGAAGAGAGGGTGGTGGTGTGTAGGAGGGATAGTTTGATAGAGAGAGCCACAGAGCTCCAAGCACGCACCTGCAGTTTCCGCGATGATGGCAGATGGCCCGAGCGCACCACGCCACGATTCATCATTCATCCTCCCTCTTCTCTTCCATGTTCCGTCATTCTATCATTCTATCATTCTATCATTCTATCATTCTATCATTCTATCATTCCATCATCATTCTTATCTTTGCACTGGCCAAGTGTTGCATATGGGCCTCGACAGAATCTCCACGTCCTTGATTTACGCACATATGTACCTACTCTACCATGCCCCCCCAGTCCCACTCGCTGTCTCCTCATCCTGCTTCCCATCCACCAACCTCACAGTCTCTTCAAGCACAAGCAGATCCCTCTCGATCATCTCTGCCCAGTTCTGGATGTCGCCGACCTCGTTCAGTTTCTTGGTTCCTCTGGTCAGGAGCTTCTCCCATTGAGCGCTTTCCTTTGCCAGCGCTGCCGTCTGCTTGGCAAGTTCTGCCTCTTGCTTTGAAATGGCGGTGGAATTGTCGTGGAGGTCGGCTGTCCTTGTTCGCATCTCATTGTCGACTGACGTGCCAACTGATGCGAGCGATGCTATGACGGCAGCACGGGCTTCTGCTGTGCGTCGGGCTGCATCGGACGGTGCGGGCGAAGACATGTTTGACGTTTGATGATTATCCCTCGCTTTTCCCTGACGAAGCTTGATCATATAATATGTATAACTATATATATATATATATATATATATGTATATATACCGGACAAAAGGTTGCTGGCGAGTGGGCGACTTGGTGGCTGTGCAGAATACGGAGTACAAGCAGTTGTTGAACAAGACGGCCCACTAGGTATTAGGGCTCCGCGCTGCTTATAAGACATGCAGGCCACTGTGCTAATTAATTACTCTCTACCCATCTGGGCCATGTATGCATGCTCCAGATCAATTCTAGGCTGTGTGGCTGACCTTGAGGGGCTGCACATGATGTGATGTCCATTAGTTACACCCACTCTCAAGTTTCTTTGCTACGTCTTCTTCAGAGTACCCTCACCAGGACAAGTGTAGCGTGATTGATCATTTTATACAATCTTGAGCTGGCATTTGCACATTCTTGAAACGCGGCAGTTTTGGCCGAGCACATCGCAACATGTGACTACTTGTCACGTGTGTATTATACTTCTCTACCTGTAGTTAAGTTGGTCATTAGTTAACAGCGCCAAACAGGTCCAACAATATCTGGAGCGCATGACATCCAGTACGTACCAAAAGCTGCTACCGCTATGTACACACATCTGGTGTGCTGCGTGGCTGTCCAAGGTGTAGGTAAGTACATACATACCTACTTGGTACTAGAGGCGGGAGAGGAGGCACGGTCCGCATGCCCTTATCCTCATTGGGCTTCCTGAGTAGTAGTGAATTGGCGAGAGACGACACCATTGCAACATGGAGCGCATCACGGCTCGCTCAGAGGGCGACTTCTATACCGTGCTCTACAGCACCTTGTGGGTTGCAGCCCTGAGTCTGATTTGGATCTTTTGTCGCGGAGATCCAGAAAGAGCCGTCAAGTATGTTGTTGACCCGCCAGCACAAGTGGCACCGGGGTGGAAAGGGGAAGTGGTCGAAATCCCTTCTTTAAAGGTAGTGCGAAATCAATTCTACTATATATCTATCCATATTTGAGGAAACTTGGCTAACTGACGTCACCCAGGTGTCTGGCTCATCTCTCATTCAATGCTATGCTCCTGCAACCGGGCAGTCACTCGGACGCATTAACCCTTCGACGACAGAAGGCATCGACCGCGCAATCGCAAAGGCAAAGGCCGCTCAAATCGAATGGGCTGAAACTGGCTTTGTGGAACGCCGCAAGGTGCTCAAGACGTTGCTCAAGTTTGTGCTCGAAAATCAGGAGACGATTGCGCGGGCCGCATGTTTGGATTCGGGCAAGACAATGGTGGATGCTAGTTTGGGAGAGATTCTCGTCACTGTCGAGAAGCTGAGATGGACAATTAAGCACGGCGAAGAGAGTCTTCGCGCAGAGAAGAGAGATACAAATTTTCTCATGATGTACAAGTGGAACGAGGTTACGTGGGAGCCTTTGGGAGTTGTCGCTGCTTGTGTGAGCTGGAAGTGAGTATTCCCTCCCTGAAGAGCATGCTAGCTTGCATACTTGATTCATGAGTTGAGCTGACGCATGCCAATAGTTATCCCTTCCATAACCTCATCAGCCCTATTATCGCCTCCATATTTGCGGGCAACGCCATCATAGTCAAAGGCTCTGAAGCCACAGCCTGGTCTTCGACATACTTTACTTCCATTGTCACTCGTGCTCTCGAGGCTTGTGGCTACTCGCCCGACATTGTCCAGTCCGTGGTCTGTTGGCCTAACGTTGCTGACCACCTCACTTCTCATCCATCCATCTCGCACATTACCTTCATTGGTTCCAAGCCAGTAGCACACCATGTCTGCGCATCTGCTGCCAAGGCATTGACCCCTGTGTGCGTTGAGTTGGGCGGCAAAGACCCAGCAATTGTTCTAGACGATTTGTCAAACAGCGACTTCAAACGCGTGGCCAGCATTCTCATGCGCGGTGTTTTCCAATCTGCGGGCCAGAACTGCATTGGCATCGAACGCGTCATTGCCCTACCTGAAACCTACGACCGTCTGATCGATTACCTAACACCCAAGATTCGCGCTCTCCGACCGGGCTCCATACTAAACAGCTCCAGCTCCACCATCATTGACGTCGGAGCATCGATATCCGATGCCGGGTTTTCCAAACTCGAGGAGCTGATTGAAGATGCCGTCAAAAATGGCGCACGCTTGCTTGCTGGCGGCAAGCGCTTTACCCATCCCGATTACCCCCAGGGCCATTACTTCACGCCCACTTTCATCGCCAACGTCACGCCAGACATGAAGATTGCTCAAATCGAACTGTTTGCCCCCGTATTTCTCCTCATGCGTGCTTCCTCCGTTGACGACGCAATCACCATTGCAAACAGCACCTTGTACGCCCTCGGTTCGTCCGTCTACGGCTCCAACACAAAAGACCTTGAACATATTGCGCGTGCTCTTGATGCTGGCATGGTAGCCATCAACGACTTTGCTGTCTTCTACATGGTGCAGCTGCCTTTCGGAGGGAAAAAGGGAAGCGGCTATGGCCGGTTTGCTGGGAAGGAAGGATTAAGAAGTCTTTGCAATCAAAAGAGTATCACGAGGGATCGTTGGAGTTGGGCAGGCGTCAAAACAGCCATTCCGCCACCCATGGATGTCCCCTTGAGTGGCGAGCGGGCAATGGAGAAGGCTTGGGCTATGGCGCAGGGCATCGTGTGGCTGGGCTACGGAGGATGGAGGGATATGGCAAAGGGATTAAAGGGAGTCATGGGTCTCTAGGAGATTTGCTATTCGTTTTGTGGCATCGAGATAAAAACGCTTGTTTATGCGGTTCCCTGATATAATGGCATTTGCAATGCTCTTCATTGTAATATTATACTAAACTACAGTGTCCAGATGAGCATTTTCATCCAATAATAATTTTATTTATTAATAGTTAAACTTGGTTAACTAACTGCTAATAAAATGCACCCCATTAACCACATCTCCAAGCCTGTAATACTAACCATGTCCCAAATAAAGTTTACATATTACAATAATATATAGTTAGTTAACTAGTTATATATATATACATATACTTCCTCCTACCCTTTTCATAATACAAATCCATACTTACCAAATGCGTACATTACACTCAATAATAACTCAAGCCCGACACCCTAGCCTTCTTCTTGCCCCTCTTCTTCTTCAACCCTGGGATCGGACTAGTATTATCCGACAGTCTATGAGCCGCCATTTTTTCTCGATCCCTCTCCTTCTTCCTATACTCCGAGGCGCCTACAAGTTTGGACGCGGCACCCGTCATGAAATCTCCATAGGCACCGCTGTCCGTCGACAGGCTGGGGGTAGGCGGCTCATTGACAGAGGCCATTTGTCGCCAGTCGGTGCTTTCATTCCATGCAATGCCAGCAGCATTCGCGGCCCTGACGCCTTCAATGTAAGCTTCCATTCTGCTTTGCTCGTCGTCGTCTTCGAGGCCGCAGCCGCAGCCGCAGCCGCAACCGACGATGCATTCGCCGTCATCTGTGCTTAACTCGTCGTCCATGCAGTCAAAGTGGGCGACGTGGCCACATGCTGGGCAAAGGTAGAAGCGGCCAGAAACGCGGATCCAGCAAATGCTGCAACTGTATATGGGGTTGGAAGAGGGTTCTTTGGGATTAGTTGAAGTAGGTTGTGCTATGGCGTTTGGGGAGCGACTTCCGCCCCAAAGAGAGGTGCCGGAGATGTTCGAATTGCCTCTTGCGATATTGGGTCTGCTGGATCTTGAGGTGTGGGCATATAGCTTACTATTGCCTGGCGAGGTTCCCGATCCTGCTATGCTTTCATCGAGTTCCTTTGACGGCGTGGGCGCGGGAATAGAGATGCGCAAGTGCTGTTCTGTAATCATGGGTATTACGTTGGGAACAATTCCACGTTCGTCTACTGGTGTAAGAGATGTTGTCCCCGGCTGGAATTCTGTTGCCTCTGGGTTCCATGAGAAGTTTCGTGGCGATCCAACTGGTGAATACTTCAAATGTGCACCTGTTGTTGAAGGGGGAGCAAGGGTTGATGAAGCCCTCGGTAAATTTCTCGAAAGAACAGTTTCACCTTCAGCGTCGCTGTTTTTATTAATTGCGAGACAGACTGAGCTCGTATTGGAGTCACGGCGAGTTTGGTTCGCCGGGAAGTACGAGACTAGGCCGTTGAACTTCAAGACTTCAGCCCGAGCGCTGACGAGACCCCAACACCCTAGCATCTCCGCATACTGCTCTCTCCAAGCGCGATGGAGCCAGTCCTTGGTTGATCCCAGCAATGGTAGGCTTACGCATGCTTCGTCGTCAAATTGATTCTGATTTTTCAGCGTGACTTTGATCGTTCTTGCTTCGTCTGCTCCACCACTATTTCCTGTGGTAGAAGGCCGAAGGGAGTCTCCTGCTCCCTCTCGGACCAACCCGTCATCCTCGTCGATGCGCTCATAGTCCGAGTCCGAATCATACCTGTAATCTATAGTGATGTGTTCGGCTTGCCCAAAACTGGCTCGCTTGCCGTGCTTTTCTCGAGAAGGAGCAAGGCTACGCCTATCGTGTGAATCTCCATAGAATGTTGTCGCGCCCCATGTAACGCCACTAGTAGGAGCTGATGTAGACAAATCATCTGTGCGTGCCTTCACAGGTGGTGACGACGAAATGGCATTGGCGAATGGCCTCGACAACGCAGCAATCGCGCTCGCAAAGTTCGCCGTAGAGCTCCTCTTCAACACGTTCTGGTTTTGTTCAGGCGATGTCGAATATGGTGTAGCATTAGCCGTATGAGCACTCCTCATTGTTGAGGCTCTGGACAGAATTGGCGGGGTGTGCCCTGTAGAGTAGGGTGTTACTGGCTCAGACGGCACAGTGTCGCTCTCCCATGGCCCATTAGAGCTGCCATGACTTCCATAAGTGCCAAGGTTCTTTGCGATTCGATGCCATCCAAAGTCATTCACAGGCGTAGCATGCCGCGAATAGGCGGGGGTTGATGGTATAGAAAGGGCCGGCTTGAACAGACTCCATGCAGCGTCAGCCGAGGGAAAGTAGTCTAAAGAGAAGGCTGGCGCTTCCATTGACATGGGCAAATGAACGTGTGTCATATTCGCCATGGCTGCACTGACACCTTCCTGTGCAGCGGGCTCTGCGAATATGCATGAGAGCATAGCGAGCATCTGAGTATCGGCAAGACGTTCAAAGTATTCGAACAAGGCAGGTATCAGCCAAGTAACAACGGCATGGTTACCCCACTTAATTCTCCCAGTCAATTCCGGGTTGGTGACATTCTCTGCCTCGTCAAACTGGAGATCCAAGCCGCTGTCCTTACGTTTGATCCTCACCAGAGCTCTGCGAGCCAACACAAGTACTTGATCTCGTCGGTATTGTTGAGGTAGTATTTCCAAAGGCACTTGGTTATTCAATATCAGTCTACAAAGCATCCAAATGTCGGCTAGATCCTCGTGTCCATTCCTCCTGGCAACTTCTGAGTTGTGTTTACAGACTTCTGGACCCGGTCCGAATATCCAATATTCCTCTGCGAGAACTTTTTTGCTTGGCACAAAGTCATCGATTGTGGAATTCAGTATGGATATGATAGACTTTGGCTTTAGAACCTGCTTCCCGGTGCCAGTTGAAGATGGGAGAGAATTTCGCGATTGGAAACGAGATGTTGATTTGTGCCACGCCAAAGGAGGCTGAAAGTGTCCAATAGGTGCATTAGCTCTTTCATCGGAGCCAGACGATGATGACGGCGAGGTCGATGCTTCCCACGATACAACGGAAGAGGCAGCAGATGAATCGCCATCCGAGTCATCGGCGCGCTGAGTGGTAAAGCGACCGAACGAATCAAAGATATCATCCTTGCTTGTTCCATGTCTAAGATTTCTAGCAATGCGAAGCTGTATCGCTTCCAGGGCAGGACCAGATTTAGCCAAAGGTATCCTAGCTATTACAAGAACCCCAGAAGGAGAAAATCGGACAGAGCTTTGATTAGGCGTCGGAACGTTAGTATTCGTATGAGAAGATTGCATAGCGTCGTTTGTGAATTCCCCGTCCTGCTCATCGTCTTCACTAGAACTCTCTGCTTCGTCGAAAGGCTCGAGATCGTCTAGTATTTGCTCGTCCCCTGGTATATACAAGCTGTCGTCGAGTCCACGTTCCCCTAACGCATACGAGAGCACAGCTTCCAGAGCTTCACGCTCTTGTTCTGCACATGCCTCGGCTATATGAAGCATGTTATTTCTCAATTCGTCTTGGACATCCTTGCTAATTGCAGCTGTAGTCCGTTCCGACTCGATTTGCAATGGAGTGGCTATTCGAACGGATCCGGTGCTCGGATGAACTCCATCTGTAGCTTTAGGGTAGTCAGGCGGGAATTTGATAGTAAACCGAAGAAACACAAGTTTGCGGTCTTCTGTAGAAGGGTCGTGGTCGCCCCATGGTCCATTCAAGGAAACTGTGATGTGGCGTTCAGGGACATCAATTTGCTCAAACGTAAGTTTCTTGTACTTATTGCCAACAAGAGAAATTTCAGCGCCAAGATCATTCTGTTCTTGGTAAGGATTCTTGTCTCCTCGATCAGAGGAATTTGTTCTAGGGCGACTATCCTTGAGATTGTTCTGGCGGGTGCCAAATTTGACGCCATCCATCCACGTAATGTGAGTGGCTACGCGCGGGTTCTTACGACGGATAGGAATGACAGTCATCGACTCCCGAAGTATATTCTGACCCTGATATTGTGATTGCCCTTGATCTCGCGGGATATGTCTCTCTGTGTTGAGTGAGTAGTTTTGAAGAAGTGCAGACAAATTCCCCTTTTTCAAACTTCGAGGAGGGCCAAATTCATCACGGGTTGTCCAAGTGCTCGTCTGTACCGGGCCATTACGATATGTGACATATGCAGCCCCTCTTCGGGTAGTACTAGGCTCGTTAACCAGGGGACTCCCTTTCCTGTGGCCAATGCTGGTCGCGAGGAGCTCAGAAGAGATACGGTGGAGATGAAGATGCTTGTCTGTACCCCAGGATACGAGCTGAAAGTCGCGGTTATCGATGCCATCGTCCGTAGAGCCTCGCGTACGCCAAAGAAACTCCCGAACCTGGGCATCTGGCTCATGACCCTGGAAAGCATATGCTGGCTCCTTGGGAAATTTTGATGGATCACCGTCACTAACATGTTTATACAGCCACAGACTCGAGTTACCACGCTGTGGCATAGCCAGTACACCGTGTGGAAAGGGCGTGTGACGAGCTCTCCACACTGGATAGTGAGTGTGTATGGTACGCCGAGGGGTGGGGATATGAGTTTCTACACCGACATTGTTCCAGAGTTTGATCGTGGAATCTAGCGAACAAGTCATGATCTTCTTGGCATCATTACGGTGCCAGTCAATGCCATAAATCTTGGTGGAATGGGCGACGACTGTAGAGAGGGGGGTCGCCCCGCGGCGGGTGTCCCATACATGCAGATACTTGTCATGGGCACTGGCAATAATCTTGTCATTCTGGCGGTTCCACTTGACCTGCGTGGCGCCTGCTGTGAAGTCGGCAAGCTTGAGAGGTGCTTGGCCTGTTCGTAAATCATGCACAAAAACAAAACTGTCTATGCCGCAGGTGGCCAGAAGATCAGGGTGATGGGCAGAAAAATTGATGTCGGTGATTGCGCGGTCGTGAGCCCGCAGGGTGTACTCGATGGGCGCCTTGTTGTTGGTGTAGGGCATGGACAGGTTGTACACGAGCGCAAGCTGATTACGGGTCGAGGCAATCCATTCTGCCCTTACAGCAAATGGGGACCATTGCACGTCCGCGACATCCCACGACGACTGGTTAGGGAGGAATAGGGGTAAGGACCAAGGGTTGTCGAGATCTATAATGCGCAGACCTCGGCGGCTTGCGAGCACAACGTCTCTACCGGCCGGTGAGATGGAAGCAGCGCCAATCTCATCGTCGACAGCGATGCTGACCGTCTGGGAAAAGGTAGGCGACTCAAACGGCGACGATGGCCCGGCCGTATTGGCCATCAGGTTGGGGTTGGTGGTGTTGATGAGGTCGTCGTCGACGAGTGGTAATGGCGCATCACTTAGGTATGGGGGGGGGCCCGGTTAAGTAATTAACAGATCAGATAGTTACTTATTAACTAGTTAGTTAGTTAGTTACTATTAGTTAAGTGGTAGCCCTAACAAGACCACAGGTGACAGAAGACGACAGATGACAATAGCAACAACAACAACAACAAGAACAACAACAACACCACCACCACCACCACCAGTAGGAACTAAAGATTTGCTAGACTTGGAGTGGTGGAGGGTTAGTTATTAGTTAATATTAATTAATAGTTGGAGCTATGGCCACAGACGTTCTAGGTCGCAGCGGCTTGGCGTCTGGCTTTCCATTCATCCCACTTTGCCCCACCGCTTACCTCATACACACTGTTTGCATCCTGTGTACTTGGCAGCAACGCCTGTGAATAACTTGTAATTGTTGCCGCACACACAAGTACCAGCGTGCCAACACAGACGTGACCACCACAAGCGGCAGAGGCCTACACCACATCTTACCGCAGCCCACGCTCCCAGTCTCCTCCTCCACACAAGGCTTTTAAACACGCCACCATGTCTGGACTACCCAAACGTATCATCAAGGAGAGTGAACGACTCGTCAAGGAGCCAGTCCAAGGCATATCTGCAACGCCACACGAAGACAACCTGCGATACTTCGACGTGACCATCGATGGCCCTTCGCAGTCACCCTACGAGGGTGTGTGGCTTGCTTGTCTGCTCGTTGTGAGCTGTTAGGCACAACAAGGCTGACACCACTCAGGCGGTGTTTTTAAACTCGAACTTTTCCTCCCAGATGACTACCCCATGACTCCGCCCAAGGTGCGCTTCCTCACCAAGATCTACCACCCCAACATCGACAGATTAGGCCGTATCTGCCTCGACGTTCTCAAGAGCAAGCCCCCCTTACAACCCGTACTCAAGCAGTGACTGTTGGCTGACGGTCCTAGGCAACTGGTCTCCAGCGCTCCAGATTCGAACGATATTGCTCTCGATCCAGGCCTTGCTGGGAGCGCCCAATCCCGACGATCCGCTTGCCAACGACGTTGCCCAGGCGTGGAAGGAGGATCAAGGAAAAGCGATTGCCACAGCAAAAGAATGGACGCAGCAATATGCGAAACCCTGATGCGGGCAATCACGGATGTTGTAACGGTGCTCATCACGGTTGCTGATGCACCAGCATGTATCTATTCGGAGTCTACCTATACAAATTGGCGTTGCTGGACCAGTGAGATGGCATCGTGGGCCATGGCCATGGCAGATTGTCGGGCTGAAGGAAAGCATGTATTAGTGAGTTCGGCAAGTATAAGGGAATGAATAAGAACAATTCATGGCTACCAAATGCGACTGTGTCACCATGGTCAAGGACTCAAGGCCCAAGTCCCGAGGCAAACTCCTACTGCATACCTACCTATGTACCTAGGCACGAACATGAACTTTATATATAGTACTCTGACCAACAGCAGAGCCGGGCTGGTGCAGAGTGCAGACTAGGAGCAGATGGATGAAAGTTGGTTGTTGTGTGCTTTTAAGTTTCGGTGGTGGTCTGTTGGCCCCAGTAGCGGCCCCTTTCTTTCTCTCGCCAATGCCAGAAACGGAGGCTCGTTGAATCTCATTGTCAGGGACGAGAGTGAGACAAAACAAAAAGTCAATGGCAATGTTGCACCCAAGTCGCAACTCGCACGGTTGCACGCAGCACGCCGGTTGGCTTGATGCCCCCGTGTGCCGGGCCGGGTACAGTTTACTGTTTGCCTGGTCATGTCGCAAGCCTCATTGTCGGCGGCTTTGTACGGAGTCACTATGGATTGACTAAGGTAGTTGACTACCTAGCACGGCTGCACGAGTGACGAGACGGTGGATGAGCAGATCCATCATCAAGCACAGCTGGCAGGCACTAGGGGCAGCACCACCAAGGGGCATTGACAAGCATTGTCGAGGAACAACAACGCAGGCGTTGTTGTTTTGTTGGAGACGGGGAGACTGGGAAGTACCCGGCGGCTTCAAGAGCAGCATGGACTCCAGTCGAAATTGAGATGCAACGGGGCGAGAATAATAATATTAATATTTGCACCGTTGCAGACTTGTGTGTGCACTGTGGCTGTCGGAAAAGGGAGCCGGCCCGCATGCTGGATCCCGCAGGCGAGCAGGGCTGATGAGTTATACTATGTACAGTACGGACTAGTTATACGGAGTAATAAATTACAATACTAGTTATACACATAACTTACAGTACGCTAGCGGTAACTGGATGTCTAGTGGTTAGCAGGTGACAAGGTGCAGAGCAAGAGCAGGGCAGCGACTCGGAGAGCGGAGAGACAAGAGTACAAAGGCATGGTTAGGCAGAGGCTGGGGGGGATTGGTCAACCACCACAGCCTGCTTATCGTGGTGGGCTATGCTATGGGGGTGTGTGGTGGCACTTTGTGTGCGCCTGGCCGAGGGCGTGCGTGTTGTCCTCGATAGAAGACTGGGTAATATAGCAAAGGCCCAGCAAAATGTGGGGCGTCATGCTCATGCTGTACTGTGTACCATAACATGATGCTACAATTACATAGATACATACACTACTGTGTACAATATGAATACTAGCCATGTATGTATGTACCTAGCAACTAGCTCTGTCAAGCGACCTCAATGGCAAATCACCTCGCCAGATCACAGACAGTGTGGCTCTCCCATTGATCAGTTCTCGACAGGGGCTCAGCTTGGCGTTTGGACTTTGGGAGAGACTCTGTATATACGGCGTCTTGTCGGCAACTTGAAGTAGACACCTACCCAACAGTGGGTGGGTGAATTGGATGGGTGGATGGATGGGGGTTGACGCCCGTGCTGCCCGCACTGATAGCGCTAACTACCTAGTAGGTAGGTAGTCATCCTCCCCCCCCCCCCAGTTGCTCCACAACTTCCAGATACATACCTGCCAGTACCTACATTCCTCACCACAGACAAAGGCACTCTTCCTGCACAGCTTCTTCTGGCCATACAGGTCGCATCAAGCTGGCGACCATACACACTGCTGATCCCGACTACGGCCTATGGCAGAGACTGCCACCCTCTCGTCTCCTTCACTCGTCCTGAACGTCAACGTGTCGGACCCTGTTCCGAACATCTCCACAACCGCCGTCCCAGAGACGGCTCGTCCACCGTTGTCCACAACCAAAGATGCTGCGAAAGCGACCCAAACCCTTGGCGTCACCAGGAGAAAACAGTCCAAGAGCCGCAATGGTATGCTGGCTCCTCTCCACTGTACCAGCCGCCGGCCTACCTTTCACCTTTGTGGCTAACCCACGCCTCCAGGATGCATAACCTGCAAAAACAAGCGTCTCAAGTGCGATGAGACGAAGCCTACCTGCCAACAATGTGCCAGGCGTGCCGTGACCTGTGGTGGATACAAAAAGGACTTTAAATGGCGGCCCTTTGAGGAGCCCAGCGTCCCCGGCAAGGCTACTCCCAACAAGTCGAAGAAAAGTAGCATACCCACCCAACAACCCGCTTGGTCTTTTCTGACAGCCCACAGACGCTGCTCCCGCTCTGCCAACGACAGCACCACAGAGCAGTCATGTCCACTCAAGCTTCGCGGATCCACAGTTCACATTTGTCAACCCACCCCACAACACCTTCTACTCGTACCCTCAACCGCCATATCCCGCTCAGCATGGCCATTCACTTCAGGTATCCTTCTCGCAGCCTGGGTTCTCACCAACTGAAAACCCCCATGCTATGCCCCATTCATCTCCATATCTCGTTCCCCCTCAGTCGATATCGCCTGTAGAGCCATTCGGTCCAAGTTCGCTAGCTGGATCAAAGCGTGCCTTTGGCTCTGAAAACACGAAAACCAAGCAAAGCAGGCCTACTGCACCTTCGAGCGTCTCCTCGGGACAATCACCACGCCTGGTCGACCTGTTGCTGCCCGGCACTGACCTCAGTACACAGCCAGAAGAGTACAGCTCATTCATCACCCAGCACGAAGCATTCTACCAGCCTACTGGCCTTACCCCGCCAGGGGAGCTAGCTGATGACCACGTAGAGGAAATAACACGTCATGTCGATATCGACCCTGCAGCTTGGGTCATGCGCCTCCCTTCTCCCACACCCTCGAGCTCGTCCAGTTCTTCCCCGGATTCGCCCGAACTGACATTGTTTGTGCAACCCCAATTCTCCCTTACTTCCCCTGAGCACCTCACGCGGCGATATGACAGAGACACGTGTGGCGTTCTTTCTGTAAAAGATGGTCCCACAGAGAACCCATGGCGCACTCTTGTCTGGCCCCTTGCCCGCGATTGCCCTGCGCTGTATCATGCCCTCGCCTCGTTGACGTCGTTCCATCAAAGCAAAGATATCCCTGCAATGCGCATACAAGGTATTGACCACATGCGTAATGCAGTCCATGCGCTAAGAGCTGGGTTACAAAGCATGCGCTTTGATGTGGCCATTTCCACCACACTGGTGCTGGCCTTTTCTGAATCTTGGGACCAGCATATCAGCACAGGCATCAATCACATCAAAGGGGCGAGGGTTCTTATCAACCAGGCCCTCGTACAACATCGAAAAACGCCTAAAAAGGGTGACGATTGGGACCGACTCAAGTTCTTATGCAACACCTGGATCTACATGGATGTCATTGCTCGCTTGACAACTGGCGAAGACGACGAAACCAACGATGTAGATGTCGTCTTCGACAGCATATATGCCAAGGGGGAAGTAGATACTAAACTCGATCCATTGATGGGCTGCGCTCACACGCTGTTTCCCATCATTGGCCGTGTTGCAACCCTTGTTAAAAAAACTCGAAGAATAGAGAGCAACGGGCCTAGCATCATCTCCCAAGCCATGCTTCTGAAGTCTCAACTCGAAGATTGGATGCCCCCGTCTTATATTGAAGACCCCGAGGATGAAACCACAAGCCCGCATGATTCACGCAAGACCGCTATTGCGTACCAGTATGCGACACTACTTTACCTACACCAGGCTGTTCCCGAGATTCCTTCACAGTCTTCAAGTGCTCTCGCGAAAAGGGCGCTGTGTGAGATGGCCACCGTGGAACCGCGATCCCGCTCAGTCATTATCCACATATATCCTCTCATGGCCGCCGGTTGCGAGGCTACCGAACCAGAAGACAGAGAATGGATCAAGGAACGCTGGGGACTAATGATGTCACGAATGAAACTTGGCATACTCGAAAAGTGCTTAGAAGTCACCAAGGAAGTATGGTGCCGACGCGATGCACACGCAGCTGCCATGGCAAACCTGGAGACCATCCAAGCCGAAACTTCTTTTCTTAAGCTGGCAAACAAACGCGACTATGACGATTTCTTCAGCAGCGAATTCGAGGCTGACGGCGATTTCTGCTGGCTTGATGGTACCTCAAAACGCAGGGCCCTAGATTCAGTATCATCATATGCCACTCCAGGACCCAATCCAGCCATTCGGTATCCGGCTATGCAACAAGAAGACTCAACAGAAGATACTGAACTGCTTGAGCCTGAGTTTACAGTTAAAGGCAGGTTGCACTGGCTTGGTGTAATGAAAGATTGGGATTGGGAAGGTAGGTTATCGTGGTGCTCATTCGTGTGAGCAAGTTACTGACTTTAACAGTGCTCCTTGGTTGAGTTGCTCCATAGGCAGCTCTTCTTTTTCCACTCTCTTGCTGGCTGACCCTGCCTCTGCTACTTGAAATTTACTTGTATGTTGCGTCAGTCTGTGGCTTTGACTGAATGTCTGGCGAGCATAACAAGTCTAGCGATCATGATTTTCTGTGCCTCCATATCCACGTCTCAATTGGAAGCCACAACAATGTTACAATTTCGCTAAGTTTAGTCTTCTTCTCGGCCCTTTGGCTAATTATTTTCATCTTGAATTACCTTGGCGTTATGTGAACAAGAAATGGGTCTTTGAACGCATCTGGCGTCTCAAGACCGATATAGGCTATAGGCTGGATTCATGACTTATGCGGATATGGGAATATCAAAGGTATTAAACGGACTGCCTTTGTTACATGTAGCCAGGATTAAAGCAAATCAGCTCACAACGCGGCTGTTGTACACGGCGTTCTTTGCTTTGTTTTCGTGTTTTTCCAAAACTCTATTGTATTTACTGGGGCATCGGACGCGCATCTTTAGACAAATTCAGCTAAAGACGTTTTGATCTACGCCTACGTAGTATTATCGTTCCCGCTATTTAGCTTAGATTTATATCTTGATAGCAGCCGACTATTATATACTAGTTAAGACGACTTGTATAATTTAAACATCTTACTAGTTACTTTTTAGTATTTACTAGTTATAGTTAGTAATATATTATAGTTTATAACTTTAACTAGTTAATTATTTAAGATATAATTAAGCTATTTAAATGCAGCTAGTTATAACTATACTAATTACTGTAATACTATTAACGTATAATCTTATATTACCTAACTAAAGAAAGAAAAACCCTATTTTAGTAAATTAGTATTTACTCTACTTAACGCTTTCTCTAATCCTGTAGCTATAATATATTTTTTCTTCTACCGTCCGCAGCTATTGCCTGTTAAATAAAAAGGAAAGAAAATAAGTAGACTAGTAGCAAAGACTACTATATACCATTATAAGTTACTTAAATACGGAATAGGAATAGGTATTAATAAATAAAAGGTAGGTTACAGGTATGTCACTGCCTCGTGAAGCCCAACTAGATTGCAATCTCGAGTCCCAACTAGGGAAACAAAGCTGGGACTCCGAGTGAGCTGATTGGTTCGAAATGCAAGGAATCAAGTTTTGTGCATGGTAACAAGTCGGTAACAAGTCGATAATAGAAACAAGTAATAACT
>SSBG01000005.1:163427-228191 GCA_028220655.1 Shiraia bambusicola | reverse complement strand
ACTCCCCCCCCCCCCCCCCCCCCATCAGCTTCCCTTAAGAAGGCACTCTGTTTGAAAAACAAAGACAACAATTTAATTAGTTAGTTGATAACTAGTTAAGTAGTAATTAAGTTAGCCGACACGTCGATCCCATAAGCAATACGAGTTGAACGCTGTACACTAACCCCCCTTATAATTACTAGGCTTTATAAGTTACATACAAGTCATACAAGACAATAATCTAATTCATAGTTGTCTTCCCTTTCTTCTCCTCTTACAACCCCCCCCCCTTCCAACCAACCAACCAAGCCCACACCCCAACGCCTGATACATTGGTGGCGTATTCCTACCACACTACCCAACATGTCCCCTCGGGAGAAGTAGGTAGGAAAAGGACTTTGTGCAGTGTCAAGGTAGGGGTAAGTATTGTTGCGGATGTAACGGTGACGGCACTACGCCACGGTGCATGGGACTGCGTAACTTGAATAATTCGCCAAGATGCATGGGGCTGTGTGACTTGTGCTTGGGATAATGGTGGTACGGGGTGGCGGGGAGGGCGGGAGGATGCAGGGGGGGAAAAGGAGAGGCATAATAATGGAGAGTACGGAGTAAGGTTGTTTTTTTTTGGGTTGTGATTTGAGGATAGGTTTTGAAGTACTAAAAGGTGTGTAAGTGTAATACCTATTGGTTCCGATATGCTTTTTCTAGTGTGATTCTCGTGGTATGTTTTGGTCTTTCACCATAGATATGTAATCTGTGATAACCCGACACCCCACAAAACTTCTGCCTTGCAGCAATCGACACGAGTTTATAATGACATGTCATTGTATGATTTTGTAATGTGAATCTGACAATTTTCCAAAACGCCATTGATATATGCTATTTCTCTCTCTCTCTCTCCCAAAATCCCAGCTTCTTCGTTGAAATCATCGTACACCTCTTTCCTACAGCGCAAATACAAAGCAGCGTTCAAAAAGCGTGCTAATATTCAGCAACTCCTGCTCTTGCCTCGATATAATAGCCAGGATCCGCTTGTCTGGACACGCGCATTTCCTGACTCGTCATTGGCCGCTGGACTTCCTTGACGTCTACCAGCTCCTTTATCCGCATCAGCTGTCCTGCAAGAGACCGTGAAACGGGGTAGTAGACGGTCTTGTTGCGCTTGCGAAGACCCAATGCTTTGAGCACGCCCTGGGTTTTCGCAGGCATTCCGATACCGGAGCGTAAGAGTGTTATCCGGAACCAAGTCATATCGCTGTAGTTTGGGAGCTCAAGGGCTATTCGTTGTCGTGTATGGTCTCAGCGTGATCGATGACAGGATCAGTATTTGAACTGCGAGAGTCGAGCCAATCGGTAGGTCGGAGAGTGGTTGTGGAAGACTACAATTTTTGTCTGATGTGTTTGTTGTGTCCAGTTCGATCGTGAGTCGAAAATAATTGTAGGTCGTCTGTTGGTGTCCGTTTGCTTTTTCGCGTGCTTTCGTGAAAAAAACGCTTTGCCAAAGAAAGACTAGCTTGATGGTCGTGACCCGATCCCTACCCGTCGTCATCACTCACCTTTCGTCCTCATCAAATGAGAAGCAATCAAAAACAATCGTTGCCAGTCTAGAGCTGGCTAATTTCACCTTGGAATCAGTGGCGAGTCAATGTTATTGAGCGCTACCTTGACTCAAGATCAGCCTGCTTCTCCAAAGCAATGCATTGCTGCCACCACCCGCTTCCCATTATCAAACGTACGTTGACGAATTCCGGATGAGGTTTCATTGCAGTGCAATTTTCCTGCTGCTCATCGGGATCAGAAAAGCAATTCCGCCAATGAAATGTCACCCGAAGTTATAAATGAACCTATGGTCATTTGTTTGCTGTACGACAATGATATCTTGCTATGACAATTAGCCATATCTTGATAGCTACATACTCAGCTCCAAGCATCGAGCCATCCGGCCTACTCTGGGCCCGCCTACGGACCTTTGGACGCATGCCAAAACCAGACATGTCAAACAGCATTTCGAGGCACTTCAATTTTGTCAATTGTCTCTTATGCATAACGTTTTCTCGACATGGCCAAACAGCCTGCAATTTTTACAATTTGAATCCCTACAACATCCAAGCACGGATTTCCTGCTTTCATTTTACTTCAACAAAGTCTCTTCGAAGCTCTTGTCTGCCATTGCCCGCGCTTGACGGCCCGCCAAGGTTACCTGCAGGTCCAATTGATGGAATTGCCGCCGTAGACATGAGCAAAAAAAAATTATTCACGATTGATTTTCCATGCTCAACACTTGAAATTCAAACGATCACCCCAACCCAACGCCTTGCCACCCACTTCAATTTCTTTTTACCTCGACGTCTAAACGGCTACTTTTAGTCTACCCAGTTCTTAGAGTTGGCTCTCGTCTTTTCATAGGCTATCATCTTGGTATAAGTAGCACAGGTCTCCCGGCTTCTTGCTGTTATTAGAGGATGATTGATTGAGCTGTCAAAATCAGTGCCTTGCCGGCGGGGAAGGGTAGTTACCATGGCCCGAAAATCTTCCAACAGGTAGGATGCATTACAGTGTTGCTTTACCTTGTTACGCCCCTTTGCTTCTTTTGACCTTGAAAGTACCTACATATAGCACAAGAAAATACATCAAAAAGGCGTGCTGCAATTTCAAAATCCAAATTTCAACTCTGCTTTTTTTCCCCCCGAAACCATGCCATTGAAATCTCGTCTCTAAACAACCCACTCCCTCGAACTCGATAGAATAGTATATAGTACCAATCCAAACAAGCAGCATTGGCAACACCTACCGATCCAAACCCACAAACCTAGCAAAACACAATGACAAGTAAGAGCTCATTCTCCCTCCAACACACAGCATCCCAACCAATCGATCCCACAGCATTCTGCGCCTTCGCACACGACACACCCTACCACCTCTCCCAACCAAATCCCACCTCAGCCCCCACCGCCATCCCCCCCCTCGTCTACCGCGTGCACCGCGCCTCAGCACAAACCCGCTACACCTTTGCCACAGGCTTCAGCGCCAAAAACCAAACGACAATCCTCAACTACACATCCGCCCTCTCGCGCTTCGGGCTCGCACATCTCCATCTGCAAACCAACATTTCGTCGCCGTTTATCAGCGTGTACGACAGCCTTGCGCACGCGGAAAAAGCCGCAAAGTATTTTGGCGAAAAGTATCGTGAAGATACGTTTATTGTGACTGTGGATACGCAGCATTTTGCGCGTGGCCCTGTGTTTAGGGCGGCGGATTTGTTAAAGGATGGAAAGGGTGGGGAGTGGGGTGGCGCTGCTGGGGAGGGGGTGCCGGATTGGTTGCATTGGGGTGAGTATTTGGTCATGTATCGGATTCCGCCACAGGCGATTCGGGATCAGACGCCGGTGGCGCGGGGCGATGATCAGAAGTGGAGGGCTGTGGGGGTGATTGGGCGGCCGTAAGAGTGTGTAGGGAAAGGTTGGAGGTTTTTGTATAGAGTTGGGGCTCTGGTATGTTACTTTGAGAGAGAGAGTGTGTGTGTGTATTGTCCTGCTTGTGAGGGTGGTAGGAGACGATATGTAAAAGGGGTATATATATATATATTATATATATATATTGGAAGCCTCAGCTGAATGGCATTGAAACGAGCATGATTACCTGAATGTCCTTTCTGCACGCCTATGTATGGCATGTCTCTTCACCCACGCTCGCAGCACCATTCGTATACCTTCCAAAAATCAACTCACCAATGAGAACGCTCCCAGTCACCGCGAACAGGAAGCCAATGTTGTATGTCATTACAGCCAGCATCCTACTCAAAATTAGCCACTAGCCTTTTCCAATCCCTGTAGGCTTTCTTCGTACAGTATGTAGCCTATGAATGCTCGAGTGAATTCCAATAATGCCCTTGTGGTATCTCTCTTGAGGCTCCATGGTGCATTAGCCACCCAAAAGGCGCGACGCCTAGGCCCATGTCGCTCGGCATGTTTGTCTTGGGCGGGAGGTGTTGATGGAGGTGGGCTTAGGGGTTCCGTTTCTTGTATGCCAGAGTCTTCTAGTCTCATAGGGCGGGGGCGCAAAGCACGACTCCATTGTCGTACATGGCCTCGAAAGCCGCGGTCCTTTGGTATCTCCACATTGCTTGTAAGAGTAACGTCATCATCATGCACTGGCTGTAGGCTCCACCTCCTTTCCAGCTGGCTCTTCCATGTGCCTAGAAACCGATTGAAAAGGCCCAAGGTAAAGAGGAAGAAGATTGTCAAGACGTAGGTGGTTGTTGTGTTTGTTGTCCACTCGGCAAACCAGAGGGTAGCGCGTGTGCTTGTAGAGAAAGTCATGGACATGGCCGACATGGAAGTCATGTTGGATGTTGAGTTATTGGCGAGTAGGTCGCTTGCGGTAGACGAAGACATGTCCATGATCGATGGGACGTGAGTTCGACAGATCAATCGGAGGACTATGGAAAAAAGTAGAGCAATGTTGCATAGAAGATGAAAACACTGGGGGTCTAGTAGATCAATAGGTGGACATCAGCCTGGTGAGCAGGTTTGAGACAATAGTCGCGGGTGGGCACGGGCCCGACAGATTGTAAACATGACCCGAGAACATGGAGATATATCGAATATACTTTGGACTGCTGCATGTCAGTCAACATGGTATGAGCAAGTTGTTTTACAACTGGTAAAGGTGCAGAATTGTTCATGGGCACTGCCCAGGTGCTGTTTGCGACCAAGGCCTGTTTCGCAAGTAATAGATGACTAGTTAGTTAGATGCAGCACGATATCAACTATACTATGGAGAGAGCACGCAGTTATTCTTCTCGAGGAGACATGAAGGGTTGGAAATGGCGGTGTTGATGTCAAGGCGTGGTTGTTCGTAGCGCTGAAGCCTGAGACAACTGACAGGTGAGAAGTGGACAGGCTTACCTAGTCCTAATGCGAAGTAGTGCGTGGTAGGCACATTAGTTATGTAAGCTGCACGTGCTCGCTTACATACGAAGAGGCTGGTGTTTTCTAACATTGTTATCACAGCAACAGTACGGAGCAATCACCACAACAAAGCCGAATAATTCACCAAACATTTACAACAAGGCTTTGTAATACCTCACACGGAGTACATGCTTCTGCGAGTGTTGGGGGCTATTCCAGAAAGCTGTTGTTGTTTCTGTGTTGTGTTCTGTAGCGCGACAACTAAGTCGAAAAATACGAGCTTCTTCGTACAACGAGATACTCGATAGTGATTCGAGCTCGTGACAAGATGTCCCGGCGTGAAACTTGATGGGCAGTTGAAATACTACAGCCTTGCCTAGCGACTCCATGTAATGTCCCCGTTGTACGAGTTGTGGATGTGTGTGTGTGTGTGTGTGTGTGTGTGTGTGTGTGTGCACGTGACACAAGGGCTAGAGCTGCTGCAGGAACGTCTACCTTGCAGTACATAATACATAATAACGAATAATACTGGGTACGGTGGAGAGCAATGCGACTGACTCGACATGAAGAGGCTACAAGGCCATGTTATTACATACATACCCAGCTATGTAGGGACATACTATGTAGCACATAGCCAGGTAATTAGTTATTTCGTGCAGCAGCGCGCGTCAACACGTGCTTCGCCGACTTTTAGCAGTGAAGGCCATCAGGGGCCATGGCAGCAACCCGCCTCCTATGTAGGTTCCTAGTTTAGTCATTTTACTAGTTAACTAATTATGTTCAGCAATGTTTCCAGTGCCGGGGCCACACACACAACACAGGTGAAACTAAACACCACCACACACTCGACGAGTCGTCGACCCAGTCCAACTCTACACACACTGCGCGCACACTGCACACACACACACACACACACACACACCCCCCTCGCCCACCGTCTCCCCGTGCTGCTCGTGCTGCTCGTGACGCTCGTGATGCCCGCTTGCCAACTCCCTCGTCGATAGCCCCGACACACATCTGGTGCCATGCCGAGCTGGAGGCCACTCCCGCGCATCGCCTTTGCCGTATGCACCTATCCCTTCCAGCCCTCGTCGCCTGCAGACCTGCCCCTCGAAATCGGCGATGAGCTGTACATCATCGAACAGGGCGGCAAGGACGGCGCCTGGTTTCGTGGCTACCTTGTTGCGCCGCCCTCGCTGCTGGCCGGCCTGACCAGTGTCAAGGGCCAGACACTCGAGGCCCGCGTCTTCTCTGGCATCTTCCCGCGCATCTGCGTCGAGGTGCGCGAGGTGCTGGGCAATGCCGACGGCAAGAGAAGCCCTGCCAACCACGGGTCCACTGCCAACTCCAACTCCAACCTCAACCCCAATTCCAACTCGACACCCACCCTCACCGCCACTACTGCCAACGGCATCGTGCCCCTAACGCCCACCGGGAGCACGCGTACCACCTCAACCCCCTCTGCAAAAGGCTCGTGGCCACAGGCACGCACGGCATCCAAGAACAGCCACGATGCCGCCTCCCGTCACAAGTCGGCCAGAAAGCGCTCTGGCAGCTATGCCTCGCAGTGGACGGCCCGCGAAGAGCATCTCCAACAGCTCATGCTGCCACTCTCGCCCATGTCAGACCCCAATGCCCCGCGCCCGCCTGCCCCTGTGCCCATGTTGAAAATTGGCGACGAAACGCCAACCTCGTCGCAGGAGCCCCTGGTGGACGAGATTGCCTCGTGCCTGCGGGAGTGGCATTCGACCAAAGTCCACGAGCTGCTTTTGGCCCGCAGGTATGGCTCGTTGGACAAGATGTCGGCACTCGTCGGCCGCCTGGACACGGCGCGAAGGCAGCTGTTGCACAAGGTGCTGACGGCCAAGGAGCTGGACAAGGTGCGCGAGGCCACGGTTTGGGATCTTGTTGCCGGCAACAAGATGCTATCTGGCGATGTCATTGTGCGCAACCCTTGCCAGTGTGGACGCATCCTCACCGGCGACGACTCGGCCATTGACATTACCAAACTGCAGTCTATGATGAGCTTGCTGGACCGCCGCCCCACGGCCCAAGTGGACGAGCACAATCTGCATCACCTTTTTGTGAACATCAAACATATCGCTGGTGACGTGGTGCCGGGCGCCGCCCAGATAACCATGTACCTGTGTTTGAAGACGCCTGGATCACCGCCTCAGCCCCTATCTGAAGTATACTCGTTCGACCTTACTGGGCGAGACGGTTCCCCTATTCCTCTGGGTAGCGACAAGCTGCGATCCCTCGTGGTAGATCTTAGTTCAACAGATATTGGCGAAGGCGCTGGCTCTGGTTCGAGTTTGTATCTCGTCTTCAGGTTGCTCATCAATGAGCCGGTAGGCGCTTCTGCAGAGAAGACAGGGCCACCCAAGGACAACACGGCTCCTGTCAATGGCTCGAATGTGCAACCGTCTCAGCATGGCAGCATCAAAGGTGGCGGTAGGCGCAGCGTCATGTTTGGTTCTAGACGGAAAGAATCCACCCAGTCCAGACGCCCCGAATCTCCAGATGATCCACGGCTGCCGAGCTCCGATCTGACACGATCTCAAGGGTCCGACCAAAGATCTCCGTCATCTGCTAGATCGAGAACAGTGTCAAAGGATCAAAAAGTAGTCAAGAAGGCCGTTGCAGTGGGTGTGCTTCGGGTCAACCAAGTCATGCAAAGAGAAACAGAGACCGATCAGACAGTCACCATGTACTCTGCGGCGACACAGCTCGACGACCTCTCGGAAGACGACATGGGCTGGGACAGCTTGGTCTCTGAAGTTTTTCCAAGTGTCAGCGGCAAGTACAAGCAAAATGCGCCCATCAGTCAAATCACATTCCATCTCAAAGCTTTGGTTCACCCGGATGCTGAAAGCCTCATTGCAAAAACACCCACGCTCCTACACGGCATCAAGCAAACACGCAAAATTGGCTTCTCAGGTGCTCCAACTAAGCCTCGAAGTGACATCTATCTGACCCTCATGGAGCCCTTCTTGCCCAGGAACGCATTCCTGGCTCATCCGAAAACAGGCACTGTGCCCTTGGCGCAATCATCGCCCATGAGTAACCTCCAACTCACCATTGAAGTGCGGAAAAGCTCGGGTGAAAGGATAGAGGCATGCATTTACCCTTCAGCTAACAGCGCAGGGCACACAGCTTGGCGAACGACTGCAGTCGAGAGAGGCGAAAGCTGGAACTCGACGATTCGACTTGCTATCGAGCCGCAAGATGTGCCTGGTTCTCATCTGGTCATGAGCGTTGCAGATGCACCGGGCTTCCCATTTGCCCTCTGCTGGATGCCTCTATGGAACCAGGATGCGTTTGCTCGCGATGGAGACCATGCCCTCACCTTGTATCGTTACGATGAATATACCTCGGGGATGATTGCAGGCAAAGGCGCTTATTTGGGCCTGCCGTGGAGTGCCAAGAAAAAGGACGAGCATGTCATGGGACCCATGGCATCGGTGCACTTGAAAACCTACCTATGCAGCACCAAATACTCACAGGACCCCACCATTCTTGGGCTCATCAAATGGCAAGAACAACCATTTGGAGAACTCGTTGGTCTCCTGCGTCGCTTCAACTTTGTCCCGGAGATTGAAATTGTTAAACTGCTCAATGAGGTTTTCGATGCTCTTTTTGCCATCCAGAGTCATTATGCCGGCAGTGACGAGTACGAGGATCTCGTCTTTAACGCGCTTGTCATTGTCTTTGGAATTGTTCACGATCGCCGATTCAATCTCGAGCCACTTGTCGATCAGTATGCCCGGACCAAGGTCTTTCATTCCCTTGTAACGTCGTGTCTGATGCAGAGCTATGGGCGGCTACTAGCCAAACCGACTGATCCAGAATACTCGCGTCGGCTACGCGCTACTTTCAAGGTTGGCAAGCTCATCATGAAATTCCTGGTCAATGCCCGGGAGAAACAAAAGGCAAAGGAGGAAAGCATCGGTATCAAGGATCGCACCCAGTTTAGTAAAGAAATCCGGGTTCTTTTCTCCTCATTCGAAGATCTCATGAAGAACACGTCAGCCGTATTAGTTGGCACCAAGACCTTACTGGTGCAAAATTTCCATTCTTGGTTACCAGAGCTTGAAGGTTGCTTGCCTGCAACAGATGTGTTTAAATTGGCCGAAGGCTTCATCAACTCCTGTGTAGGGGTTCAAGGAAAGCTCATCCTCTACAAGCTGTTACTCATCCATCACCTGTCTACCCTTCAGGTCTTTCGCACTCCTGAAGTCCGTCGAATACTTTTGACCAATACATCGAAATGGCTGGCTCCTTACTGGGGAAGAGTCGAAACCGTCACAGATCAGTGGAAAGATCAAGTGCGACTTTGCTGTTCAGTGGTTGCTGCTCAAGTCGAAGAGCTCGGACCACAAGGTAGTGAATATATGCTGAAACTTGTGGAATCATATCGATCCATACAAGCCACCCCTAGAACAACGAAGAAGAGCTTGTCGTTGTTATTTCCGACAAGCTATCCATTTCCGTCACGACCAGTGACCACGGAAGCAACTTTTGATGAAGCTTTGGCTGAAATATCGGCTATCCTAGCAGCACTATCAACTCAGCCTGCTCTAGCAAATATCGATTGCACCAAAGAAGAAACTCCAGAGTTCTTGTTCTCTCTGCTTCAAGTGTATATCTCGATTCTCGATTGCGAGGCGTACCCAAGCTCCTGGCTAAGTGTACACATCTACCACCACAAGGCCACGATGCGCGCCTTAGAGAAGATTTTGAACATACTGGCGGACTCGTTCCTTCCACTGCCAGACGAGTCTGATGCCTTCAACACGGAGCTTTGGCGAGCCTTTTTCGATGCTCTTTTGAAGCTTGTCGGAAGTGACGCACTCGCTTTGGAAACTTTTCCTGAACAGAAACGCCGTGCAGTTTGGAAGATTGCTGGCGACGTTCGCGAACATGGAGCTGACTTATTACAACGCAGCTGGGATACCATTGGATGGGAGACAAGCGCAGAAGATAAAACTCGATATGCACTAGAGAAAATGGGCGGGTTCCAAGTACAATATGTACCGGGACTTGTTGCACCAATCGTGGAGCTGTGTCTCAGTGTGCACGAAGGGCTGCGCAGTGTGGCGATTGAGGTCTTACAGACCATGATACTCAGCGAATGGACCTTGAGCGAGGACTTGACACTGATCCAGGCTGAAATGATCGATTGCCTGGACCACTTATTCAAGTCAAGACACTTGACAGAAGCAGCGCTACAAAAGCACTTTATACAAGAACTCGTCGAGTTATTTGAGCCTCTAGCACAAGCACCCGACGAGCCAATCCTTGCTGCGCTGAAGGGACTCATTGCCACAATTGACGAACTCCTGGATCACCTCGTTGCCGTCCACAGCACTGAAGCAACTGGCGAGATTTTCCACATTATGGACACGCTGCACTTGATGGAGTTCTTGAAGGATATGCAAAAGGAAGACATTTATATTCGTTACGTACATCAGTTGGTGGAAATTCAAGTCGAAGCCCAAAACTTTACAGAAGCTGGTCTTGCCCTCCGGTTGCATGCCGAGCTTTACGATTGGGATCCCAATAGTTCAGTCGACCCTTTGGTGGAACCCAATTTCCCACCGCAGTCGGCGTTTGAGCGTAAAGAGCAACTGTATTTCCAGATGATTGAGCATTATGAGAACGGTCAGTCATGGGATAATGCACTCAGCGCTTACATGGAATTGGCGCTACAATACGAGCACAATGTGTTTGATTTTGCAAAGTTGGCACGAACACAACATGCCATGGCAAAGATTCACGAAGGTATTGCCAAGGGCGACCGCTCAAATCCACGCTACTTCCGTGTGGTCTACAAAGGTCTAGGGTTCCCTCCAGGTCTTCGTGACAAACAATTCATCTTTGAAGGCTCTGCGACAGATCGGCTCGCGTCTTTCACTGACCGAATGCAGCAACAGCATCCTTCTGCGCAAATTCTCAATCCTGGTGCCGAGCAGGATCTTGAAGGGCAATATTTACAGATATTTCCAGTCAGTCCGCAAAAGGACCTCACACACCCCATCTACCAACGCGCAAAGGTGTCACAGTCTGTTCGAGACTATTATCTTCTATCGCGCCCATCGCACTTCACATCAGCATCCCGTCGCTCTCCTTCCCATGCTAATACCAAGGAGGTCACGGTTGAAAAGACACTATACACTACCGCAGAAACGTTCCCGACCATACTACGACGAAGCGAGATTGTAGCTGTCGGAAATCTCACGCTGACACCTTTACAAGCAGCTATCGAACGTACGTCGCGCAAGGCTGTGGAGCTAAACGCCATTGAGAGAAGAATTGTAGACGGTGATGATACGGCTTTTAACAACCTCACGCAAGAGCTCATGTATGCTGTCGACACGAACTCGGAGGGATGCATTGCAAACTACCATGATCTACTTCCTCTCCCTCAAGACGACGATGGCGCCGAAGGCAACCAACTGCAGCAATCTTCGAACCCGTTGGAGAATGCACTTCGAGTGACGCTTATTGACTATGCCTTGGTAATTCGTCGCTGTTTGGCCTTGTACGTTAGGCCGGCCCAACAAGCTACCAAAGCAGATCTCACGCAACGTATGTATACCTATTACAAATTTCAAAACTGCGCTAGACAATAACAAAATCCCAGGATTTGAAGCAGGCTACTATAGAGAATTATCGGCTCTGACGCCACACAACATGGCACCTACAGTGTGTTCACCAACAAGCTCATGCCTCCCACCTCCAAATAACCGCCCCCAGATGGCGCATTCGATATCAGACGAGCGTCATGTAAATGGATCGCGAGTTAGCTTGCCAGCACCAGAAGTTAGACCGGTTCGACAAGACAGAAAGCGCTTGAGCTTAGCTTTTCTAACCAAAGGAGTCCTGACAAGCGAATCTGACAAGGACAAAGACACCAGAGTCGACAAACGCGCCCCGGATGACCATGATGCCTCATCGATTGCAACTTCGACGCGTAGTGCTAGCAAGGAAATTAATCGCAATCGCCTAAGTCTGAGTTTCCTCCACGCCACACCCATGACTCCCAACTCTCCAGGGCCAGAAGCATTGCCGACATTTTCTTCGCCCAATCACATGAGCCAATCGATTAGCTTTAGTCAATCAAATTCTAGCCAGCCTAGCATTCAGCGAGAGCAGAGTAATGGGCGACCGGAGACTAGTAAGAGTGTCAAGAGCGGGAAGAGTGAAGCCAGTAGAAAGGGGAGCGTTTCAAAACGGTTCAGTTTCATGAACATTTCCAAGAAAAGCAGTAAGAGTAGCGTTCGGGGTAAACCTCACGATGCTCTTGTAGAAGAGTGATTGATTCACAGCACACAACTGTGTACTCAATCAGCCTCCACTTGTGCTGCAAGTATATTATGGTGCAGGCAAATGATGGTCCGCTACACGAGGCGCAAATTTCTTATGTGATTTAATGTTTTAATCAGCTGTTTTTTTCCCTCTGAATTAGGTGGATTGTGCCTACAGCGGGGCGTTTCTTGTGTCTATACTAGGAACTTTAGTCTACTATACCCATAACTATAATCTCAAACTTAGGTTTTTTTTTTGTTTTATAATTTTGCATCCGGCGAGCTCCGCGGTACTTTTTTTTTCAAATATGGACGTAGTCATCACGTAAGTGTAGGTAGCACTGGCCAGCCAGGTTGGCCCGTGCGACACAACTATCGATAAGCATTTTCTGAAAAGGAAAAAAAAAAGTTGGTTAACTGGAACTACTTCGTAGGAACAGACAAGTGTGCGCCATGTCGCTCGAGGGAAGACTGAGCAAGATCCGGGAAAACCCAAAGCTTGAAGGCCAGCAGCAGGTAAATGCGATGAACAGCTTTCTCGCAAGAGCAGCCGTGTACTAACGCATGTCGACAGACACACGTGCTGCTCTCAGCCATCGAAGACACGCTTCGCCAGCAAAAGTCCGAGTTTACGCCAACTGCATACTTTGCTGCTCTCCTCTCGCTGCTCTCCCGCCAGATCACAGCAGGAGGCATTGCAAATAAAGACTCGGCAGGCGCCACAATCTACCTGCTCGACCTCGTTACCCCCCACGTCTCTGCCCCTCTGCTACGCTCCAAATTCACCGACATCCTCACCAGCCTTGCGCCAGCTCTCACGCACAAGGATGCCGATGCCCCTCTTATCCGTTCGTCTATAGGGTGTCTCGAGTCACTGCTGGTGGTGCAGGATGCGCGCGCCTGGGAACTGCCTCCATCGCAAATCAGCCCACGAAGGGCCGTTGCTGGACTGCTGCAAATTTCAGTCGATGCCAGGCCCAAGGTGCGCAAGAGGGCTCAGGATGCTTTGGCCAAGCTCCTTTCAAATCCTCCCCCTAGTCCGTCTCTTGACCATCCTGCGGCAGACATGTGCGCTGAGACTGCGCTCAAGATGCTCCGCGACATTGCAGAGGCAGCGGCCAAGCTACGAAAGCACAAAAGTAACAAGGACTCGTTGAACAAGGACCCCGACCTGATCCACACGCTGCACCTCATCAAACTGATTGCGACATCTTCTGGCGGCTGGCCGAGCAGGAAGATTGACGTGTTGGTTGAGCTGCTGTTGAACATATCTAGATCATCCAACGAATTTCTCACAATGGCGGCCTTTGACATTTTTGAAGTCATATTTGCAGGCATGGCCGATGAATTGGCCTCTGCAAAACTTCCACGGCTCCTTGAAGTTATTTCCGAACTACAACCCTCTAAAAATGACTCGCAATTACTCCCACCATGGATTGCAGTCATCTCGCGAGGCTACCAAGTTTCTGCTCAGCTTGAGCCTGAAGACACTTTCATGAAACTACCAGAGCTCTTCACCACGATTTCCGAGTTTCTCACATCGTCATCACACAATGTCCGCATTTCTGCATCTGAATGCCTCATCTCCTTTCTTGTAAACTTGATACCCGAAAACGTCATCTTAGAGCCCTCGGTTTTCGACGAGAAGATCCTTGAAAAGCTTACAAAGATCGCGCAGAATCTGCTGAGCGTAAAATATCAAGCTGCGTGGATGGAAGTTTTCAACATGTTGTCTGCCATGTATGAGTCGCTCAGGTGGCGTTCTGACCCCATATTGAAGCCAGTGTTGAAAGCTGTAGGTGATTTGCGGGGCAGTGAGAGCTTTGCAGGCAAGCGGGAAGCCGATGCTGTCATTTCTAGTGCCATCAGTGCCATGGGCCCTGACGTGGTGCTCAGTGTATTGCCCTTGAACCTTCCCCAGCCGCCTCCTGGTCAGGCTGGGAGAGTGTGGTTGCTGCCACTGCTCCGCGACTCGGTCCACAACACAAAGTTGGTACACTTTAGAACTGAAATGGTTCCACTCAGTGGCCAGTTATATCAGCGTGTGGTTGACCACGGGGAAAGGGAGAAGACCATGGAGGTCAAAGTTTTTGAAACTGTCGTTCAGCAGATTTGGTCGATACTGCCTGGATACTGTGATCTTCCATTGGACTTGGTCGAGGCTGTCGACCAGTCTTTTTGCGAAATGCTGGCAGATTTGTTGTATCGCCAACCCGACCTACGAACTGACATCTGCAGAGCCCTCCAAAACTTGGTTGATAGCAATAGGGCTGTCGTGGAGCTGGAAGGGGACGATGACCTTCTTGCACAAGCTCGCATCTCCAAGGTTGACGCAAGGCAAAATATCGATCATTTATCTGGCATTGCTAGCAACATGCTTGCAGTCTTGTTTAACGTTTATAGCCAGACACTACCGCAATATCGTGGCACAATTCTAAGAACCATCAACGCTTACCTTAGCGTCATGTCGGAGAAGGTGAGACGTTTACTATACAAACCCTGAAGCTACGCTAATTCTTTATAGGAGCTTATGTCAACTTTTGAACGAGTGGCAGCTGAGCTAGAATCCTCAGTTTCCACAGAAGGCTCCCAAACACAAGCAGACAAGCAAAAGCACGACAAAAACCAGAATAATATGCCACTGATGAGCCACACGCTGATGGATCTTATCATCACGATTGCTTTGTACCTTCCACGCGATAGTTATCGGTCACTGTTCCGTATGGCTGAGATTATGATCAACAAAGAGAATGACCCCCAATTGCAGAAGAAGGCGTACAAGCTTATCCCTCGTCTCGCGGAATCTAATATCGGAAAAGTCGCACTAAAGGACCGCAACGGTGAGCTACAACAGTTATTGCTCCAAAGCGCAACAAAAGCATCGGCTCCTGCTCGGAGAGATCGCTTGCATGCCATCCTTCAAGTCATCGAGTATCTTCCACAAAGCGATCTACATTTCATCCCATCAGTACTATCAGAAGTTGTGATATCAGCCAAGGAAACAAATGAAAAGGCCAGAGAAGCTGCCTACAATCTCTTGGTTGCAATGGGTGAGAAGATGGCAGAAGGGGGTGAAGTTATACAAACAAAGGTGCCCAATATGCCTGCAGATGCACCCACTGTCGATGCGTCGCTGGAGGAGTACTTCACCATGGTATCTGCCGGTCTTGCAGCTTCCAGTCCACATATGATTTCCGCAACCATTACAGCAGTTACCCGGATTCTGTACCAATTTCATTCGCGAATTTCCAAAGAAACAATCACAAGTCTACTCGAAGTCATGGATATCTTCCTTCAGAATCCCAATAGAGAAATCGTTCGAAGTGTGCTGGGCTTTGTCAAAGTAGAGGTCATCTCGCTCCCAGAATCCCTCCTAAGACCGCGCCTGAATACGCTCCTGGCCAATTTGATGATTTGGAGTCACGAACACAAGTCACATTTCAAAGCGAAAGTCAAGCATATCGTGGAGCGTATGGTGCGCAAGTTCGGCGTCGAGGATGTTGAACGCGCGTGTCCAGCAGAAGACCGCAAACTCATCACCAATATACGAAAGACACGTGAGCAGCGGAAAAAGAAGAAACAGCAAGCTGGTGAGGATGGCGAGGTGCCCACGGAGAAACCCAAGGGCAAGTTTGAAAGCGAGTACGACCAGGCTGTATACGGGAGCGACAGTGAAGACGAAGCCGAGGATTCTGAAGATGAGTTCATTAGAAGCCAGAGCAAACAGAGAAGGGGTAATGCCAAAGGTGGCAAGACTTATATTATCGAAGACGAGGATGAACCTCTTGATCTGCTCTCAAAGCGCGCCCTTGGAAATATATCTTCGACAAAACCGCTACGACAACGGAAAGTGCCACAAAAATCAAAGGTTCGGACAGACGAAGACGGCAAGTTAATACTGGGCGCCTCTGATGATGAGGATACAAGGGCAGATAAGAAATCGTCTAGGGATCAGGAAGAGGGCGACGATGTTTTGATGGATATTGATGATCAAAATACAACCCTAGAGGCCGGTATCAATGCCTATGTCGATGCGATTCGAGGCCGTGATGCTGCACAGCGAGGTCAAAAAGGCAAGCTGAAGTTTAGTAACAAGAAAGCCAAAGAAGACGATGAAATGGACATGGATGATGATGGAGGCGAAGCAGATTGGCAAGAGGCCAGGAAAGCAAAGTCGGGCTCAGGTATGGGTCCAGACGGACCGAAGCATGGCAGGCCAGGCCTGGGTGCAGAGAAGCAAAGAGGTGCCAATAATAAAGGTCGTGTCGAAAAAACTAGGCGTCCAAGGGGAAAGGGATTCAAGGTTGGTGGTAGAGGTAAAGGATGGCAAGGGCCAAAATAGTGCCTCTTATGTAGACCTGGGGCAGTACGACAAATACAATTTTGTGTTCTTATGTTTGGGTTACACGAATAAATAATACCATTCAAAGGTCGAATCCTATGTGTGTGTTCGCTTCGGAAGCTCTTCAAGTTGTGATGGCTTGAAAGTTTTAATGGACGAATATGAGATAATTCTCAAAGGAGTTATTCAGTGAGGACGTATCACTCTTGAGAGGCTACACAAAGGCTAGATGCATATGAACAACTGCTGGTAGACATGAGTTGCGTCCAATTAAAAATAATGAGGTACTGATTTGTTGTTCCACAATCTTTGAAGCATATAAAAGAGCCCTGATAATATCAAGTCAAAGAAGCCCAGAGGCCAAAGCCAGCAGAACTCAATAACATGACGCCCCTCCACAGGTTGAAATTGCCCCAAGTCTTGATCAAATCATGCGTGTCCTGCTGTCCCTGCCCCTCGGCCGCGGCTTCTGCCCTCTTTTCCAGAGTGGCTATATTGTCCCACATCAGCAGCCTTGTGTACGGGACGAGCCCAAATGCTGCCACTGAGGCAGCAATGTATAGATTCCTCGTTATTGCGCCCGTAGTGTTTGATCCCCACGCAGGCATGTGCCGATAGGCGAGGGCAGCGAAGCCAACCGAGGAGCCCAAGGAGAGTGACACTACAGGCGCGGTACCATTATGAAAGAGAATTTTCCATTGGACTGCAAGAGTTGTCGCAGGGGCATGGAGCAGAGCAGGCAAAGTGGTGACGGTGGTGCTGATGTTGGTGCCTAGAGGGGGCTGTTAGTTGATAGTGGTCCATTCAACCGCTTCTGATGACTGTGAATAGACTGACCAGCTGCAAGAGAGAAATGGCAAGGATAACTAGTAAGTGTATCCGTCTCGCAACTCCTGATGCACATGTCACTGCACATGTCATCGCACATGTCATCGCACATGCCTCCAGGCTCTGCATTGTACGAATCATTGCCCCACTCAGAACAGACGGGGGATCGACGTCTGCGGCTAGTTAATGTGGGGTAAAGTGGCACAGGGGTAGTTAAATGTGCCACGTGCTTCTTGCCACTTTGCCGACCCCAGTCCCAGATACCTATCACCCTATTTACCTATTTGATACATATTGGCTCCCTCTCCTCTCGTACGTAAGGGTAGCTTGGCAGGTCAAGACAGCCTTGGAAGCTCACATTCTTTGCAACACCAAAAAATCGTTACCCAAGTACATCTCTGGCAGCCTTGACGTACCTACGTCACCAAAGGTTGTTATCTAATACGGCTGCTCACAATAGTGCAGGCGTAGGAGTTGATAATAAAGGTATCCTCCAAGTTGAGAACTTGTGTGTTTTTACCTGTCTACGCCATGTCTTTTTCTGCCTCCACTTCAAACACCACCAAGGTTACAAAAGCTAGACTGACGTCAATGACTTAATAATAGCAGACGCAAGGCTGTCGAGTGACGCAAGTCGAGTCTCCCTGGCTCTCTCAATAAGGCTTTACTTGCGACAAAAGGTTTGTTTTAGGTAGGCAGCAGTTCATCACAAAAGACCTTTGCTAATCGAAGACTAAACGACTTATGCTTATTCCTAGGTAATTATATCCAGCCGAGGTCTTTTCCATGTCCAGATGACCTGCTGCCTGGTACGTTTTGTTTCTGTACCAAGATAAAAAAAAAAGCTTCACTTTGTCCAATCAACAGGCAGTCGTCATAACATTTTGTAAACGCCTTGACATGTGTGTCCTCCGGAACCTCGGTATTTCCCCAAAATTCATTAGCCTCCAACTTCAAACGTACGGCGATCTTTTACTTAATCATGATCCTACATGCAATAACCAGATTAGTAGAAATCGATCGTCGCTCATGTTACCATACTTGTATAAACAAGTGACGAAAGCTCCGCAATGCCGCCGTACCTCCCCTCAGACACATGCCAATTGACACGAAGCTTAGGCCGCCTTCAAGTATTGACCTACTTCGCATTTTCAGGTTCCAGGAACGTATTCTTCTCTGCACACCATGGAGATCACAGCTCTCAACGCCGTGTATGCGGCCCTGGCGGAAGCAGTCGTTGCATCGTACATTTTCCCCGACATTTTCCCCACTAGCACTCTCACTACATTTCTTGCCATCTTCATATCTTTCAATTTCACTATAGTTGCTGTCCACCATACTCTCGTCTACCCTTTCTTTCTGAGTCCACTCAGGCACCTTCCGCAACCCAAAGGCTTCATTCCTTTTATTGGCCATGGCTGGATTCTGGTACGTTTCTGTTATGCTGGAACAACCTTTTGACTTGTTGACTAACCATATCATTACTGAACAGTTTTCGCGTCCACCTGGTGCTGTGCATCTCAAAATGGTATACAGAATCACTTAATTAGCTAGCAGAGAGATTTGTAGACTAATCCGGCAACCGCTTTTTACAGATCAATAAACTTACCAACGATGGTCTGATCCTGTTCCGAGGCTTCTTTCACTCTGACCGGCTTGTCCTGGCCAATTCGGCAGCCATCGCGGACGTACTGGTTCATAACAATTACGACTATGAGAAGCCACGCGGTGCGCGCGAGTTCTTGAAGAAGTTCCTTGGCGACGGTCTACTGATGACCGAGGGTGACGAGCACAAATATCATCGCAAGCAGATTATGCCTGCATTTCATTTTCGCCATATCAAGGAGTTGTATCCGGTATTCTGGACGAAATCGATTGAATTCTGCAACGCGGTCCAACGGGAGCTGAAGGAGGACCCATCCAAAATAGTAGAGATTGGACATTTTTCCACTCAGGTCACGCTTGACATTATTGGACTAGCTGGACTTGGTCGTGATATCGGCTCTCTACGCAATATGGATGATGAGCTTATTGAGAATTACGAAGAAATTCTCGAGCCAACCAAGGAGAAGGCGCTGTTCTTCCTTCTGCACCTTTTTATTCCAGGAGAACTGATTGGCATGCTACCTTGTAAGTATCGGTGCGACTTGGCCACATGCAAAAAACTGACCTTGGACTTTTTCCAATCCAGGGAGACTCAATCAGCGAGTCAAAGTCACCACGAGCAATCTCAAGAGGATATGTACAGACTTTGTCATTGATCGAAAATCCCAAATGAAGCACGAGAGTCAACAAAGTAACGATATTCTATCGCTCATGATCCGGAGCAACAATTTCTCTGAAGAGAATCTGGTTGACCAGCTTCTCACCTTCCTCGCAGCCGGACACGAAACCACTTCTAGTGCTCTCACGTGGGCTACATATTTGCTGTCCAAGCACCCCGAACACCAGACTCGACTACGCGAAGAGATATACGAGCACATTGCATCTCCAAAAGTTCTATCAGAGTCGACTTCGGGCGTAGACATTGCCAATGTACTGGAAAACATGCCGTACCTCAATGGTGTTTGCAACGAAGTCCTTCGCCTATATCCAACCATTCCAACAACCGCACGGGTTGCTGTTCGAGACACCAAGATTGGGGACAAGCTGATCCCCAAAGATACCATGATATTCATAGTACCCTGGGCAATCAACCGCAGCGTCAAGCTGTGGGGGGCAGATGCTGGGGAATTTGTTCCCGACCGCTGGATCGACCAAGCCACTGGCCGTGCAACTAACAATGGTGGCGCGGATAGCAACTATGCTTTCCTCACCTTCCTCCACGGCCCACGAAGCTGCATAGGCGAACGATTTGCAAGGGCAGAGCTGAGGGCGTTACTTGCAGCTCTCGTTGGTACATTTTCATTTCAGCTGGCGGATCCAAACGAGAGAGCTATAGTCGGAGGCGCGGTCACCAGTAAGCCTGTCAATGGAATGAGGCTGAGGTTGGTACCTCAACCTTGGGGTAATTAATGCATAGACGAAAGGGTATGGTATTTTGCAAAGTATTGTAGAATGATTGAGCGTAATTTGGGGCAGCTATTTGTCACCCATTGTGTGTACGAGTTGAGGGTGTTGTTTGCATGCATAGAGTGTTCCTTGTGTGTGTGTGTGTGTGTGTGTGTGTGTGTGTGCGTGTGTATGTAGCTTGCAGTAAGTAGTTTGGGGGCGTAAGATGGGAATTGATAACTTTTGGCACCAAGATTGTATGACAGGTGAATGAAGAACGAAACAGGTCGATAATAGCGCTACTTTTTGGCGGGTGCAGTAGCTTCCGCGGGGAAGGCCGGAACAGCCATAGCCTACCGCCATATTAGTTAACTACTAGGTAACTATTAACTAGTTATCCATCGACGTCTGGCTAGAAGTCTCGACTATGGACATCAACTTGGCTTTGCTACATATAGTAGGTATTGACTGGTGCAAGCCGGGCTGCACAGGCACACACACACACACACACACACACACACACGCAATGTTAACTCCCAATGGCGGCACCCAGGTATTAACTAATAGGGCCCACAACCGCTGTGCAACGTCATACAAAAAAGCATGTCGGTACCCAAACCCTTCCTATTAGGTTTCGACTTCAGATAAACGTCTCTGTGGCTGTAAAGCTCGCCAAAACAAAACAAGACTCATTCAAGTCAATACTGTCTTGGGGCTAGGTCGTGTGGTGTGTGTGTATGCATGTGTACTTCCGGGGTCGATTCGAGTGTTGGAATGCCTTCGTTTTTTTTTTTTTTTCTGCGAAGCCGCCACCTCGTCCACGGGCTTCAACAAAGGCTGCAAGTCGGCTTCCCCGCTGGGCATCAAAGTAAATCTTCTTCCTCCAGACTGTTGCTGCTTGATTGGCGCGGCCAGCTTTCCCCTACAGACGTGGGCCATGCATCAATCATCTGCGTATCTTACAGCAAAGGTCTAGCCAACGTTTCCACCTATTCCAGCCGTCTATTGCCCACATCTTGGCCAATGGTACCCGCAGCAACGGACCCGCATATATCAGCTACTATTAGACGAACGTCAGGAGAGCATCATCTGCAGAACCCTCCCTGCCACACCGTGTTCATCCATCGCCCTTATTCACGACTCGACCAAGAGTTCGAGTCTAGCTTGAGCATTGCTTGGGGAGAGTTCGTCGCAGCCCTTCGAGTCCCAGTCGCATATTCGCAACTCGGTGCGCCCATCATGTCTTCACATTCGAGGCATCCCACCAGCATATCGACGACTGTCCAAGGTCAGCATAAAGTAGCCATACCACGCTTGCAGAATCCTGCCCACTTGCATACCACGATGAAGGACAGGCGTCGCGTACCGCGGGCGTGTACAGCTGTGAGTCCGCACCAAGATTCATCAACGTACTGGTAGCTCTCGGCTTCGACACATGGAGCGATTCTTGCCAATTGTCGTGTGTAAACTGCGTGCAGATTGCTCTCCAACCGTTTTTGTGCGTTGAACCACTTCTGACAAACCACCTGTGCATGGCTCTAGTGTCGCTCGCACAAGATCAAATGCACCGGTGAAAGGTTGCAGTGCCAGCATTGTGCACTCGCAAATCTCAAGTGTGTGTATATAATGCCTCGTAAAGACCGACTGAAGATGTAATGTGGCTTCACATCCGCCCTCAACATACCATGAAGCTTACAAGTCACAGCATTACTGAACGATGTCACCAAATGGCCGGACTACTAAAAGGGCTTAGATCCCTTGCCAATGCGGAAGATGATGCTAAGATTTTGGAAATTATAGACGAAGTAACTAATACGCTTTAGTGGATGTTCCATTGTTTTAGGCTTAAGCCACTAATGTTCAACAGGTCGAGCAAGAACAGTCGCATATGAAACCCAACCCAACACCTCCAAACCCAGACACTAATGCCCACCACTACCCACAAGATGACAAGGGCACTCGTGGTATGGCCAAAGACTCGGAGATTGACATAGGGCCGTTGGACATTTTAGATGAGGATCTGCATAATGAACCTGCACGCACAACTGGTTTCGTGGGAAGAAATTCGGAACTTCAATGGTTACGCACAGTTGCAATTGCACAGACAGAGCCAAGGGACCATGATGATAACGAGTACTTGCATCGGCACAAAGACTCGTTCGTCCCAAGCATAGAAAGTGTCAGTGCTTTCAGTTACTGGAGCGATAACGAGCGGGTCGACCTGGATCCTTACATGGACATGTATGAGCTACCTCAAGTCGAGACTGCGGAACGTCTATTGCAGCACTATATGCTCAAGGCTCATGACTCGTTTCCCATCTTGCCTCGAAAACTATTTGAAGGTCAATTCAGAATGTATTACTCGGCTGTTCGAACTGGAAAAGCCCCAGCATTGGACTCGAAATGGCAGTCCATCTTGAATCTAGTCTTTGCAATTGGTGCAAGGTACATGGATCTGAACAAGGCCATCTGGAGAGGCGATGAATGCAATCACCGGGTATACCAAGGGAGAGCAAGGGCTCTTGGCTTGAACGAGACATCAATGTCCAGTCATTCTGACGTACCGCAAATCCAGGTTCTTGGCTTGTTGGCATTCTACTGGCTATCAACTGGCCAAATCGGTCGGTGAGTTATTGTGCTCTGTAGTTTTTATGAGCATAGTTCGTTGATCATAACAGGGCTTGGACAATCACTGGAATCGCTCTTCGGTCAGCATATTCACTCGGCCTCCACGTTCGAAACGAGGACCCGTCCGCCTCGGCATCCAAGAAGGAGATGTTGGTGCGAATATGGTGGAGTTTGTACTCTCTTGAGCAAATGCTGAGCACCACAACCGGACGTCCAAGCACTATCGTCGACTCAAACTGCTCAGTTCCATTACCGATTCCAATCTCAGAAGGCAGCCTCACGGAAAACATAGAGATGACATACAAGCAGTACAAAGGCAGCGGGCCGCATGACACTACACGCTCAAACTTCTCATCTATTCCTAATGTCGCCTTTGGATCATCCATTCCACCTGTAGTAAACACCACGCTGGACACAAATTCCGGATCATTTTTCAGGGCCATAACCCAGCTATCCATCATCACTAAAAGCATCATCACGTCTATATACTCGGTAGACACCATGATGAAATCCCCAGACGAGATGCGACAAGAAGTATCCCGCCTTGAAGAACGTTTAGTCCAAAGCGTCCTTTCCCTCCCAGGGACTTTTAAATTCCACGGATCAACCGACATATCCGCCACAACCTTTGCACGCGAGCGCATGATTCTCGCCTTCCAATACTCGAGCGCAAAAATCCTACTCAGCCGCCCCTATCTCGCCGACCGGAAACCCCCCTCAATAGACACTATAGACAGCACTTTTGCCAGACGCATGGCAAACGAGTGCATCGAAGCCGCCCAAACCACAATCAACCTGCTCTCGGACGAACCACAACCCAGTCTCATCTATGACCAAGGACCCTGGTGGTGCATCATCAACCACCTAATGCAAGCCATATCCGTACTCCTCCTAGGCCTCTCCTTCCCAGAGTCCACATCGCAAGACAGCCTATCCCTCATGCAAAGCACAAGAAAAGCCATCCGCTGGCTCAAAGCCATGGAAGACTCCGTCTCGGAACGCGCATACCACATTGCCCTCCGCTGCTTCCAGCGAGTCGCCCGCCGATACTCAATGGACGTATCAGACCTCTGGACAACACCCACCCCCCCAAACATGATGCCCACTTACGACGAATTGCAGCATCGCGGCATGTCGCTTGGCGTATCCCGCTATTTGCCCGTGAACTTGCACACGGCGAGGCACGGCTTTGCTGCCTATGATCCAATGGCGGCTGCCGCCGTCGCGGCGGACCCGGTTGATGCGTCGGCTGGTTTGCCCATTGTTAATGCGAATTTCTACATGGTTCCTTCTACGGCCGTGGTGCCGGATTTGGCGAATTATTGACCTTTTTTTTTCTTTTTTTTTTTTTTTTTTTTTTTTTTTTTTTTTTTTTTTTTTTTTTTTTTTTTTTTTTTTTTTTGCGCGCGCGCGCGCGCGTGTGTGTGTGTGTGTTGGGGAAGGAAGGAAGGAATTTAGTTTTCATACTAGTGGAAACTATTTACTCCCGTGTGGTTGTCGTAATTGGTATATCTATGCCTAGTGGTATCAATGGATGGCGTTTTGGCGCTAGATATTGTGTGTGTGTGTGTGTGTGTGTGTGTAGAGGGGGGTGGGAAGAGGGGTCTTGGGACACGATCGAGTTGTGAAATCGAGAGTGGGGTTTTTTTTTAGTGATGTTACCTTGTGTGCGTGCACGTATTCATGCTCAAGGGTGGTTTACGCTTTTGAGGAATTTAGGTTGTAGGTTGAAGATTGTGTTTGGGATAGATGGCTTTTTTTTTTCCCCTTTTCTTTCTTCGTAGATGTAGGTTTGATGGTATTGTTACTTTGAGTATCA
Source organism: Shiraia bambusicola (assembly GCA_028220655.1). NCBI lineage: Eukaryota > Fungi > Ascomycota > Dothideomycetes > Pleosporales > Shiraiaceae > Shiraia > Shiraia bambusicola. The sequence goes on along the minus strand of SSBG01000005.1, from coordinate 203,384 downwards.
TGTCGAGCTTGCTGTCTTTAGCTAGGTACATTATTGGAATGATTTGGCCAGACGTCGAATAGCAGGTTGTTTGAGTCCTTTACATGGAAAGGATTTTCTCCTATAGTTAATTATTCTGTAAATTTATAAAGTTTTGGGCTTGTTCCCGGTAATTCCATTGCTCCAATTCTGGCTCTTCTCAACATGGACAAGTTGTTCAAGTAGACTGATGTAAAATTGTATCATCATGATTATCAATCTCACTGCCCAATCTTTCCAGGTTAGAATGGGCTTTTGACCTCTTGAAAACTTTGCATCCTCGGGTTTCCAAGGGACGTCGCCGCCCAGTTGCAAGGCCACCTTCATCCCACTGCTAAAACCATCCTCATGGAATCCATACCCCGTCCAAGCACCTGCGAACCAGATACCTCTTTTACCCTGAATGGTATGAAGGCTTTCTTGAGCAGCGATCATCCGAGCATTGTAGAGTGGATGCCGGTATTCGAACGTTGCTTTTGTCAGGTTATCCGCAGGTGGCTTTTCGGGGTTGAGCGTGACTAGAATATTGGAGAAGGTAGAAACAGGTAAGGATTGCAATACATTCATGTCGTAGGTCAGCGACACGGTCTGGAGTGCGCCAGAGGGGCCATGGTTCGCTTTTATGAATGCTTCTTTCTTTGAAGTTGTGAGATAGTTCCAGGCCGACCAAGCAGAACGTCGCTGCGGCATGAGGCTGAGGTCAGAGTGTAAATATGCTGTATTGGGTGTTGTTTCAAAGGCGCCGAGTATTTCCTTCTCTTCAGGCGCTGCCGTTTTACCGAGAATCGAACGCGCTTGGTCACCATGACAGGCTAGGATGACTTCATCAAAGACTTCGGTCTGCCCCGCGCTCTTGCCCCCTAGTTGCACCTGTACGGATCCATCTACTGTATGGATTGACTGTACTGGTGTGTTTAGATGGACGCTTGCCATCTTGCACTCTTTCATGGCAGCATCAATATATCTCTTCGCACCACCCTCAATCGTCAACCAGGGTGGCCTCTCTGAAATTGTGGTCAGTAGATGATGATTCCACATAAACCTCACAAGCGTAAGGGCCGGGAAATCCAGTGCGCATTTGTCTGCTCCGGTACTCCACACACAGGCCGTCATGGGGATTAGATAGTCATCTCGAAATGCATCTGAGTAGCCTTCTTTTACCAGGTATGCCCCAATGCTCAATTCTTTCAACTCGGAGGATTCATGGGACGGCGGGGCAGCGGCGAGTAAGTCGAGAGCAAATTGATTGAAGCGAACAATGTCAAATATCATACGCCAAAAGGATGGCTTGAGTGCATTGCTTGTCTGAGCGAAGAGAGTACTGCCTGATGTCCCCGACCACTCGAAAGCTCCCGCATCACGAGAGACACCAAACGTCATCTGAGACGCAATTATTTTGACATTGATAGCTTGAAGAAATTTGGTGAAATTGGCTAAGCATCAGTTAGTTTGGAACACCAAAACGTAAATGGTTCAGTGGGTACAGACGGTAGGTTGCTGTGTTAAGAACGATAAATCCTGTGTCAACTGCTGTGCTGTGCCCATTGTGTGTCCATGTCACAGTATTTGTATGGCCTCCTAGCCTGTCTTCCTTCTCGAAGAGATGGAGTTCGTGGCTTGTGTTGCGTAGTGTCCAAAGCGCACTGATGCCGGAAACGCCGCTTCCGACAATGGCTATTCGTTTTCTTTCCATGTTGAAGACTGAAAAAATTCTGGCTGGGCGAGCAAGCAAATGGCAAATATAATACTAGACAGCTAGGCTTTGAATTGGCGAAGCAGTTGCATGGACTGGGGGAATGTTAGGAGCAGGACACCGTAAAGAATTGTAAAGTCATGAGGTCATCGATGTGATGCGAAGCTCGTTTCAGTTCGTTCTATTTTGCCTAGGTTGAGTATGGCAATCGGCGGATCTGAATGCACACATGTACACTTTTCAATCTTGTGAAACATGATGATATATGCCCAGCATGAGAATTCGCATCAGACTCATGAGCAAATGTCATTCGGGGAGACTTCAAGCGGCGACGACACCATTGGCAGAGTAGGTTCATGCCAGACATTGGTTGACTACTCGGTACTTTTGGACGGGTGTATATCGAGTGCGTGCTCATAAAGCCCTTCTCGACGTTGGGATTCTGCCCGTTGATGACGTCGAAGCGAGGCTGCGTAGGGAGGCAGGCGACAAAGGCACGTGACGGGATAGGTTCGCGCTTGGCGTCTGGCATTGTGTAATCAGCACCCTTCAGACCAGGCAGGCGCTCGCATTCCCGACTCCCAGTATATTTGCCCATCACTTGCCCATAGCGAACCACCAGACATAGCATTTGAGCAGCTACGCGATCACCGAAATATTACAAGCATGGCGAACCTTGTGGATGCGGAGGCTGGCACGGAGCGCTTTAGTGGTTACGAGGCCGAGCTGAAGCTGGTGCAGGCCGACCTTAACCAGCAGCTAGAGCAGATCAGAGAGACTACGGGTGAACCGCGAAAAGCGGCCATCAGTCGGGCAGAGAGAGCGTTGGAGGAGGCAGAAGAGCTGGTATGTCATGGCCTGGGCTAGTGGTTACGTGTGCGACGATGACTGACAGTGTCATGGCATAGATTGGGCAAATGCGGCTCGAAAAGTCCAACATGGCGGCAAACCTCAAGTCGAAATACAATGCGCGGTTTCGCAATCTGGAGCACGATCTAGATACAAGCAAGCGCAAGCTCGAAAGCTTTACAAACGACCGCAGCAAGCTCTTTGGCGATCGCTACACGGACGACCCCGACACGGATGTGCAACTCGCGCAACGCCAGCAACTATTGTCAGGCACGGATCGCTTGAATAGGTCGTCGAATCGCCTGCGCGAGTCGCAGAGAATTGCGCTGGAGACGGAGCAGATTGGGGCAAGCACGCTGGGTGACTTGCACCAACAGCGAGAGCAAATCACCAACACGAGGGAACGACTGTTGGAGAGTGAAAGCTATACAGATCGGAGTATCAAGACTCTGCGGGGCATGGCAAGACGGTATGTATTAGAGACAGGCCTGGTGCCCACCAGCCCATGTTGACGGCATGGCAGCTGGATGCCTTTTTGAGCAGGCGGGGCTGGATGCTAACAAGAGGCACAGGATGGCGACGAACCGCATTATTACGGTTGCTATTATTACCGTCTTGGTGCTGCTGATTTTGGCGGTGATTTACAGCAAGTTCAGGTGATGGTGATGATGATGGGATGGGGCATGGTTTTGTGGGTGTCTGGAGCATTTTTGGAATTGGTGGTACCGTATTACTCGGCAGGTATTATGTATTGTATCATAGTATGGAATGGAATATTGGCCTGTCGAAACTACCAATGCAAGGATGAGTACTCTGCAGGTATACTCTGTAAATGGTGGTGAATGGTGATGCCCCCTGGCCAAAGCAACAGGGCGGTGGGCTTGCTGGCGGTGTGGGAGGCACTGGCACGTGACGGAAGGCACCATCACGTGAGGGGAGGCTGGAGCCTAGCATGCCAAGCTGCTGCCTAGAAGGAACAGCCTGTGCGCCGTCCAAGCTCAGGTCACGTGCAGCGCTAGGCAGCAGGCGGGGCTGAAGTATATAAGGCGGCTCCTCCCCCTCGATTGAAGGGCATCCAAGTTCGTCTTTCCCCTGCGCCCCCCCAAAGGTCAATTTCCATGCTGACTTTTTCCAGGTGCTCGGGCTTTACGCTTACCAGTGAAGATTCGTCTGAGGTAGCGTTTTTGCTAGTTGAAAACTACAACTATGACCGCTCCAGTTGGCCTTCGGGTCGATTGGGAATTTTTGTCCTTTACACATGCAGTGAGCAAGCTGTACTTTTCGTTGATTTCCGCGGCGCTGGCCTGCGATGTTGAAGAAGAGCCCGTGCTTGCTGCTGCTGCTGCTGCTGTTTGCCTTTGCTCAAAGATTTTGTTGACGCGCGTCAAGCTCGTGTATTGCCCATGACGGCTTCTGTTGACGCGGTTGCTTGTAGATTCTGCGAGCCCGTTCTGTATTCTTCTATTTGCTGTCTTGACGTTGAAGGCCCCACGCTAGCGCCTTTCACAATCGCCCACACGCTATTACTTATCAGAGTCACCACGATGTAGTCGGAATCATCAGACCAGACTCACCAGACAGTGAGCAGAGGTTTGTCCTCGATCTGCAGCGTGACTGTTCTGGTTCAGAACACGAAACAACCACCAACCGTTGGCTCGAACAAGGTTTGGCCGTGTTGTTCGCAAACAGATACTAGTAGAAAGCATGACGGTCAACACAATGAGCATGTTTCGAGCAATTGCAGAGTGAGCGAGTGTCTCCCCTGGTGTGGTGGTGACCATCTAGGCACCTAGTACCTACTAGAAGCGTGGTAGTGGTGTTGGACATGATGACCACAGTCCGCACACTACTGACGACAAGGTGAGCTGACATGCCAGCTCTCAAACTGCAGTTCATGGAGACCGGGTGTTTCAACTGTGTGCATACTACGTATTATTGCCCTCCAGCTACCGATCTGCACTGCAAACACGCGCCATCACGCCCTTAGATCTGCACACCACCATGTGAACATGTCCCGTCCTGCGCGTTTCACCCCAGCCGACTTATCCCCTTCGAGGCGCCCAGATCTTGAGCAATAATACAATTGCGTCTTCCTACATTCACACGTCGTGTGTGGCGATTGGCACTTGTTTAGCTTTACGAATGCTTCTCATGCTTCTCATGCTTCTCAATAATAATAATAATAATCACCCCTCGTACCGTGTACGCGCTTGGCTGGGGATTCCTAGACTTACAAGTTTCAAGCGTCCATCGCTTCACTTAGGTACTCCAACCCCAGCACTATTACTGTCGAAGTTTGCTGCTTGACCTCAGAAGGCTCATGGCACATGCTCGCCTGGACAATGCGGCCACGAGTTTTACCCTAGGTCTATGCTTATCACCCCTCGTCTCCACCAATGTTGGCATGTCACCTACATCTCCCCATCCTTCTCCAATCAGGTTGATTGAAACACGATTGGTTTCTTTATCCAATTTGTCCCAAGTAACTACCGTCGCGCATCTGGCAATGGTCCGGCAGAAAAACACTATACGTTCCTGGCGTGGACTCGGCGCCCCTGATATTCACTCCGCATCCATATCAGGCAATTACCCATGTCTCACTCCACGCTTACTAAAGACTTGCTGTGGTTCTGTGTAGCTTTGGGAATCAGCCCTGCAGCCCTGCAGATCCTCTTCAGCAGCAGCTCAGTTTAGCCCTACCCCAAACTATACCTAGGTTTCTTTTTTTTCAGTGGCAGATTCTTTAACACTATTACAACATCTCTACCTATATGGAATTCAAGACAATCATGAGCTACATGTAATAATTTCGTTTTTGACCATATATATTGCCCAACCGTATTTTCTTTTTCTTGTCATGGACACTCCGGATAGCCATGTCGCATCACCTGCTGGCACACAGGTCAACACCATTGTCCTTGCTTTCACTCTTGTTGCTGGAATGATTGTATTCCTCCGTATGTTCTCTCGGTTAGTATTGACCAGATTGGTTGGCTTGGAAGATGCTTGTATTGTCATTGCCATGGTCAGTGTCTCCACAGTCATCATGCGCCTGCCCTACTAAACTGTCAAGGCATTTTCAATTGCACTCGCTGTCATTATTGCTGAGCAGACAACGCAGTAAGTAAAATCAGAACGAGGTTTATACTCACAATAATCCTGACGTTGGACCAGCGGCCTCGGAATGCATATTTCCCAACTTGCTCACCATGAGCGCAACACGTTTTTCAAGGTAAGTTCGCGTAAGTAATCTAACAAGAGTCTTGTAAACAAGGCTATCAGATCAGCCGAAGCCTCATCAAGATATCAAGCCATGTGCCATGTTGTGGCACCATATGTGTTGTTTACATTGCTCACGATATAATAGGCTTTTTGGGCTAGTATTTGGTTATATAATTTGACGCTTACTGTGACCAAAGTCGCCATTCTCATCCAGTACCTACGGATATTTCCGGTCCATCGCTTTCGCAAAGCCTGTTATCTGGTCTTAGGCATTACCATTGCGTATGGTGCCTGGGCTTGCATTGGCAATGTTTTACTGTGCAATCCCATTGCATTCTTCTGGAACAAAGAAATCATCGACGGACATTGCATGGACCGTATGCTAATCTGGTTCACGAATGCAGGCGTAAGTATTGCACAAGACATCACCATCCTCTTACTCCCGATGCCTGTTATACAAACTCTGCAAATACCCCCTGGTCAGAAGAAAGGCTTGGTCATAATGTTTGCACTTGGCGCAAGGTAGGTGGAAACTCTTAGCATCATGGACGATGACACCAGAGCTTACCGATTAGCAGTGCAACGCTCATATCCATCATCCGCCTTTACGCCTTGGGTGAAGTCGTACGAAGTAATGACCTCCCACTCGACAACCCAACGCAAGCAACCTTATCAGCCGTTGAAGTCAACACTGGCATAATCTGTGCCTGCCTACCAGCAATGCGGCCCTTATTCGCCCTAATGATGCCCAAATACTTCTCCGCAACAACCCAATACACAAAACCCCCAACCATTCACCAACCAGCCAAGCAACCACGCACCCCATCAACTAGTACACATTCCCAGCACACAACAGCGCCGCTAGCCCCCAGACCTACCCTATCACGCACCACAAGCAGCCGCTTCTCCAACAGGCCATATACCCCCGACCCTTGTACTCCTCCCAACCACCACTCACGATCAGGCAGTTCTTCCACCGCCATCACCACAACCAGCAAATTCACAATCTCCAGATCATCAACAACAACAACAACAAGACCGAATAACCCTCCCCGCTTCAAGAGCAATCTAAATCCCCTCCAAATCTCCCCACACAGCCCGCCAAATCGGCCGTCCCGCCGCTCCTTCCCGGCAACAAGACTGAGCAGAACACCAAGTAATGCTTCGCGGGTACATTTCAGCACGACGTCTGAGCGTCCGCGCGTGTCGTTGAAACCGTTGCCTGTTACGCCGTTTCCTGTCCGTAGGGAGGAGCTGGAGTAGGCGTTTGTACATACTGGTTGGTTGGGTATCTAGTGCTGGGTCGTCATAGGACCTTGCGGGGGGGGGGAGTTAGTTTTTAATGGGGGAAAAAAATGAATGAAATCTATTTACTATTTGTGGTAAGAAGGGGGGTTTTTTTTGGCGACTCCCATGTGTGATGATTACTTGATGTTTTTTGTTTTGTTTTGAATTTATCATTTGTGTGTGTGTGTGTGTGTGAGTGTGTGAGAGAGAGAGAGAGTTGACTATTTTTATTCATATTTCATTTCGTACATTTATTCGTTTATTCATTGACTCGTGAGGAGGGAAACATTACCCATTCAAATCATGTATTTGACTCCCTTTTTTTTTCCCTTCCATATGGTACAAAGATAAGAGTGCATTGCCCTGACGGTTTGTGGTGAGTGGAATTTGCTCGACTCCCAGAAAGATGTAAACAGGGACGAACTTGTTTGATAATCAATAATAAATAATATTAGCAGCTGGGGGGGTATAATAGTTCTTGATTTTCATGGCCTGACAAAAAGGGTGATGGATGTAAGCTTAGTGGTGTCCGTTGAGGTGCAAGATACGTTTGACACTGCCTACGCTTTTTTCTAGATGGGGATGGCGGTCCATGAAACCGCCATGGTGGCCGTTGGCCGAGTTGTTGGAGACGGCTCGCTTTTTGCCAATGAGTGGATCAATCATGGCGGTTCTTGGGGGCCATTCGTCAGATTCCTTCCAGCCTTGTACAAGTGCCTTGGTCATGTCGGCGAGGTTGATGGGGACTGCAGGCGTGCGTGACGAGACGACGATTTCTTGGAAGATGTCAGAATATGCCTTGGGCGTGATGGAAGCGCGAATGGCGTTGTCTGCGAGAAGACGAGGCGCTACAGGAACAATGTCAAAGGTGTCTGTCGTCGAGGCTGTGATGGGCTGAGTTGCAGTAGTATTTGAAGCATCGCCGTTCCCATGCTCGGCAGAAGTAGAGGTGGTAGGAGGTAGACGGCGTGCGCCATACTTGTTGACGCTTGCTGCGCCTGTCCATTGATCTCTTCGCTCAACCCACAGGCGCAGGCCTGGATTCTCTTTCATGTCATTTTCGAGCCGCTCCCTACGCTTCCTCTTGCGCACCTGGCGGATATGTGCTACAGCAGGACCTATGCTGTCAGGGCTGTCGAATTTGTACGCGCCCTCGGCCTCCGCTTTAGCCTCGGTGTTGTTGTCGTCATCGCTGTCGCCATTTGAATCGCTGGACTCGGACTCGCCATAGTATCGCTCGCGGAAGTCTTGAGCATGACGTACCTCTTCGTCTGAGGCAGACCAGGCAGGCGGGATGTCGGGGTATTCCCAGTCGTTGCGGATACGTTGGTCGAGAAATCGCCTGGCAGCTCTCGACGCCGTCTGGTTGCTCTCCATTGCGAAACACGGGCGCCGAGACGGCCGAATCGGCCAGACAGGCAATAGACAAGGCAACAGACAATCGGGCGTTGAGGCGAAGACAGAGAGGAGAGAGGGCAAGCAAGATTGGGGGGGGAAAGACTGGTAGTCACTTGCCAGCAGGCAGAAAGCTAAAAGTTATGCACCACCACACGCATTAAATTACCACTGTGTACGGAGTACCACTCTTAGTTACCACCACTCTGGCTGCGTGCTTGGTCGCTTGGTCACTTGGGTTGTGCTGCGTACAACAAGTACCACCCTGGGTCGAGGGCAATTCTGGTGGCGACGAGACGAGGCTTGACAAGAAATGGCGAGAGTTGCAGGCAGTCTTTGGTCCGCGGCTCATGTGGAGCAGATTGCGAGGCGCCGTACCTGGTCATTAATAACTAATAGGTTATAACTAGTTATAGTTATATATATATTAACGAGGCAAGCAGCTCGCAAGACAAGCCCGAAGCAGCAATCCAGGGCTTCTGATGCCCTCCAGAACAAGCAACGAACCCGTTCATGTACCTACTACGTAGTTATGTTGGGGTCACGTGTGTGGGTATGCACGGGCAGATGTCGCTTTCAGTCCCTAGTGGCATCAGCGACTCCAGCATCACTGGCCTGTACATATCATGCCGCCGTCGCCGCCGCTGCTCCCCCTCATCCTCTGGCTCTGTTGCACCTCGCACTTTTGATAATGTCGATTGGCGTCACCCCATCTCTGTAGCCCATTGACTCTCTCCCCTGCACTTGTTTGTCTCTTCACACCAACGCAGCAACGCTACCTAGGCTAGGTATACTTCAACTGCCTGTCCATCTTTGGCAAACAAGCAACAAACATGCCGGGCTCCTCACAGCTGCCTGTCAGTTTGCGCGACGCTTTCAATGCCCGCGCGAGGTCCACAAGAGGCCAGCTCATCGCCCAGAACATCCAGCATCTCCGTAACCTGGTCTTCATCCTTTTCGTCCTTCGTTGGACGCGCATCTTGTTCTACCAACTCAAAGGCCGCGGCATCTTTGGTTCTTTGGGCGACCTCTATTTCAGCCTCCGCCGCTATCTCTTTGGTGTTTTCCTACGACTACCTGGCGTGCGTAGCAAAGTACAAACTCAAGTCTCCGAGTCCATCCTCAAGCTCCAGCAGAAGCTTGTACCCACGGGACCTGGCGTAGAGCGCATCACCCGGCTACCAAGTACGGGATGGAGCGAAGATGAAGTCCGCCAGAAACTGTCCGACCTGGCCGGCATGGAGCACACACGCTGGGAAGATGGGAGGGTCAGTGGCGCCGTGTACCATGGTGGCGACGAGCTGATACGCCTCCAAACCGAGGCCTTTGGAAAATTCACTGTTTCCAACCCCATTCACCCCGATGTATTCCCCGGTGTGCGCAAGATGGAGGCGGAAGTGGTTGCAATGGTAAGCGACGCCGGGCATGACTGTCTCTTCACGCTAATAATCTTCCACAGGTTCTATCGCTTTTCAACGGCCCTGAAGGTTCTGTTGGCGTCACTACGTCTGGAGGCACCGAATCTATTCTCATGGCTTGCTTGTCTGCGCGCAACAAGGCCTACCAAGAGCGTGGTGTCACCCAGCCTGAAATGATTCTCCCAGAAACTGCCCATACAGCTTTCCGCAAGGCAGGCGAGTATTTCAAGATTAAGATCCATCTTGTAGAGTGCAAAGCTCCCTCTTTCAAAGTCCACCTGCCGTCTGTCTCCCGTCTCGTGAACCCAAATACTGTATTGCTGGTCGGATCTGCCCCCAATTTCCCGCATGGCATCATTGACGACATTTCCGGGCTCAGCAAACTCGCCATCAAGAAGAATTTGCCTCTCCACGTGGACTGCTGTCTCGGATCTTTCATCATTCCTATGCTCTCCAAGGCAGGGTTCGAGGCAGAGCCGTTTGACTTCCGGCTCAAAGGCGTCACCAGTATTTCTTGCGACACGCACAAGTACGGATTTGCACCCAAGGGCAACTCGACGGTGCTCTACCGTTCTGACAATTTCCGTAAATATCAGTACTTCATCTCACCCGACTGGTCAGGCGGTGTCTATGCTTCGCCTTCCATTGCCGGCTCTCGCCCCGGCGCGCTCATTGCAGGATGCTGGGCAAGCTTAGTGAAGCAAGGTGAGAATGGCTACCTTGACGCGTGCCTTAAGATTGTAGGTGGAATGAAGAAAATTGAGACGGCTATTCGAGAACGGCCTGAACTGGCCTCGGATCTCAAAGTCGTTGGGCGGCCTTTGGTCTCTGTTGTGGCCTTTTTGTCCAACACGCTCGACATTTATGACATTGCAGATGCCATGTCTAGCAAAGGATGGCACCTAAATGCCTTGCAAAACCCAGCTGCCATACACGTGGCTGTCACTCTTCCCATTGTTGCTGCTGCAGATAAGCTGATTGAAGATTTGGTCGAAGTGACGGAGGATGTAAGGGAAAGGGAGAGGCAAAGAGTCGCACAGGGCAAAGGTGCAAAAGGTGCTGCCAAGGGCGATACTGCAGCCTTGTATGGGGTGGCAGGCAGCTTGCCCAACAAAAGTGTTGTTGTGGATCTGGCAAAGGGCTTCCTAGACACGTTATACAAAACATGAGGGGATTGTGGGTGTTGTTATGATTCTAGTATAATACGTTTTTTCTGTACATATCATGGCATTGTTCTTGTTCTTGTACTTGTAATAAGAGAGAATGCGCAACACAATTGCTTCAAGTTGACGCAGGTGTGGCTGCGGTTGCGCCCTTGGGTAAACGCTCCGCAAGCTGTTCTGAAGGAAGTTTCCTGCGTGGTCGCTTAAGATCTTCTGCTGTGATGCCATGGAGGCCGACCTTGGTGATACCCATGACGGGAGCATCGCCTTTCCTTACAAACTCGTAGAGGCCAGGCAGCTTGTTACCCGCCAGCCTGAAAGCATCCTTTACAACCTGCTCGTGCAAGTCGCCCTTGATCTCAAAGATGATTTTGCTGACCGCCACTCTTGCTGTCCAGCGGTCGAAGCTGCCCTTTCCCTTGCCCATACGGCTTTCATTTCCACTCGTATAGACACCAATATTGGCAGCAATGCGCATGTACAGCCGAAACTTCATGCCTCGCAACCGCTTTTTTATAGTCTCCTCGGCAATTCGGAGCTGATGGGCGCTGATGCGGCGGTCGTGGTCGCGCATACGAAGGCCGTAGTCGCCCCAGACGATAGTAGTGCCTCGCATGCTGCCACCAGTAGGCACTCTACATCGGCCCTTGCGTGACTTGCGCGACTCGCCGGACCGGGGAGCGAGCCAGTTGTGCCGAGTTGCTGTTGCGGAGAAGAAGCGCACCAAGGGCTTAGGTGATGGTGCAAGCAGTCGACTTGGGAAGGGACATGGCGGCATGAATACTGCAATTGGTGGTGCATTAGCAAGACGAAGCGTAGCAGAATTGCATTGTACGCTGTACGTGTTACACACATCGTGGGCGCGATGGACAAAGACTCATCTGGCTGAATTGGGCCAGCAAGCCCTGCTGTATCCTTGGCGGGGGCATGGCGTCCGTCGATATGCAGTCGCATGCATTCACTGGCATGAGTTGGAGGGTTGAAGTTCTGGAGATGCCAAGATGTGGCTTGATTGAGTATGGCTGAGGCGCATGCTGTGGCTAGTGCAATCAGGCGCGTCCCTCCCTGAAGTGACTTCGCGTTCGCGACGACGTCGATTAAATTGCTCGTCAACTTTCACAGCCATTTGATCCGTCATCAATCTCCCCTCGTTGACATGCTAGCATTGCTGTAGGGTTCTTTGAGGAGCTGGTCACGATTTTAAATTTTCAGCTTTTATCGGGGAAAAATGCCCGCAGACATTCGCAGCTTCTTTGGTGGTGGTGCAAAGGGGAGCCAGGGCAGCCAACCCTCCCAGAGCAAGGCTGATGTATGTTAGGATTCGGAAAACACCTTGTAATTGGCGCTGATTTCAAATAGAACAAAACGGCGAAGAAATCAGCTCCCAGAAAAGCTGGCCGTGCAAGCCGAGTAGTTGACGATTCTGACGACGATGAAGAGGACGTGATGTGAGACATGTCCTATCCTCTTAATTACATGTTACTCATCATTGGCAGGCCAAAGAAGACTACCCCCAAAAAAGCGATCCCCAAGAAGGCGAAGCGTGAACCAACGCCCGAAGCTGAAGAAACCACGACGTCTGCATTCTTTGCGAGCTCAAACAAACCCAAGCGGACTGATCCTGTCAAGAAGAAGACCCAAGGAACAGCAGCAGCAACAGCCACACCAAAGAAGACGCCTGTCAAATCAAACGGACGAGTGTCAAAGACTGCCACACCTGCCTCGAATAGCCGAACTTCAAGCCGGGTCAAGAAGCCAGTGACTTCGTACACTGAGAACATTGACGAAGACGATTTTCCCGATGACGACCTGGACGATGCCGATGACATTTTCGTTGACAGTGTCAAACGCACCAACAAGGATGACTACACGGAAACGCAGGACAGCGATGAAGACAACGCCATACAGCTCCCCCATCGTGGGACCCCGAAGACATCTGCTAAGCAACAGAAGAAGACCAAAAAGGACGATGATGAATTCGTCGCTGAGGCTGAAGAGGTCGAAATGATGGACATCGACGCAGATGACGATTTCCCTGAAGCGGACGAGGAAGAGCATATCTCCAAAACGAAGACCAACATGCCATCAGCAAAAAGTCGGAAGCGAAAGTCTCCTGACTTGCACAATGAAGACGTTGAAGAAGAAGCAGAGGAAAAGCCGAAGAAAGGTCGTGCAAAGAAGACTTCCACAACCTCCCCAGCCAAGAAGAAAGCAAAAAAAGGGGATGTTGAAGATAATGAGGACATCAAAGCAATTTATGACAGCATACCCACTGTACGCGCGCCTACACCACCTCCAAAAGACCCGAATGCAAAATTCGACTGGAGAGCCAATGCGGGTCGCTCAGAGCCAGCGCCCTTGCAAGGCTCAACCGGCGAAATGCCATCAGGGTCAGAAACCTGCCTTGCTGGCCTGACCTTTGTATTCACTGGTGTTTTACAACGCTGGGGCCGTACAGAAGCACAAGAACTTGTCAAGAGACATGGTGGCAAAGTGACTAGTGCGCCCAGCAAGAAGACTAATTATGTTGTACTTGGCACCGACGCAGGACCCAACAAACTGACCAAAATAAGAGACATGAACATAAAGACTATTGATGAGGATGGGCTAACGGTTCTGATTGAGAAGCTTACCGAAGCGGGCCACAAGGGTGACTCGAAAGCTCAAGCTGCTTACAAGGAGAAACAGAGAAAGGAGGAGGAAAAAATCAAGGAGCAGGCTGCCGAGATGGAGAAAGAAGACAAACAACGCCGAGAAGATTTGAAGTCGGCGCAATCACTGGCAGGTGCCAAGGGCAGCACGGCTCCTAGCAAAACTCCTGGTGTAGATTCCCGTCTCTGGACAGCCAAACACGCGCCTACGTCACTGAATCAGATATGTGGAAATAAGGCAACAGTCGAGAAAATACAGCGATGGCTACAGCGATATCCGAAAAATGTCAAGACCGGGTTTAAGCTTGCAGGACCTGATGGCAGCGGCGTGTTTCGCGCCATTATGCTGCATGGGCCTCCAGGCATTGGCAAGACTACTGCTGCCCACCTTGTTGCGAAGCTCGAAGGATATGATATCGTCGAAAGGAACGCCAGTGACACCCGAAGTAAGAAATTAATCGAAGATGGCCTTCGAGGCGTCCTTTCCACAAACTCGCTCCTCGGCTACTTCGCTGGCGATGGCAAGCAAGTTGAGTCATCCAAGAAGAAATTGGTGTTGATTATGGATGAGGTTGATGGCATGTCTGCAGGTGATAGGGGCGGTGTTGGCGCTCTGGCTACTGTCTGCAAGAAAACAGAAATTCCCATGATCCTTATTTGCAACGACAGGCGCCTGCCCAAAATGAAGCCTTTCGACTACGTCACATATGATCTACCATTCCGACGACCCACTGTGGACCAAATTCGCTCACGTATCATGACAATTGCCTACCGAGAAGACATGAAGATACCGGCTCCGGTGTTGAATGCGCTGATTGAGGGCAGCCGTGCCGACATTCGACAGGTGGTCAATATGATCTCAACTGCCAAACTAGACCAGGCGGCCATGGACTTTGACAGTGGCAAACAAATGTCGAAAAATTGGGAGAAACACGTCATCTTGAAGCCCTGGGACATTACGCAGAAGATTCTGGGGGGCGGAATGTTTGCCCCAAGCAGCAAGGCGACGTTGAATGAAAAGATTGAGCTCTATTTCAACGACCATGAATTTAGTCCTCTGATGCTTCAAGAGAATTACTTGGGCACTAGGCCCATGTCCGCCTTGAATTACGCTGGAAAGGAAAAGAATCTCAAAGAACTCGAGCTTGTTTCTCAAGCAGCTGACAGTATTAGCGATGGTGATTTGGTGGATCGAATGATACATGGCTCCCAGCAACAATGGAGCTTGATGCCAACGCATGCCGTGTTTAGCTTTGTCAGGCCTGCCAGCTTTGTTGCTGGAAGTACCCCTGGTAACCAGACCCGCTTCACACAATGGCTTGGCAAGAATAGCACTACAGGAAAGCTGAGCCGCTTGGTCAAAGAAATTCAGGCTCATATGCGATTACGGTCATCCGGGGATCGGCATGAAATTCGACAGCAATACATGCCTGTCCTGTGGACGGAGCTAGTTCACAAGTTGCAAAAAGAAGGCAAGGATGCCGTTCCCGATGTCATTGAGCTGATGGATAGCTATTTTTTGACAAAAGACGACTTTGACGCCATCATGGAGTTGGGTGTTGGACCCATGGATCAGGAGAAGGTCAAGATTGAAACGCAGGCCAAAGCAATCTTTACCCGATTGTGAGTGACAAAACGTCCAGATACACTGTCCAGATGGTTTTATTGACAGGTATACAGCTATAACCAACAGTCACATCCTCTGCCTTTTATGAAGGCAACTTCGGTGGTTGCGCCCAAGAAGCAAGCCAAGGAAAAGCCGGATCTTGAGGAAGCATTAGAAGAGTCTGATGATGGCGAGGTTGTTGAAGAAGCCAAGGAAGATGATGAGGAAGCGGACTTGTCCAAAGACAAGTATGTAAAACAGCCTAAGAAGAAGGTTGCAGCCAAGAAAAGTGGACCGGCACCGAAGCGAAACAGCAAGAAGAAGGCCAAGGACGAAGAGAGCGACGAAGAGGCGGACCCAGTCAAACCGAAAGGTAAGGGCAAGGGCAAGGGCAAGAAATAACCATGGATGCAACGTGGCTACATTGAGCCGAAAAATTTGTGACAAGCAGCTCGTCACTTGTTCTATTCTTGACAGCATGTCCGCTTGATGGATTTGTATTTCAGTACATTTCTGTGGTAGAACATGATAGCACGATTGAAGAGTTGAGGAGATGATGGACAGGATTGTATGTTCATAGACGAATAGCAGGACTTTTTTTTTTTTTTTTTCTCCCCCTCTGAATCAATTCCCAAACGAGCTTTTCACACACGACCATCTAGTGCCGCATAGCAGGCACAAACATCCGACACACACCAGGTATTATAGGGACGGCTTTGGAACCTTACAAGTCAGAGCCAGAGCAGGAGTTACTTATAGGCACAACCCACAAAATATCCCAGCCCACAACGCATTCAATAGATTTTTTTTTCAATAAAGCCTTGTTATACATACACCTATAACCTACCTTCCTACCTACCTATACAGCAAAAAAAAAAGAAACTTGCTAACACAAACGCTAGGTTATCAAATAACCCCCACCAATACTAATTTTAGATCCTTGGAAAAAAAAAAAAAAAGTCTAGGCCCCCCCTTAAATTGCCAAAGCTAAACGGTTTACCTAGAGGCTAGCGTATTGCGTGGTTACACGTACAGTTTACTCTAAAGTCTACAGCTAAGATAGATACTACATAACTAACTAGTCTAGAATATATTTAACATTCTAGACCTAAGGGGGCCCGGGGGGCGGAGGATATATAGGGATAAGTTACTTGAATTAACTATTAGATTTTTCTTCTTTTTTTTTTTTTTTTCTCTCTGCTCGGTAATATTAATTTGCTAAAGCTAATAAAGTATAAAAGTTGAAGTATTTAGATTCCAACTCTATAGAGTCTAGACGCCACCTAGGCACGTAAAGAAGAGAGAGAAAAAAAAAAAAAAACACCGCGCGCTACTAGCTAGGGATTACGGCTACAAGTTGTACGCTGTATAGAGTATTATAGGGAAGTGTAAAAGGTGAACTACCCATCTATTACAAAGCTATGACCAAAGCACCAACTATGTAGGTCGGAAATGGGCAGGTATTTGAATAATTAATTACGCTTGTGACTGCCCAAAGCGGTCAGATTCGGGCACGGATTGGGTTAAAATTTGTCACCAAGAAGCGAGCATGACACAGGCAAATTTGTAATCGGTGTTCAAGCCATGCAAATCACCTTGGCAAAAATGGTGAGAAGAATGTGAAGAATGAGAAGAATAGAAATATAAAATGTTGATTATTACAATGTATACATGACCGTACATGAGAGCCAGTCACACACAAGGGTGAGTGCTCAGCCAGGAGTCCTCACCCAACAGGGAATTGCTCCCCTTTGCAAATAATGGTCTAGGCAGCCAATGTAGCAAAGTGCACATTGGTGATGGTGATGGTGGTAATGCTGCGATGCGATCATGTGTGTCGCCAGTGTGGACGACAATGCAAGTGGTATCTCGAAAACAAGCAACGCCAGAAAAATGCTCGAGAGAAACGCCAAGGCCTAATGCACCGTGTATTCTAAAGGCCCATGTCATGTTGTTCCTGTCTAGTCGTGCGCGCGTCCATGCCCATGACTGTTTATATGTGCAAAATAAGAATTCAGCTGCTGTCTCCACTACTTGTTCTTTCGCTAGCGGTTGGCGAAGTGGATATGTTGGAACCCGGCAAAGGGCCTAGGGTCCACCGCCAGTCACGGGTTCGTTTTCGCCGACCGGCAACTGGCGTCTCGGGGCAGGTATCGCTCTCTTCCTCTGATGAGGACGAGTCTCGTTTGTCGCCAGTGCGTGGGGCCTTGGGTCGAGGGGAGTTCTCAAGGGTGGAAAAGGCGGAAGAGGAGGAGGAGGAGGAGGAGGAGGAGGAGGTCTTGTCCGATGGTAATGGGTGCAAAGGCGACGAGGCCGAATGTGAAGGAGCCGCTGAGACGAGCGAGTGATGCATGCCAAAGGATGAGTCGGAGTGGGTGGAAGACGAAGAAGAGGCGGTCGAAGCAATAGAGGCAAGAGTAGAGACGGACGAGTCGAGATCCGAGTGGGCCAGTGTGTACTTGATTGTGGTGATTTCCTCGACAAGAGGGGAGCGAAAGGACACGTGCTTCTCAGCAGGGAACATGGGACGGGTCGAGGTCGAGACCATTCTGCGGGGGACTAGAGCGCTGTTGGCGAGGATGGAGACGAGGTTGTGAGGCTGCTTGTAGGGAATGCAGATGGAGGCCGAGGAGAGTGTCGAGGCAGAGCTGGGCGTGGGCGTGGCAGCAACGGAGGTGGTGGGTGTAGCGGCAGCGGCGGCAGGGTCGCTTGCATTGGTCAAGTTGCTGTTGATGGAGAGGCGAGGTTTTGGGTTGCGGTCCAGCGAGGGATAGGTGTTGGAAAAGGTGTTGATTTTGGTGGGCGAGACGGCGCTGAGGGTGTCGAGCCGCAAACTGGCGCCTTTGCCAAAGCTGCGGGGCTGTGAAGTGTTGACCGAGAGCTTAGGACGCTGCGATACAGGCCCGCGTGGAGGAATTATAGGCAGCGAGGTGGTCATGCTGGGTGGGGGGGCAGGTGACGGAGCGTACACGGGCGGCATTGAATGTGATATGGTGGACAGCATCATGCGAGCGAGCGAGCTTGTGATGGAAAGCTGGGCAGGAGAGGGGGAGGGATGATAGGGTCAGCAGCAGCGAGGCCAGAGCAGTGTATTGTAGTGTATTGTAGTGTAGTGCAGTGTAGTGTGTGGTGTGTTGTTGTAGTGTGTTACTGTGGTGTGTAGTAGTCGTAGTCGTAGTCGTCGTAGTCGTAGTCGTAGTAGTAGCCGTAGTAGTAGTCGTAGTCGTAGTAGTAGTAGACTGTAGTAGTAGTAGTAGTAGTAGTAGTAGTAGTAGTAGTAGTAGTAGTAGTCGTCGTCGTAGTCGTAGTCGTAGCCGTAGTAGTAGTCGTCGTCGTAGTCGTAGTAGGAGTAGCAGCCGTAGTAGTGCAGTGCATACAAGGTGTGGGCAAGAAGAGTGCGGGGGAGACGGGCCTGATATGGCAAAAGACGTGACCACCCATATTACTGTTCCTTGGGTGGCCATCGACTGGAAGTGGTGCTGGCGGTGCTGGTGCGGGTTGCTGGTGCGGGTGCGGGTGCTGGTGCTGGTGCTGGTGCGGGTTGCTGGTGCTTGTTTAGCTGGAAACGCTTGACGCAAGCGCTCGTTCCCAAAATAGCACCCGGCGCATCCAGGAAAAGAAACCACCCTCGCACCGAGTCGCGCCTGCCAATCACCGCACCCGCCCCCAGTCCATGACGCCTTGGCCCTTGGCGCCTTCTTCTTCTTGTTGCTTTCTTTGCTTGCTGCCACCGCCACCCTCCTGCACTCTGCCCCTGTTCCTACATACTATGTACCGAGTACATACTACGTATGTGCCTATTAATTATCTATCATCCCGCCCATGGACCCGACGCCTAACCACTCGCTCAACCGACAGCTGGATTCCGCCATCATCCACTTTGTAAGCCAGATGCCTTTCGTATTACTATTCTTAGTAATCCTCTTTCCACTATTATTACCACCACTGATAGTTGACTCCTCGCCCCGCTTGGCCCAGGACTACGACTGCTTCTACGCCTCCGTCTTTGCACACGACAACCCTGCCCTCAAGGCCAGGCCTCTGGCTGTCCAGCAAAAACACATTGTCGTCACGTCCAACTACGAGGCTCGTCGGCGGGTACGTCCATGATCATGCGTTAATTATTACGAGGCATACGTCCCTTTTCCTTCTTTTTTTTGGGAGGGTGGGGAGGGGGCACTAATCCTTAACTTATCCATCATGCCCATGTCAGCAGCCCGCTGACTTCCTTGCACAGGGCGTACACAAGCTGCAGCTGATCACTGAAGCCAAGAAGATCTGTCCGGATGTAGTCATTGTGCTCGGTGAGGATCTCACTAAATTCAGGAATGCCTCGAAACAACTTTACACGTTCCTCAGATCCTTTTCGTGGAACTCGCAGTGTGAACGCCTGGGCTTTGATGAGGTTGGTGATCCATCTCCCGCAATGCCACACAAAGCGTGCAGCCTCTCCAGATCTACCTTTTGCATCATGCGTGAAGTCGAGCCTTGCCTTGCCTTTTGACAATCCCTCCCCTCTCGTCACTTCCCAAAATACGTCTGTCTGAATAGAGTCAGGTTTTTATGGATGTTTCTGACATGGTCGACTACAATGCCTCCATCTTAAACCCCAACACCCTTCAACATTCCTTCTTTTGTCTCTCCAAGTCTGACCCCACGTGCGGGTTTCCTTTCGATGCCACGACATGCGCAGGTCACGTCTATCCTCAAGCCACGGGTTCTTCGCTAGGTAAGCTTATAGAAGCAGACACTATCTTGCTGCGTGGCTTAGTACCTACATACAACACGCACTACTGGTGCATGCTGCAAGGCCTGCTTAGATACACCAGGCCATGTCTCATGACCGTGTGAACTTGCGTCGTCTGGTCTTTTCTGTACTGATTTCTCTACAGACACTGCCACGTTAGACCTGCTTCAGCTGCGTTTACTGCTCGCGAGCCATTTAGCCCAATACTTGCGAGAGAGACTCGAGTCTGAACTCGGTTACACGTCGACTGTCGGCATCTCGACCAACAAACTACTGGCGAAGCTTGTTGGTAATCTACATAAGCCCAATGACCAAACAATATTATGGCCGCCTTATACCTCGACTGACGATTCGGCAAACGACAATGTAACCAGGTTCCTCGATGGTTATGAGATTGGCAAGATACCGGGTATTGGTTTCAAAAGTGCTCAAAAGATTCGTGCTCATGTACTACAAAGACCGGCAGAGTTCGATGCAGGCCTTGTCTATGGAGGGACCAAGGAACATGTACGAGTGTTTGATGTAAGAACCTATCCTGAAATGGGCCCGGCAACTCTTGAGCGACTCTTGGCGGGACCCGGGTCTCCACATGGCATCGGTACCCGCATATGGGACCTGATCAATGGGTGCGATGATGTTGCGGTTGGCCAAGCTAGAGAGGTGCCGACCCAGATTAGCATTGAAGACAGCTATACGAGACTAGACACTTTGGACCAGGTCGCCAAGCAGCTTCGGCTGCTGGCGACTAGCCTGCTGAAACGTATGCATGCTGATCTTCTCGACCACGATGAAGATGAAGACGCCGGCCGCACTAAAAGTCCTGATGCAGGTCGTTCGGAACATAATACCAAACGCTGGCTAGCGCATCCGAAAACTATCCGCCTCTCGACTCGTCCACGACCACCTCAGAACCCAGATAAAAGTCGTAACCGGTCGTTTGCGCGCATATCTAAATCTGCACCTATGCCATGCTTCATCTTCAGCTTTAGAGACAGCTTGGAGACGCTAACAGAAAGACTGGTTCGTGAAACACTGCTACCTTTGTTTCGTCGATTACACCCAGAGAAGAGTGGCTGGAACTTGAGCCTCGTAAACATTGCTGCAGCAAACATTGTGAGCGCAGCGAGTGACAAAGGAGGTGTGGGTAGGGACATTGCCAAGATGTTTAGACGTCAAGACCATGTGCTCGAAGAGTGGAAGGTACAAGACGAAACCACATTACAAGTCTACAAAGACGGTCCCGAGAGACAGGCAGGCACGACTGTAAATCAGACACATCTGAACAAGAATGGATCTGAAGATAACCCGACCGCTTCCCAAGATAGTATTACCACCATCGACGGCTGGCAACTCAAAGACCATGCCGATGCGATTGGCGCAGATTTATTCCAATGCGACCAATGCGCGGCAGTCATGCCCATGTTTGCTATAGGCGCTCATCAGCGATGGCATAGACTGAATTGAAAGCCTTGAAAATGTTCAAAGAAGAATATATAACTAGGTATAACTATAGTTATAACCTGTAGTTATACCACAGTAAAAACGTAAAAAAAAAACCTACTCTGGATAAAAGGATGATAAGGCTTAGACTTTCTGTTACATTGGATATAACATGATAATAAGAGGGGAGGATGATTAATTAATTAGTAAGCGGAATGTTAAGGTCCTAGGTATGGTGGGTGGGAGAGATGGAGAATTAAAACAAGGAGAGATTGAGTAGATGTATCAAAGAGGGGAAAAAAAAAAAGGGCATAAGAATATAGTCTATTCAGATTTTTATCAGAGTGCAAAAGATCACAAACTACTAGCTTTCTCTCAGACATTTTGAAACCCCCCCCCCCCCTCTCTTCCAAAACATTTGCCCTCGACTTTTTTTTTTCCTTTCCTTTTGAATGAATCAACAAGGACGTGAGAAACATGCTACTCCCAAGCAGCCCACTCCTTTTCCAAGTCCTTGAGCTCGCTTTTTGCGCGTTCCCATTGTGTGCTGCCTCGTTCCAGTCCCATCATCCAATTGATGATGTTCTTCCTCTTGCGTTCAATCCGGCTGCTCGCCTTTTTTCTCTCCAAGACTTTGCGTCCAAGGTAAGCATAGTCTTCTTCCTTGACACTTATGTCCCAAACCTTGCGCATACGTGGACTGTAGAGACAGCAGCTTGATCCTAGCTCTGGATCCTCGTTGGGGACAAGCTGCATGGCTTTGTTGAAGAGCCGCGGGATGGTGGGCGGCGTACTTCTGGATTGCATTGCAGGCCAAACAAGCTTGTCGTAACACTCTTCGCAGACGGTGAACTCGGGCAAAGAGGGCATCCAGTGCCATGCTTTGCGTATATACGGCTTGTCTTTGGCACATTCGTTCTTGAAAGCATTGTCTCGTGCCATCTGGATAAACCGATTAATATCAGGTCTTTCGCCAAGCTCCCGTGCTTCACTATCAAGCTCCACAAGCAAGTCAAGATATTTTGGAAATCGGCTTGAGCCGGTACGAAGACTACACATGTGTTTCTTGAGAACATTGGACGAATATGTGCTTGGTAACTTTGTAAAATATCCGCGCAGTGTCGGGAATAGTGCTTCAATCATCCTCTTGTCACTAGAACATATCGCAAAGTTGGCTACGTGAATGCCATCCCTTTGATCTGGTATGCCGTACCACGAAATGCGGTCGCTACTGAGCTCACGATCCTCTGGACATGGCCGGTCAATCTCTGTAATATCAGCAAGCGAATACATCAGCTCGAGTGACGAGAATCTCTGTTTGATGGTGAGTAGCCAAGCCAGACGCACCCATGGACTGCTAAAGTCGCAGATACGCTCGATCGGCCTTTCGCCAAGGCGAGTTTGGGAGAAGTGAACGGCGAACGGGGTCCCGGCGAAAACGCCTTGATAGCAACTAGGGCATATGTCGAAATGCGGGTAACCCTGTAGATTGTACCAGTCATTATATTTTGCTACAATGGTACTTCTCGGGCATGAAGGAAGTGGTCTGTCCAGATCCAGCTTAGTAGGACTTTTTGCAGTGTATTCTCGTCGACCATCTGTACCAGTCTGCGAACGGATACTATTTGATCTGTTTCCTCTTGTATGCACAAAATCTTTGGGTGTTGCAGAATTACTCCTAGTTGGAAGCATTGGCTCGTCCCTCAAGCGTGGAGAACCGGGTATAGGAGAGGATGGCACTTTGGGCGGTTCTGAAAAAGGCTGCCGGGGCGAATTCCTTGTTGAATGGTCGAACTGATAGTGCTCTTCCGAAGGCATGAAGACGTCTATTGGTCGATCGTCTAGTGGATATGGTAAAGGGCTCGCGGGTACAGGCTGTCGCACAGGTGAAGGGCTTTGTACGTCGATGCGAGGTGCTGGAATTGGCATGCTTTCGTGCCGGCTTATTCTAGACGGTGGCCTCGATCTATCGTTAGGACTGATGGGGGAATATGGAGCATGCCAATCCGAGTCTGTTACTGGTACTCTTCGAGGGGACGATGACCGGGCTGTAGCAGTGAAGGACAAAGGCGAACTCGGCCTAGCGTTGCTTCTCGACGAAGGTCGAGAGCTGGGAGGAGAGTCACGCAGCCTAGAAGAGGGCTTTGGCGATGGGGCTCTCTGCAATGGCGAGCTGGGACGCGACGGTGCCCGGAAACCTGTGCCCGATCCTGTTTCAATATGGGCAGGCGAGAGGTTCTTGTTGCCGTTATTGAGCGAGGACGAGGAAGATCGCGGTGACTGAGCAGAATACGTGTCTTTGGATGAGCTAACCGAATCTTCTCTACGGGTCTTTGGCGGCGGTCGACGGTCTGAATCGCGTCTTTTCGGTCCCTGCCTTGGCTGGGTGTCATAGATGTTTGTCCTCAGGCCCTCTCTCTGTAGATCACTCTTGACAAAGCTGTATCGGGCAGGCTTTCTTTCGGCTGTACGCAAATGGGTTACATCATCTGGCTCAAGATCCGAGTCGTCGAACAAGTCATTCTTTGGTGTTTGAGGTGGCTTAGCAGGAGCGTCGTGCTGGGAGTAAGTAGGTGCTGAGGGTCGAGTCATTCGATTCTTGGGCAAGTCCCAATTGTCATGACTTGGAATAAAGCGTGGGGTACTGGCACTGGCACTGGAATTAATGGGAGTATATAGGAGAGGCCCCGGCGCTGTTGAAGTCTTTTGTGGTTTTGTGTATGCGTACGGTGTTGATACGCGCTCTGTGAAGACCGGAGGGTCGCTGACATCTGTCTTGCTCTGTGACGTTTTCCTTCGATGCGCCAAACCCCTGCGATTGCGTTCTCCATTACCACCAGGCGCATTGCTATTTGGATCAGAAACAAGCACAAAGCGGTGATCTTCGGGTTGCTCAATGTCCTCGATGATGATCTCCTGGTCGACGGTACCTTTTGTATGAATGGGCGGCTCGCCATCGTCTGCTTCCGGCGCGGCCACTTTCAGAGGCACTTCTTTATGCAGCGATGCCGTCTCATCTTCTACGCTGGGCAGTGGCGGCCAAGTTTGCTTGTAGACGTGGGGCTGTTTTTGCGGATAGGCAGCCGAGCGTCGTGGTGGTAATCGTGGGGTATGAGGGGCGGGAATGGCGCGGGGCTCGTGAACGTAAGAAGAGTACGAGTAGTACGAGGAGGGAGGCCAACTCTCATCTGCCATGTTGCTCATGGCCTTCACATCATGTTGTCGCGGGCGGTATTGGTAGCGGCTGGGCATGGGCCTTTTTCTTCTTTCTGGGCTTGAAAACTCTTCTTGGTCCTTGCAGCTCCTTCTCTCCAAGCACAGAGAGGGACGGATGGTCAGGCGAGCAGGTGACCAGGTGAGACTGGAAAGATACTCGGACACATCAGAGGTGGAGCGGGTGTGAGAGCGGGTGGACGGGTGGCTTAGGGAAGGGTGAAGGGTGTCCTTGCGACAGGGCCAGCGGAAGAATAAATGTTGCGGAAGAAGAGAGGGCGCAAGAGTGTTACATGGCAATATCTATGCGCCCACACTTATTGGACTGCAGTAGTTGGTGCTCGGTGACGCAGCTTACGAGCCACACCTAGTTAACCTCAACCCGCCACTGACTACACGTGATTGCTCTGCTCTCTCCTAACTATTCACTGAATCACTCCCCTACACAGGCACACCTTGATTCATTCAATCACTTTTGACTCATCACAACATGTATAGACGGCAACGCTCTTTGTCATAACTAGTTGTGCTTGATCCTTGGTGAGTCACTGTGCTATGTGTTTCCATAACTAAAAGGAAGAGAATATATACCCTCCTAGGCCGTGAAGGCAAGAGACTATCTAAATACCCTTTTCAACGCCATTGTAAATAACACGGGCAACTGCGCCGCTTGAACAGCCATCGCCGAAACGCCTCACAATCAGGGTATCGAGGGTGAAGTAATATGGATCGATGAGGATCCCCTTTTGCTTCTTCTTTTTCTCCTTCTTTTCCTCCGTCTTTTCCTCCGTCTTTTATTGTAAACAGACTAGAAAGCTTCTAGCCCAACCACTGCCCAAAGGACAGGCGAAACACTGTTCCCACAGTAACCTAGAAGTAATTGCCCTTGGGGATAGCACAGAAAATGCCAACAGCAATGCCACCGATAACGAGAGCACCGAGGATAGCCTGGACGAAAATGGTGTCCTGGATCTGGCGAAGAGCAGGCTCCTGAATCCACACTTCGCGGTCAAAGATCTTACGGACAACGTTGCGCTTTTCATACTTGGCGACCCAGGGTTCATCTTCCCAAGAGTTGCTCGAGGCGTGTGAGCCAAGAGTGTCCAGCGAATCAGCCTTTGCGTCGTATCCCTGAGGCTCATCGTCCGACGAGAAGAGCTCCCAGGGTCGCAAGTGTCGGTGATGCATACCATGCAGGACCACACACATGCCCTTCCATGCCGCAATCAAGGTAGAGATGCCAATGAAGAATCCGATCAGAGACAAGACACGCCAGGCACGGCCAGCAGAGCTTAGTGTAAGGATGATTGCAACAACGAGTCCTGCAATAATACCGCCGATGCCCAGTCCACGCGCAAAGATGACACGAGGGCGGTTGCCATTGCAAATAGTCCATCGGATGAAGTTGGGGTGAGCCTGGCAGCGAAGGGACCACTCAACAGTAGTCATGACGTCCTTGAAGGCAGATGGATGGGTAGTGTTCTGCAGAGCGTGGAGCAAGCCGGTACGCTCTTTGGACGACAAGTTGAGCTGACGAGAACCACCATCGGCGATGTAGATTGATATGATACGGTTGATTTCCTCGCGATAGGGTTGGACACTCACTATTGGTCATGAGCACATGACATCTGGGTAGGTTGAACGGGGATAGACAGCAAGACTTACAAGGCTTCCACTTCAGCCCAGCGCTTTCGAAAGCACCATCAGCACGCTTGGAGTGGTCAAGCTTGCCAGTGGCAAAACTGTCGTCATAAGAATTGATTGATTCGACTCCATCACGTCTGTCAGCGCTGTTTGGGGTTCGTGGAGGTGTGAAGAAGGGATTGCTGCTGGTCTTTTCTGAGTCATTGATCTTGGCTTCACTGGAGAAGTCGGTGCCTTTGAGGATGGCAGCGGCTTCAGAATTGTATGCTTGGGGCCCCATTCTGGTGTCTGCATGAACAGGAGCATTTTCGCCGGACCACTCAGGAGACAGAACCTTTTCGGTAGCAGGTAGGCCCTCGAAGCGCTTAGTGTAGTCACGGAACCAGAGATGGAATTGCAAATTCTCGGCAGACAATTCAATGTATTTGAGAAAGTTCATGAAATCACGAACAGTACACGGCTGTTGGATTGCATTAGCTCGCTACATGGGCAGACACAAGGCAGGTGATGGCCCTGTGGGACAACTGGACAGCGACTAGACTTACGGGGCAGACGCCGCCAGCAATGATTCTGTCAAAGGACAAGGCTTCTGGGATTCCATGGGACATGCCGCTGCTTTCAGAGTGAACAGAATCATGGATGGACCTCTGCTTCGTTTCGGCAGTAAAGGAGACAGCCGAGGAGACAGGCGAGACGCGCTCAGGGCGGCGGTAGGTAAGGTTGTAGACCATGTTGGTGGCAGAGACGATTGAAGAGAAAGGAAGGAGTGTGGCGGGGTGGTGAGACTGGCAGTGGTGACCCTGCTTGAGAGAAGCAGACTGGCAGTTTGGGGGAGCAGTGAAGGTGAGTAGAGTGTGAGAGGGCGTGAGAGGGCGTGAGAGGCAAACTCTTATGGCAAGTGCCCAAGGTAAGTGTGAGCCTGCAGGCTGCAGTGAGTGAACAGCGCACGGTGCAATGAGTATTGTGATGGGAGCTAGGTAAAGTCGAGAAGGCCCGTCGCCCGTTGTCCTGGCAGAGCAACTACCGGCACTACAACAAGCTATTGAGTGGGCTAAAGTAGTGAATCCAAGCAGGGCACTGTGAAGGTGCCAGTGCACGGCGAGGAAAAAGATGGGCGTGAATGATGGGGCGGCGGTGGGATGCTCAGAATGAAGCGGAGCGAGATCAAGAGGAGAAGGAGAGTGAGTAGATGGCGAGTGTAGACATGTAGGAGATTCGACTATACTCGGTACTATTTGTAGGAATGTACCCAATACCTAGTACATATTACCTACATCACGACGACCAGTAACTACTCTGTAGGACCATGAGCACGAACGGTGAAGGGTCGAGGTCAATTGTCCGGGGTCAGCACATGGAGATCGACGCTTTCTTTCCCCGCAGCAACTGCGTGGCAGGCACCTCGTGTGTGTTGAGTCTTGAAGGTGTCATGGCAAAAGCAGATGCAGCACTATGTATTAATAGCTGCTCATGTTACTTACACAAGTACAATATATATGGGAGCATCTACATCATCTGTACATGACATCTCGCCCACTGCCTGTGCTGAGAGACTTGGTAGAGGCTCGACCCTCTCCATCACCTCGCCTCATCTTCGTCTCCTACTTCAGCATGGCATTACTATGTATTGATTACACCCAGTTGTTACATGGCCAGCCTGACAGCCCTCGACCAGCAGAGTGACGTCTTCCCAGTCAGCCACCTGCCACAAGCTTGGATAGCCTCAACCCTACCGAGTATTAGTACGCCAACCTGGCAACGGCCGTGCCACTACTGTTGTCGCTCTGTCCTTCGATTATGCACATCCTGTGTCAGATCTTCACTACCGTATGCCACGGCCATAGGGCCAAAGCAGCTCCACTTGGCACTGCCATCTGCGACCTGTTGGCTCCAACATTGCAAGGCCTAGGTATGGATTTTGTGACTTGTCGTGTCGGCAAGCCTGTTCGTGGCGTTGACTAAATACTCAATAGTCGCAATGGCATTGAATTCCTCTTCGGTCTCGGGGACTGTCTTGAGTGTACGAGGCGCCTCGGTGCGCGCGGTTGGACTACCTAGGTAGGTAACTGAATCATGGTTACTAGCACTACGTAGTAATCGCCTGGAGCACAGCCTGCACGTTTGAAATGCACGATTAAAAAGCCAATAGAAGCCCCAGGTTTATCGAATCTGATCTTCACGCCAACGTCGGGCCTTTTTTTTTTCTTGAATTGTTCCTTTTGAGAGCCCCTTAACCACCACGCACATAGGTAGTACCATGACTTGTCTGCCATCTTGCACGGTGATCCATTCAGCATCCGCGACGCTATCGAGTTTCATCAGCCTTCCGTAGCATGCATAAGAACAGCTTAAACGCTCGCTTAATCATTGGAGTAGGGCTGGGCTCAGGAAATGAAGCAAATTACCGAGTCCCTACTCAACATCGGGGGCTCTGGGCCTCTGGCTCTTGTCCATTCTTTAACTACTTCTAGTAACCTAGATACTCGGTAGAGTACCGAACTTTGCAGCATCTTTTAACTACATCCTGAATGCATGCCCAGATTCCAGCACCCTGGTCCAGGGTAGTTAACGCCCTGTAGGACAAACACATGCTACAGCGGCGGCCAAGCCTACTGTAGTACGGAATAATTACCTAGTCACTCGAAGCCAAAAGCAATTATTCCACATGGACCACCACGTCCCTGTTCTTCTTCCAAACTTCCAATCCTAGTAGCGTCTCCTTGTAGACGAACCAGAGGGGTGTCTTCGTAGGCAATTGCCCGTGCATACGTGGACTAACTAATTAGTACGCGTACTACTTCACACAAATCCAGTCTCGGGACGACTTCGGCCTAGGTACCCAGGTAGGCACTCAGGGGGCTTTCACGTGCGGCTTCCGGTGGGATCATTGGCATTTTTGCATAGGGAAATGCTTTTTACCGAGTACTCTTATGATCCTACCTACTGGCCAAATGGATACATCTATGATCTACTCCGTACCTACCTACCTAAGTATTTCATTTCACTTGCTTCATTTTTCTCTGAGTCCACGGGTGCATTGTGCATGTGAAGGTCGACTCAAATCCCTACAGGAAGAAGCCGCAAGCATAAGCACTATTAATGAAGGGTCGTTAGAGTAGTGACTCTTTACTACGTATGTGCCAACTTATTCATGCATCAAATTGTGATGTTGAACACTTCTGATAATTAAACGACATGACTTTGACCTAGCAAATCCGCCTCGTGGACTTTGCACGAATTCTCCAACTTCAGTTGAACTAGTACTAGTATATAGCTCCATATAGCTCCATAATAGACATCATCTTGTGTATGGAAAGAAGCAAAGTCGAAAAGACAAGAGAGACTACTTTACAGAATAAAACGGCATCAAGATTGCACGCACCACCACACCCATGTATTGCAACAACACTGACACAACTATCATCGGCTTTACGAACCCGCTTGTGTCAGGCAACCATACGCTTCGAAACAAAATTGCTCTTAGAACTATTCATCAATGCGAGTACCGTTTTACCTATCTAGCCCTGTTGTAATTTACTTGTTTCCACCATGATGGATAGTTAAATCAATCAATCAAGCAA
The DNA here is from genome assembly GCA_028220655.1 of Shiraia bambusicola. Taxonomy (NCBI): domain Eukaryota; kingdom Fungi; phylum Ascomycota; class Dothideomycetes; order Pleosporales; family Shiraiaceae; genus Shiraia; species Shiraia bambusicola. The sequence goes on along the minus strand of SSBG01000005.1, from coordinate 173,457 downwards.
AGCCAAAGAACTTCATATCATCCGCCCCCCTCACAGGCACCGTATGGCCGACGCCATCAGCATAGATGCCCTGAAGCAACGGGCCGTACGTTGTCCTAGTGTACCCGCTCTGGGGATCGTTTAGTTGGATACTCTCCGGCTTATCGTAATTGTAATTCAAAACACCTGCCCATTGTTTCATTGTTTCCTGGTAATTCTGAGGTCTCAGTGTTGTGTCTGCACTGCCGTGGTAAATCTGCATCTTGGGTCGTGGTCCGTTGTACCCGGGGTACATGTTGAAGACGATGTTGGCCCAGGCCTGTGGAGACGCTATGGAGTTGCCTTGTGCACAGGTGCTGTTCCATGCGGCAATACCACCAGACGATGATGCAAAGCAGCCGGCACTCACCCCAGAGTAAACAATGCCTCCCTTGAAAATATCGGGATACGTTGCTGCGAGGGCATTCTATGGTGGTCTTTAGTACATGTTTAGACATGGTGGGACACTGCAACATACCGTCATCATGGCACCTGAGCTGGACCCTGTGGCGAACACCTTGTTCGTGTCTGCCTTGTACTGTGCAATGGTCCATTTTACCATGTTGGCAATGGTGTTGCTATCACCGCCGCCTTCATGAGTCAAAGTTTGCTTGCTGCTGACGTCCCAGCAGGTACCCGGATTGGGTGAACTGGGGTAAATGACAATGAAGCCATACTGTTCAGCGAGAGTCTTATACGGAGTGTTGTTGTAATAGGCCTGCGCTGTGCCAGAGCAATAATGACAAGCTACGATGATTCCTGGAGAGGAAGCAAGCTCTTTAGGCACATAGATGTAGAAAGCGGCCTTGGTGGGAGCATCTCCAAACGATGTGACTTGGGACAGAGCGCCAGGTGTTGGTGCCCGCTTTCCTAGAGCGGCTGCGATGGCAACTGAGAGGAAGCTTGTGAAGACAGAAAGAAACCGCATCGTGGAAGACAGATGGGAGTTAGGATCGAGGGCCAAGTCTATCTTATATATACATTCACTTTGTCATACTGGCATGGTTGAAAATAACACCTGACCAGGGTGAGGTTTCGCGAGCAGAATCGAAGGCTGAAGCTGCGTAATTTGCACCGCCATTCAACCCCGGAGTTTCCGTATATAGTGTTTCCACTCCAAAAAGTCGTAGGAATGAAACATATACATTGATACTTGGTTCGTGGGCATGAGCGTACTTGAAAAAGGATAGATTGCTCTAAGCTAAGTTCGGCATTGGCTATAATTACCTACATAAGAACATCAACTTGATCAGAAACCCCGGTCAAAGGGCCGGTCAATGCCTGGTATGCACAGCCCATGACGCATTGGTTTTCCAGATCGTCGTGGGATATGGAACATACATGGATGGTTCGATGCGTCTACTGCGTCCACCGTGTCCACCAATGTTCGTCTGGTGCCTCGCGGGAAATCCACCAGTCGTGGGTATTGTGATTGCTTTCAACGCAGAAGAGGCTTGAGCACCAAGCTTCGATTGACCTTGGAATTCCTCCAAGCTTGAAACAATAGTTATGGCCCACAGTCATAAGCCGCTAATTTTACTCACCTTCAGTCTTGGCGACCGTAGATGTTAGGGGCTTAGGAGATGACTTCTGGCTGGGCGGCTCGAATGAGACTCCAGTATTGGGCAAAGGCCTCGGTTGTATCGGACCGGCTCATCTGTTCTGGATCATGCACATTGTTCATCGGCCCGCCCAGAGACCTTCACCCCCACCTCTCCCTAGACCACCAAATGTGAGGCCGCCCAGACCACCACTGCCGCCACCTCCTCTGCCCTCATTGACGGGTCTTTTGGCCACTCTTCCTTGTGCTTTGACTGCTTGTACCACTTTGTCAAGCTGTGTCTCGACCACTACGCCGCCGACTATCATCTCGCCCAAAGTCGCATGCAGAGTTTCAAAGTTGAAGATCAGGTCTAACTCGCATACGTTCTCAAAGAGACCATCAAGAGCTTGGACAAAGACCTGGATAAGATCCAGCAAAGCAAGGGGCGACTCAGTGGAAGTAGATATGATGATGAAGTAAAGAGTTGCGTAGTGGCGGTAGGTCACGAGGGATGGGGTATCGTTGTGCGGGGTAGTGGGAGTTGATGACTTGGAGGAGCTGGCCAAGAGAGGGGGAAGGCTGTCCAGGGGGTCAGACTGTGTTTGCAGATGCTGGCCTGTATTCAATCATAACCTACGGAAGAAAGTTACAGGCCGAGTTGGGACGGTTGGCAACAAGGGTGAATATCTCTGAGATGAGGCGCTGCTGAACACTGGTTTCCTGGGTGCGAGTGAGTGGAGGCTGCAAGATTGAAGGGGCCAGACAGGCCAGACAGCCACGGAACGCACCAGCTGGGTATAGAATTTGGTCAGCCGTGGCTGGCCTGCATTATTGAAGACGAGCACAGCATTAATCATGGTGGTTGAGAGCGCCAGGGGAGAAACGCGCCAAGGTGTAAGTGAGGCTGCAGGCAGTCGATGGCGCAGTGGATGTCACCTCGCGGTTCACGGCGAGATGTAGTACAAAAGGCAGTGGGGTGATCTTGTGCAGTGTGCTGAGGCGTGCAAGTTGCAACTTGTACGAAGTATTATTTTAGTTGTTACATACGAAGATCGTTGTTGTTCGAGCTGCCCCGCCAGTCCATAGTAAATCATGTGCTCTAACTAACTAATTGGCCCACGCGGCGAGCTTACATGCGTGCTTGCTACATTGAACAAGCTTCCCGCTCGCCCACGCTTTTCTCCTTTCCTCTCCCTCTCGCTCTCTCTCTCTCTCTGCCTCTCCAAAACACACGTGACACTTTCTCTCACCCGCTCAACACGGCCAATTGCACATTGAGGCCTTGGGCGCTTACCACATACCACCAAAATGAGACCCGTTGCTCGATCCGGCGCCGCAGCCCTCCGCCAAGCGGCCTGTAATTCTCTTCGCAGTCAACCCGCAGCCAATTGCATCATCGCCAGAGCCACAATTGCATCACAACCCTCCATCCCTCGCCGTGTGGCCGAAACCCGCTCCTTCCAGACTTGCATGGGCTTGAAGAGCATAATGCCAGATGCCGAGAATCCGCCTCCAAAAGTAAGCGAAGGCCAGGACCGGCCAACAGCAGCAACGCACATCACGACTTCCGAGTTCCATGAGCGCGCCGACGCCTACCTCAACGAACTTGTCGAAAGGCTGGAAGAGGCACAAGAGAAAGACCCACATATCGAGGTGGAGTATTCGGTAATACCTGTCGCTGCGTCATTTGTTGCCGCTGAGCTAATGTACATACAGGCTGGCGTTTTGGAAGTAACAGCCAAGGAGCACAAATACGTGCTCAACAAGCAGCCTCCCAACAAGCAAATCTGGCTCAGCTCGCCTATCTCTGGCCCCAAGCGATATGATTGGGTTGTATTGCAGGAGGGCATGAATGACAAGGAGGACAGCGGCGTTGGCGAGTGGATCTACTTGAGGGACGGCAGCTTGTTGACCGAGCTCCTCCGGAAAGAACTGGGCGTCAAGGTTGGTATCGACGATGGGGTTCCACGTTGATGGCAGATAATTATGGGTTTGTTTGAGATGACGCGAGTAGCGTGTGCTGTGCTGTGTAAAGAATACAACATGAAGCCGTGTTTTCCCCTTCTCCAGGGACATATGTGATCTGACTTGGCCAATGGGCTATTGGACTGCCCGGGAAAATGAAATCGTAGATGCCGAATCATGCCATGATGGCGGCAACCTGGGGGCTGTTGTCGCTATCTGGAGGCAGATCAGACTGCACGTGTTAGCAGGCAGGAACGGGAAGACTCCAACAACAGGGAATCATACGGCATCGAAGATGATGCGTATCATCAGACTGCAACTAGGGCAGCGCGCAATGTCCTCGCCGTCACGCATGTCTGCGATGGATATCTCGAAGCGGTCGCCGCAAGGACAAGGGTGATGGTAAATCTGAAGGGTTGCATCGTAGAAGCAATCCTCGATCTCGATTTCGTCGTACAAATTCAGCTCGTCGTCGGCCATGGTTTCGGTAACGGCTATGGCCCTATGGTGGAAGAGTGTGCCGAGTGGTGAGTGCTCTTTTTTTTAATATAATATTGCGAGTGAGCCAGCCGCCACCCCACGGCCACCCCGCCTGCCCCCACGCTACGGCTTACGGGCACTCAAGCTCCGATATGTTCTGTCTGCCGTGCTGTGCCTGCCGCCCTATTCACCCCATTCACCTCTCAAAGGCACCACACCCCTAACGCAACAGACCCTGCACAGCCTCCTTCTGTGCCGAGTCCGGACTCTACGCCACATAATGGCCATTCGATAAGCCCAATCAGCAACGAACGACAAAAACTATGGGCGATGTCGAGTCTGCCATGGTCAAGCTCGCTGAGCTGCTGCGGCATCCAGAAGACCTCGACAAGATCCCCGCGCTCAAGGCCGAGTTTACGCGCAAGAAGGCGGCAGTTGACGGCCAGTTGCGCCATGGTCTGAAAGAGCAGCTCGAGCTGACTCAAGCGGGTATGATCAGCATCACCGAGGGCCAACGGACCGTCAACCTTATCAAAGAGGAGATGATGAAAATAGACAAGCTATGTGCTGAGGCCCATCACATGATCCAGGATTTTCCCCATATCAACTTGGTTGCACAGACCCATCGGAACTTTGAGGCAATTGAGAAGATGAAAAACGATATTCAAACCTTCGAAGAGAGGCTGGAGGATCTTGAGGCTCTGCTCGCACGAGACGATGAGGATCCGATAAATCAAGAGAATCTTCTCCAGATCCACTACGGGCTTACACAACTCCGGGACATTCGCGATGACGCAATGGATCAGATCAGGAGCAGCAAAGATGCATCTACCGAGCTCATCGACAATCTCACACTTGAAAGTGGCGTCACGGTCCAGGATATGTTTGCCCGATTGGATGACGTTGTGGAGTGGTTTGATAAACATGTTGGTGAAGCCTGCATTAATCTGCTTGAGCTGGTTCGCTCTGGCAACGTGGGGTTGGTCGTCAGACTCGCTGTTATTGTCGAAGAGGAGGAGAAGACCGATCAGAAAGTCAAGGCACTGCAGGATGCGCAACGGGAATATAAAGAACTTGCATCGCGATTCAAATCAATAACTTCGGGTCCTAAAGAATTACGCGGTTACAAAGACAAATTCATCAAATCGATTGAATATGTATGCCAGGCGCAGATGGACGAGGCGCGAGAAAAATTCACCGAGGATCCAGAGAAGATTGATAAATACTTTAAATGGTATTTCAATGATCTTAATACAGTCAAGCTGGGTCTGACCGAGCTTATGCCCAAGAAGTGGAAGATTATGGCCACGTACACAAACATCTATCACAAGGCTATGCACGACTTTTTAATCAGTTTTGCCGATGATGAAAGCCTGGGTCCACAGTATGTTCTCGCTGTCATCAACTGGGTAGACAGATATTACGCAAAGATGGCAAAGCTTGGCTTTTCTGAAGAGGATGTGCAACCACATGTCATTGACAGTCGTGGCCAGGAACTCATCAGGATGTATCGATCGGTCATCATCAAGGCAGTAGATCAATACATGGAGCGCATCAATGAACAGGACAGGAAAAGTTTCGAGCAGCAAGACAGAGACGCGTATGAGCCTAATGTGGACGGCATCTTCCAGACCAGGTCTCTCGGAGATGTGTGGGCATTGTTCAGCCAGAATCTTGCTGTCGCTGCAAGTAGCGAACGAAACGATGTCGCTGAGGGTGTCGTGGATTCCATGTTCCGCACTCTAATATATCGACAACGCATCTGGACCCAATTAATTGAAGAGGAAAAAGACAAATACACCGGGCCCATGCCCGCTCTCGACGGGGAAACGGTGGCTGTGTTCCAGGAATGGCTCATTGCAATAGCAAATGACCAGATCATCTGTATTGACGATGAAGAGGAAACTAATGGTCGCGCATCCTTTGTTACTGTGTTTGAACGTGAAGTGGTACCGCTCGTTTCGCAGCAGTATGCCAGCGATCGTCTACCGGCACAAATTGAAGAGCTCAAGAACGGATACATTGACATCTCTTCAAAGTGTATTCAAATCTTCTGTCAGCTCATCTTCCTTACAGATTTCAGGCCTATTCTTACCAAGTTTTTTACGCAAGACTGGTATCAAAGAACAGACATGGCATCCATAATCGCAACTTTCAGGGATTACCTAAATGACTACGAGCAACAAGTTCATCACTCGTTGCGAGATCTGTTGATCGACAGTTTGGCCGACGAGCTGTTGATACAGTATCTATCTGCGGTGCGCAACAAGGGTGTCAAATTCCGGCGCACCGACCAGTTCGCAGCGAAGATGAAGGATGACCTCATTACAGCATTTGAATTCTTCCGAGAGTACGGACAACAGGGGATAGAAATCACACAGCGCTGGCGCGCAGTCGAGTATTTTCTGAAGTTGCTCGAGAGTGACAAGAGTCGTGTCTCACTTGCCTACGAGGAATTCAAGTACAACTACAAGGAAGTCCATATCAGTTGGGTCGAGGCAGTTCTTCGTGTCAGAGACGACTTTGAAAGAGGGATGTTGAACACTGTCAAGGCAAAGGCTGCAGAGACTATTGCAGACGATGCACCTGACGATCCAATCATGGGTCGAGTGAAATAGGTCTTTCAATAATGGAGCAAGATATGTTCTTATATTTGCGAAAGCACCTACAGGCCTTATATTCGGTGGCACCGCCCGGCTTCAATGGTGTGATTTGGTGTTTGTAATCTTAAATATACCAGGACGCAGCCAAAAACCTACCAAGGTATTGTCGATTCTGCTGTCCTGAAAAGCTATTTTCTAGTCCAAACTGCCATCGTACACGCGAATCAGGGCGGCTTACTTTGCCTCTGGTGGCAGCCACCACTGCAGATCGGATTTTCCTGATTTGTGGCACATTAAATCATGTGCGTGATTTCAAGGGGCGATCTCTTGTTACAGACGAATAGAATGGCCCGCACGTGCCAGCAATCAAGATGAGGTTCATTTTGGAGACGCGTACAGTTAACCAAAACGTGAAACCATTCGACGGCATGGGTGCTGCAAAGATGAAGATCAGCTGTTGGTCCTTCATGATTCGCAATCGCAACATCTTTCGGATTCTTTTGTGATGCTTCATCGCTGGGTACTAGGTAGGTACCTATTCGTACAACACAACTTCGCTTCGCCAATCATTGCATACGGAGCTATCAGTCGTCACAGATTTCGTCTCCTCCGCTAGTTATTTTCCGATGCTTGCTCTCGCACCATAGATGATAGATCACCCTTCCTAGGATGTTAGGGTTTGACAGGGATGCAAGCGCTTGTTGAATTTTAGTTCTCCCTAGAACAATAACTTCAAGGCTCCGCGTCATCTCTATTAATATGTACTCATTATATAAACATAACATACACCCGCCATTTGTTTCATTCCTGCAGCCAACAAAGTCATTCACATAGTCGGGTATTCCTGCTACAGTCACTCCTTTCACCAGCTACTCGCTACACCACAGTCTTTTCCAACAACGATATTTTCTTGCACTCAATCTTCTCTCGCATTCCATCTTTTCTCTCCCTCCACGATACTATTTTTCAAAATGCGTTTCTTCACTGTTATCGCTGCTCTTACTGCTGTCGTTGCTGCACACTCCCCAGCTGAGGAGACATGCAGCCAGGTTACCGTCACTGTTACCAAGCAAGTTCTTCCCCCACAAAGCTCGTCGATTAATTGCTAATGAATCAAATCAGAACACTCGGCCACGTTCCCTCTGCACCAGCCACTCAGGCTCCTACCGGCCCAGCTCCATACCCAAGCTCTGGCGTTAAGTCCCCTGTCCCTGTCGGAACCGGCCACCCCATTGTTCCCTCTGGGACTGTCAAGCCCTCAGGCACAGGTGCCTACAGCACACACCCTGCCCAGTTCACCGGTGCAGCATCGAGCCTAAAGGCAGGCAGCGTCGTTTTCGCAGGTGCTGTGGCTGCACTTCTCCTATAGACTTGTTGAAGTGTTGTTGTAACTATAGCTGTATAAATCTGTCGATGGGACAAGAACAACACCATACATGATCAACATGGTGATTACAGGAACTCCTTTGAAGCTTCTTGCTTAAACTTCAACCTTAATTTATTATGTATCTTTATGAGTTATCATTTGTGCCTCATATTCCTATCTCTCTCCTTCCCTACGCATGGCTATTTCCAATCTTCGTTGATTATTATTATGATTCTCTTCCCATGCCCTAATTACACCTTACATTACCTTACCTTTGCCCTTTTCACATCCAACAGCATACAATCCATCAACATTGCCTCCTCACATGACAATACTTACCCAGGCTGTCACCCACTCCAGCACTAAAACCTACCCAACATACGTCCACACGTAGTAGAACACCCAGCGTACCAGAACAAATTGGCCTATTTCAGCAATTTATAATTACTTTCGTACTTTGCATGTGAGTTTTCCTGTCCTGAAACCCCCCCCCCCCCCTGACGTTTCAAGCATGCTGTCCAACAGATCATCCTGTTTGCAACAACTTTTCGCGTTTCAACTGTCAAACCCCAACCACAGCAGAGACTCTATAAGATATTGGCAATCACCTCGGAGCTATAGATGATATTACTAAAAATATGTCATGGTATTGAGAAGTTACGCTAACTATGCCTAATTTGGTAGCGTTCTGGCATACGAGCGATCTATCCCACGGCACGATCCTGCCTTTAGCGCAGCACTGTTTACAAGTTTATTGCGAAAGCGGGAAGGCATTAACATTACCAAAATGTATGCACCGTGCCTCGTTACAGCGAGAGAAGTTATTTCACGTCTAGAGAGCACAAGGGTAGGGTTCATTCGATGTCTGAATATATCTCTCGTGAAGTCAGGGCTGGAGGAACACTGTGCCCTTCATCAAACGTCTCCAGCAAGCTTTTGCAGTACTACTCCCATGAAGCTACCCCAGAACCCATTACTCTCTCCATCCCCCCCCCCCCCGGTACCTAATCACGTGGCGCCAAAGTCTTAGTGCCCGAAAGATACCACTCACACTCCTTGTCTCGCAGAGACTTAGAACCAGCCTCTGGTCCTAGGATATGCACCATGTCCTTCTCTTCTGACGCCATATACGCAAAGTAAGTGCGCGTCTCGTGTCCCACAATAGCGAAGCAAGGCTCCACTAGATTGTTCTTGTCTACAAGGCCTACGCGCCGCGCAAGCTGCATTTTCTTACGTAGGCTAGCAGCCATCCATATACTAAGTTGGTATTCGGCTTCAGTACGGTCGCCACTGGCAGGCTTGACCTCTACGCAGGAGAAGAGAGCGGTTGTCTTTGTAAAAGCGTCCGACATGTGGCTTACGGCTGGGTTGCCTGTAGTTCGCAGGCGGTTGTACAGGTCTTCGAAGCCTGGTGATGCCATGTGAGAATAAGAAAGTGTGAAATCGGCCTTGCGATCAAGGCGGGTTTTTCCAGTGACAGGAACGGAGGAAAGATATTCACTGGCGATGGTCTGCGACTGTCTGCTCGAATGTTAGCGTGGGTGCTGAGAAGCAGAGGATTACATACACGCTTTGAAGCCAGAACTTAGCCTCCCCTTCAAGCCTAACCGCGAGCTTGATCAGCGGCTGAATCACGTCCATGCACCACGCATTCTCGTCGCGCCCTCTCAGCTGGCACACGCGCGCATTCAACCAAATCTCCTTAACCTTCCGCAATATGTACAATGTTTCACGCTCCTCACTGTCAACGTCCAAGACCGAGAGATTATGCGCTGCACTCTCACCCCAAGCGCAAGACTCAATACGTTGGTATCCAAACTCTGTATCTTTTTCAATTAGCTTCCGTAGTCCCGCCGGTATCCAGCCTTTGTCCAGACCCTCCTCCAGCCGTTCCATGACATCCCTCACTTTCTGCGGCGGCGGTTTCTTTAACCCTGAGCTCGGTTCTGTTATAATTGGAGAAGAAGCGGATGCTAGTATGGCAATATTATCGCAAGAGGAGCTATTTGCCCGGCAAGGGCTTCTGGTACCGGCCTGGCTGTTTGGTGGACTAAC
>SSBG01000005.1:123519-136206 GCA_028220655.1 Shiraia bambusicola | reverse complement strand
GGGGGGGGGGGGGGGGGGGGGATAAGAAGATGGAGAGTGAGCATGTTGAGGAGCAATCAGCAATATGAAATGCACTCCAGAGATGGGGGATACTTCTGGGAAGCTGCATCATGTCCTTGATGCAGCAGGAGCATCTTGGGACCGTGAATCTGAACGCAGACAGCATGTAGGAACTAAAGGAATGAAGAGATGAAGAAAGCACAGCAATGACAAAGGGCGCAATGTAGGGCGTGAAGGCAGCTCCGAAGATTGCTTCTGTACGGGATATAGGATCATATTTTGTGTAAGCTATACTATCGATAATTGCTGAGAAGGATGGGTCTGTTCACCGTTGTATGTCTTCAAGGGCCACTGCAGAGAGTGATGTAGTAGAATAGAAGCTGAACAGCAGAGGGAAGACCAAACGCCAGAATGTACGAATGTCGCAGGGCTAGGTTACTCGGGTATTGATGGAGCCACGAGAGCGGCCAAAGGCTGGTGGACGACAAGAAGTGAGGTAGGTGTGAGGTTGGGTTGGGACGGAGACGAGCACGTGACCAAACATTGTTTGAGGCTCTGTAACCGCCAGCGCCCCGATTGGGCAGGGACATTTTGAGCTTGGGCCTTCTCGTCCACCCCTCGCTTATGTTAAGGGCGCTACGCCACCGCCACTCGATGGGAAATCAAAGCAGCGTCTTGGATTACCTATCACCAAGTGCAGAGCAGATACTCGTGAGTCGTGAGTCGTGAGTCGTGAGTCGTGAGTCGTGAGTCGTGTTGGGGGTTGTTGTGTTTTCCAAGCGCTTGGTAACTAACTACGGCGTACTAGGTATGATAATGTACATAGGTACCTATTACGGTACGCAAGCAACAAGGTTTGGCATATGACATGACGTGTGAACTGCAGAAAACAGGGCATGGCCACCAAGTACAAAACCGCCGCGTCGCCCATGTCTGGCGCCTCGAGCACCTCCTCTGCCAGCGACCGACACCCAGAGGTCGTGTTCCCTTGCGCTCGACAATAGCTAATAGGTATCCCACCTCTCTGCGACGGCTGTCCTCGTCATAGCCTGGCTGCTTTTACGTGTGTGACCGTCGCAGGCCAATTGGCGCAAGCCGTGGAACAAACAACACCCGCCTGCTCAAACAATTCGCGACAATCACTCGACGACAAAGAGGCTCAAAATAACACAGGCTGTTGGCAGTGGCTTGTTTGGGGCCTCCCCCAGCCTGACCACCTGACAGCCAAACCATTGGTCGAGAGTCGCTTGCTTCAGTGTCCAAGGGCGCCAATTTGGGCCGTCACCACGCGCCCGGATTGCCTGTTCCGACTTCCAACTTCCAACTGGAGCCTCACTGACTACCTAGATGCGCCGCTGAAACGTCAAGGCTGTGCAGGCCTTTCTTCGAGGTGCCATTGGTACCTTGCAGCCTGCCTGCAACTGATCCCTGCACTGCTCGCGGTACGTGACTTGGTTCAATACCATCTTTGTCAAACTAGATATTCACACTGGCTTCCTCCCCCCGCCACTCTGCTTGATCTTGCCTTCACCTTTTCCCTCTTCACAATCCTCTTGTTTTTTCCTTGTTGCATTGTTACGGAGCGTTGGGGGTTTTCCTTCTTCCATTCTTCTTTCATCGTCTTCCTTCCGACTTTTATCTGCACAATAATCTTACAACTGGCCCTTGTCTATTATCTCTGGAAGATATTTTTGCATCTAGCTGGCCTATACCTACAACGTCGTTTTTTTTCTTTACAGCCGTCCAGCATTTGACTCTCACCTCGCAACTCGAATCTAATACGCGCTAGACTGCGTTTCACTGCCATCATATACATCAGTCATGGCTTCCTCTACCTACCAACAGCAACCCTTCCCCGCTGTGCCTCCATCTATGTCCGCTGGCGAGCATGAGATGCGAGACTACCACGCATCGCAAGATGCATCACGACCTACAACAAACCAGACACCAGACTTCAAACCATACCTCGGCCTTCGAGCTAGGCTCTCTCAGATATGGATCAATCGCTGGACCGTTCTTCTCCTACTTGTACTTGTTCGGCTCTTAATCGCTATTGCAAGCACCAACTCGAGTCTCGCCTCGGCACGCCGCGAGGCTCTGGGCGCTTGCACTCAGGTTGAAAATATCGGCAGCTCTATGGCCTCCATGCCGCACTACATGGCCAAGGGCATCAACGAACTGACTGCTTCTGGAATCGACAAGGCGGTAGCCGGCCTGATGGAAATGCTGCGACTAAGCGTCACTGGTGTAGAAGAGATTGTGCTTTTTGTCATTCATATGATGACCAGCACCTACCTCTGTCTAATCACGCTAGCCGTCAGCGGTAGCCTCCATGCAGCCGTCGAACTTGGCACCGAAATCAACAAGAAGATTAATGAGACTATCGGCGATGTCACCCAAGACATTGGCAACTCTGTCAAGTCGGTCACTGATGGCATCAACTCCATCATTAGCAAAATCAACTTTCCATTCGGACCCGACTTCAAAAAGCCAGACATCAATCTCGATAGCTCCATCAAGAAGCTGCAATCACTTGAGGTACCTCCCGAGATGCAGCAGGGCCTCGTAAAACTCAACCAGTCAATCCCAACCTTCCAAGATGTGCAGAACTTCACCGATAACATTATTCGCACCCCTTTTGAAGAAGTGAAGAAGCTCATCAAAGCCATGGACAAGTTTCAATTCAACCGGACACTTCTTCCCATCCCGCAGAAAAAGTCACTTAGCTTCTGCTCGGACGGCAATTCCATCAACAAATTCTTTGATGGCCTTATCACCATGACCTACACTGCAAAGAAGATTGCACTCGGTGTGCTCATTGTTGCCGCAATTCTTGTCTGTGTACCCATGGCCTGGATGGAGGTTCGCCGCTATCGGAGGATGCAAGAACGCGCAGCACTTTTTGCACAGGGTCACGAGGGAATGGATGTGGTCTATCTCGCATCTCGCCCAACATCTTCTGGTCTTGGCTTGTGGATCGGAAAACGCTTTGGCTCAGCTCGCCGTCAAGCTATTATGCGCTGGGCCTGGGCGTACGCCACCTCTGTGCCCATGATGCTTCTACTGGCTCTTGGGATTGCCGGCCTATTCTCCTGCTTCTGCCAATACTTGTTGTTGAAGGCCATCGAAGACAAAACCCCCGAGCTCACTGGCCAAGTTGCTGATTTTGCCGACAAGGTGGTCACTTCGCTAAACGATGCTTCAATGTCTTGGTCAAATGGTGTGAACAGCGCTGTCGGAAAATTGGATGACACACTTAACGATGATATCCTTGGCTGGGTGAACACCAGCACGACAGCAGTCAACAACACGTTGAACGCCTTCGTTAGCGAAATGAGCAAGACCCTCAACACCACTTTCGGCGGTACTCCTCTGTATGACCCCATTAAGGATGTCCTCAATTGTCTCATTGGCCTGAAGATTGCTGGTTTTCAGAAGGGTTTGACCTGGGTCCAAGACCATGCCCACGTTTCCTTTCCTGGAGTTTCAAACAATACTTTCTCGCTCGGAGCTCTCGCGGCGAAGAGTGATTCAGATTCAGCTGCTGAGCTTCTTGCGGATCCAAAGGGAAAGACCAAGGATGAGATCACTGAGGCTGTCATGTACGTCATCGATAAACTGATGAATGGCATCCGAACCGAAGCACTCATATCAACCACTCTCGTCCTCATTTGGCTCTTCATTGCCATTGGTGGTTACGTATATGCGGCTACCAATCTCTTTCGGCGTGACCCGTACGCAAACCGCGCCTACGTGATTGACCCATCCATCGACAATGGACCCAAGCACCAAGACGACCGTGCTGCTGCGCCACCATCCTATGTTGCCAACGACTACCAGATCAACAAGGCCGCACCCTACACGCTCGAGCGTCGACCTTTTCCAACTTTCGATGCCGAGCCTGAGACAGAAAAGGTCGGTCACGTTGGTGCGCATGCCATCACCACCACCTCGCCCAGACCTAGCCACCTCCGAGCAAGTAGTCATGGCCAACTAGCCGATCCCTCACCTCTTGAGCCCTCTCCAAATCCTTTCACCGACGGCAATTACCCACGCGAGAAGCGATAAGAACGTTTCCAATGGATCTTTACTTGTCGACTACCCGCCAGCCTACCATTTGACCTTTTGGTTCGCCTTATGTGTCACCCATCAATCTGGTTTGGTAAACATGTCGACCTGTTACGCAGCCGTAATTGCTCAGGTTTCGAAAATTGGTTTTTCTCCGAATTCAAAGTATCTTTTCAGATGATGCGATTCCGCTCTCTGGAGATACTGCGTATGGATTGTGTTGATGTGCAGCTTTTATCTTCAAGGCTCCTCCACAAGTCATGCGTTTGGTGTTTTTTTATTTACATTTCTATTTGCACAATACCCCAAATGTATATTTTCTGTGTTTGCTGTCCTGTGTTGTGCTCTGCCTTGTGTGTGCGCACAAAAGAGGATTGATATCCCCTCATCGTTTTCTCCTTGTTGAGCATGCAAGACGAAGCCAGTTGCCGTCCAATTCCCAAAGTCAGATTGTCATTTTTGTGTCTGGATTCAGAGGCGCTGAAAGATAATCATCTGCAGCTATGGTTTGCCGGTCTTGCCATGGATGAGGTTTGTGTTTATCTCCTTTGGTATGTCTGTTCCCGAGGTCCCTTACGCCCGATCTGCCTCACAGCCCTCCTGCATTCCATTTCCCTTCTGCCGCACATGCAAATCTGAGCGCTGTATCACCTTTTGATCCCATCTTGCTGTGGCTTGCCCGCTTGATGCACTCTTTAAAAGGGTGACCCTTGGAACGCATGTTTGCTGTAGTCAAGGCTGCAATAGGATGTATGGTTTGTGTCTGCTGTGATAGAACCGGCAATATGTTGGACATGACTCGCTCATTCGCCGCTTCTTGTATCCGTTCTCCATCAACTCGCCGGCCCTTTGAGCTGTATCGCAAGACCCTCTGTGGCTGCTGCTGGGGGAGAATGTTGACAAGTTGTGTTGCTGATCGATAACAAGCGTTGTGCTTTCCTCCTTGTTCTTGTCTCTTTTTTTCATGTACGGAGGATAAAGGATGGCAAGGACAAGTCTCTTTTGAGTTGAAAGTAGACATAACTTGTGTTTTGAGTACGGCTGGTTGAAGAATCCTCGTCACTGTTGATGCAGGGTTGGTGGATTATACACAAAGAATGGGGAGAGACGGTCAATGCCTCTTCAGACTGATTTACCGCATGTATTGGCCATCGATAGTAGATAGTATAACAAATTGATCCTCCCCAATCATCCAGACTATGTCCTTTTCCCGTGGCTTAAGCGTTCTGGGAGTGCACGTGATGTGGTTGTGAGAGGGAGCTTGGGCCGACTTAGGCGGTCAGTCGATGCACCACGACCACGCTACCAAAGCCGTCCGTCATGTACTCATGGTTGGTGGAGCTCTTGAAGCACACAACGCGGTCGCATTGCGGCATACAGCTTCCCAGATGATCTTGTCTGCTTATAAATATCCACCATGCTCTCTGCATTCACAGCCCGGCCCATTGTCGAGCTGAAATCACGCGACAAGTCCAAGATCGAGGCTATTCTCGCCTACGGTACAATGATGAGCCTAGATGGCAGCTGGCAGGGGCCGAATGCTGACTGATTCGCAGGCGACAAGGTCCTCGTAGGATTGAACTCTGGATCACTGCGCATTTACCGCGTCAATGAGCAGATCGGAGAGACTGAGCCCGCGCAGCAGCAAAATGACCATGCCAACGGCGAACACACTGAACACAACCAACAGCCTCAGACGCCAAAGATTAAGCCTGCAGAACTTCTACGGGAAGAGGAAAAGTTCTCTCGCCGCCCTATACAGCAACTGGCAATCATAAAAGAAGCAGGCATTTTGATCTCGTTGTCTGACAACCATGTCTCGATCCACGACCTTCAGACGTATGCTTTGCAGGAAAGGCTAGAAAGGACCCGAGGAGCGACCACGTTTGCTGCTGCGAGTAACATTGTCAAGGATCCAAGCACTGGCTTCATGTCCATTGTGAGTAGGTTGGCCGTCGCGGTAAAGAGGAAGATTATACTATGGACATGGCAGGACATGGAGCTTGCAGGAGATGTTGTCGAGATATCGCTCATCGCTACGGTGAAAAGTTTGACTTGGGCGACAGGTACCAAGATTGTTGCTGGCATGGATCCTGGATTTGTTTTGGTGGACATTGATAGCCACGAGGTCTACGACATTGTGAAGCCTGGTGCATTGGGAGAAGCCAGTGGACAGGGCGGCCAGGGCGGCGTTCGCTTTGGTGCTGTCTCTTCTTCAGGCATGGGGTATATGGGCATGGCCAGTTGGGTACCCAAACCTCTCGCAACCCGACTTGGAGAGGGGCAAATGCTTCTTGCCAAAGACGTCAATAGCTTGTTCATTGATACAGACGGCAATCCCCTCGAAAAGCGACAGGTACCCTGGCCTGTCGCTCCGGAAATGATCGCCTATTCGTATCCCTACATGCTCACGCTGCAACCACCAGCTAAAGGCAGCCTCGAAGTGCGGAACCCAGATACACTCAATATGCTCCAGTCCATTTCTCTTCCCAACGTCACTTTTCTCCATGTACCTCAACCAAACATCAGTCTGGCCCATGCTGGCAAAGGCTTCTTGGTAGCGAGTGACCGATGCATATGGCAGATGGCTGCGCAGAGTTACGAGACGCAGATAGATGAGCTGGTTGCCATTCAGCGCTATGACGAGGCACTGAGTCTTTTGGGCATGCTTGAAGATACGCTATTGCTCGACAAAGAAGGGCGAGTGCGCGAGATCACAATGCTCAAAGCACAAGCCCTATTCGACATTAAAAAATACCGCGAAGCGATGGATCTATTCACAGACGCACAAGCTCCACCCGAACGGGTCATTGCTCTTTATCCACGACCTATCGCCGGCGATCTTGCTCATGAAGAGCGTATTGACATCAATGAGAATATTGATGGTATGGATGAAGAAGAACAAGAGGGAGAAGGGGGAGGGTCAGTTGGAGATCGATCAGCTACAGAAAGCAAAGAGAGTACGCCAGCAGTCGCTTCAACAATCGGCCGTTCAATGATGGGGCGGCTGGTTGGGAGTCACAAGAAGGCTGACTCAGATGCTGCATCGATCCGTTCTTCTGTCAGAGAGGATACACTGGATACCAATACTATACGCAGCAAAGCTACAGATACGTCGAACTTGGACAGGCAGCGTGCGCAAAAAGATTTCAAAGATTCGGTCCGCGCGTTACAATCGTTTTTGGCGCAATGTCGTGTGCAGATTAAACGCTACATTGACACAGATGGCAACTTAAAAGATGAACTTCCTACGCAAAGTGATAGCCAGTCTGACGATTACAAGCCTCCTTTCTACAACTTCATCCAAGCAAAAGAACCCCTGAAAGAAGTTGATTGGAAGGTCAGGCTGTTGGAAGTAGCGCAGCTTGTCGATACAACGCTGTTCCGCGCATACATGATTGCCAGTCCGAGTCTTGCAGGCCCACTCTTCCGTCTTCCAAATTTCTGCGAGCCAGATGTTGTGCAAGAAAAGCTATACGAAACAGGCCGCTATGCTGATCTGATTGACTTTCTGCACGGCAAGAAATTGCACCGTCAAGCCTTGGAGCTTCTCGAGAAATTTGGTAAGAATGAAGCAGATGAAGAGGTTGCGCCGGCATTACAAGGCCCACAGCGCACAGTTGGTTATCTCCAACAGTTGCCGCCAGAAATGATTGATTTGATACTCGAGTACGCCGAATGGCCGCTGAGAACCAATCCAAACCTCGGCATGGATATCTTCCTCGCCGACACTGAGAATGCAGAAACACTTCCAAGGCAAAAGGTGGTTGACTTTCTGCAGAGAATTGACCTTGGGCTTGCGGTCAAATACCTGGAGCATATCATTGAAGAACTGAACGAGACTGAACCCGACTTTCATCAGCGACTAGTTGATTTGCTCCTCGAGAGGCTGAGGGAGAGTGATTTTGATGACGATGAAGAGAAGAAAAAGTGGAGAGAGCGACTACAAAACTTTCTCAAGATGGAACATGCACAATACAACAAGTATCGAGTGTTTCAGCAGCTATCCGCTACTGGCAAGTGTCACCTTTGCCAGTCTATTCGCGTGCTTGCTTACTAACCTTGATAATCAGATCCAGACTACTACGAGGCTCGGGCCATAGTGCTGAGCAAGATGGGCCAGCACAAACAGGCGCTGGCAATATACGTATTCCAACTGAAGGATTACCACAAGGCCGAGGAGTAGACCTGCCATTCCTCAAATCGTATTTGCACAAGCTGACTAAATTGTAGATACTGCAACGAAGTCTACATTGCCACGCCACAACCGCAATCACCGACCAAAGTCTTCCAACCGGCGTCCACAGTTCCAGTAACCGCCAATATGGACGATGCGGAACCATCCATCTATCATATACTTCTCTCTCTCTACCTAACTCCACCTCAGCCCTATCAGCCAAATTGGGCACCGGCATTGGATCTACTCAGCAAACACGGCGCTCGTCTTCCGGCCTCGTCCACGCTGGAACTTGTACCGCCTACTCTACCAGTCAAGGAGCTCGAGTCTTACTTTCGTGGGCGCATACGCAATGCAAATACTGTCTTGAACGAAGAGCGTATCGTCGCACGGTTGCGGGGCGTGGAAAAGGCGGGAGTCGAAGCGGCCGTATTACTTGGCGAGGGCAAGGTGGGGCGAGACGGGAACATACTGCCGGATGGGTTGAATCGCAGAGTAGTGATTGATGAAGATAGGCATTGCGCAGTTTGCCATAAGCGCTTTGGTGGAAGTGCAATCAGAGTGTATCCCGACAACAGCGTAGTACACTCGGGGTGCATGCGCGGTAGTGCGGGCAAGACAAAGAGCAGTGGGGGTGGCATGAGCTGGCGATGAATGTACCATACCCGCCGAGCATGCGGTATTTATTGCCAAAGCCATTTTTGCGGCGTCTAGCCTGTCTTGATACCCGATGTAGTAGTGAGTATAGAAGTAATTAATTGTATTATATTGGTATGCGCAATTACTCAGTCCTCGTCAACGACTTCTTCGCCATAAGTTTCTTCGTCTTTGGCCTCGTCTGCCTTGGCGACGCCAGCTGTCTTGTCTTGGTCCATCTTGTGGGTCAAGAAGGCGTTGATGTCACTCTGAAGCTTCTTGAGCGATGTCTGGAGCTGGGCAAGATGGGCAACACGGCCTTGGGTTGAGGGTGTCGAGGATAGCGTGGGAAGGTCGGCAGAGAAGGTTGACAGAGAGTCGGAGGCGGAAACGGCGCCAAGACGAATGTAAGTAGCGGATAGAGGAGGCATGATTATCTGGGTTTTTGGCGGCGAGACTTGCTCACGAGCGGCCCTTTTGCCAACAATAACAACAGTAGCGGCGATGGTGTTGGTGGTGTGAATGTATTAGTCAATTCAATGGTAGTGGCTTTTGAAGAAATAAGCCCAGCCAGCCCATAGGTATGTGGTTAACTACTCCAGGCCCCATGCAATGATCAAACCGCCCCGCTACCGCCCTCAGTTGACTTGGCGACAGATAACGTTCATCTTCACCCTCACCTTCACCTTCACTCACCGGCCTCTCCATTCCCTTCATCTCCTGCTGCTGCCATGTCTCCTGACACCCGTGGTTGTGCCCATACTTGAAGTATTCTTGTTATTGTCTGTCTAACACCGCCGCCGCCGCCGCCGCCGCCACCGCTGCTGCTGCTGCTCCTGCTACTGCTTGTCACGGGGCCGTTCCCCCCATCAATGTCTACCTCATTCACATCTACATTCACTACCAAGTCCATGCAGGCCATGAGAACTATTCTATAGCAGCAATGCAGTCTTCCTCGTCTCCTCCACCACAAACGCCTACCTTTCACCGGCCCGTTTCGCGGGATGAATCCGACTCGGACGGATCCCAGGTAACGCTACAGCAACATCGCTCTCCCTTGCCTGCACCGACGCGAGGCGCAAGGTCGCCCGCAACCGCCGACGGCACCACGCAAAACTACTCGCGACCTGCAGTCACCCGTGGCGAGACGGACCATGTACCCCACAGCCAGAGTTACATTGGCGCACAGCTGGGACACCGCCCAAGACAGCGCTCGCAGGGTTACTTTGAACCCAGCTTGTCATCTGCGCGCGCCGACCGGGACCGGGACAGGGACAATATGCCGGCACAGAATATGCTCAACGCAAGTCAGATAGCAGCACAGGCGGCCTATGCCCATCAGTCGTCGCAGCACAACAGAAAGCGCTCCACCACGATACCAGCCCCCAATGACGCTGCTCCCTCGCCCAGAGGCCCGCCCACAAGCTCCCCGCCCATGCCCAGCCAGCACCCCATGGTATTCAAGACTAACGGCATGACATATCAAAATGGCGCTGTCGGCGTCAATAGGATGGCGGCCACGGCAGCTGCCAATGTTGCTTTTCCCCGAAGTCCACTACTCTCGCCGGGCATGGAAAGCACACAGCCACATGCTTCTCCAAAGCTAGCCTCTACACCAGAGCCTCCACAGCCGCAGAGAGCAAAGGAGGGGAAGAGCAAGATGAAGCTGTTTTCCTCCAAGCAAAAGGCGATCAAGGTGGACAAGCAATCTGATGCCAAATACCAGCCCTTGCCGTCCCCAGGCAAGATGGGCATCGGCATTCATAGCTCGCAAGCTCTCAATCGCATGATGTTGAACCAGTCGACGACTAGTCTGGTCGATTCGGGAGTAAGCAGCAGCAACGCTTCGGTATATTCTTCTGCAAACGCTTCGACTTCGACACTGGTGCCACCCCGAAGCGACTCATTCTTGCCCCCTGTGCAGAAAGAAGAGAAGCACAAACATCATTTTTTGTCGCGGCAGAAGCACAAGCTCAAGGACAAAGACGAATACAGCCTACCTTTGTCTTCAGCAAACAGCAACTCACGGCCGACAGACCCAAGCGCCCCCCAGCCGTTGTATTCTTTTGCTGCTCCATCATCCCCTGGGCATACGAGTACTTTTCCTGGATCAGTGACTGGTTTGGATCTCAGACACGGTGGCCGCCATTTAAGACGCGCAAAGAAAGAAGAGAAGGCTGCGGCCTATCTTGACGCACAGTTGGAACCACCTTACAGGGAGCGAAACCAATCCTTCAGCACAGAGAGGTCAGAGTGGCCATCCTTGGCGAGCAGTATAAGCACGACTCCAAACTTAACCACGCCTGGGACTACAATTTCACACACAGCTGAAATGTTGAATCTCGGGAGCTCATTTGGCCTTAGTGGCCTGTCGCCGGACGATGCATGGCCATTGTTGAAAGCACGTGTATTGCTGATTTTTGAAGGAGAAGACCCACGACCACCTGTTGAAGACTTCAACGCATTGGTCGCAGTCCACATCAAGCGCTGTGTGCACAAGCGCTCGCCCATTCTCCTAATTGAGGATTTGAATGAACTCCTCTCAACTGGCTTCGGCTCTCTTGATCAAACACTGCGACACGTGCCTGACGACCGGCTCATACCACATCTTGTCGAGATGTGGCTTGTTGTTTTCACTACTATTCTGCCCTTTTTGCAAGCAGTCTTTCTTCCTTTGGATTTGGAGTTTAGGGGTTCGGGCATGATGAATAGCACCCAAGCAGCGGAGTTCTGGGGAGTCATGTTACCGGACGAGATGAATACAAAGTCTCCGGAGAACAAAAACATTCCTATTCTCGGCGAGCTAGAAGTTCGCCGTATTACTCTCCTTATGTTTCGAGACATTGTCATCCTTCCACGCTATGATTCCCTCATGGCCATATTCTCCCGCCTCTCACTTGAGAATTTGAACGCAGGCCTCGAGTCTCCATCACCTTTACCAAGCGAGATTCGTCCTAGCACCGCCGGAAGTGGACACGACCCCCACATGGGCAGTCTAAACTCTACATCGCAAAGTTCTGGTGGCTTTCTTGAGTCTACAACCTCGATGACGTCGAGTACCTTTGCTTCGACTCGATCGCGTGCCACGTCAAATACTTCAGCAGGGTCCTTCTCGTCCAATCCATCGCAACACGCGCCTATCAATCCCACAGCATCGACTATCAACCACTTGCATCCACCAACGGCTCATGTAACGTCGAGCTTACGCCAACAGCCCATGGACTCGGCTAAAGTCACCGAGACGGTTGGACGCATGCTGCAATGTGTCTCGGTTTTAGTCTCTCTCCAGTCTAGTGATGAGGCGCAGGACAAGATGGGAAAACTCAACAAAGAGTTGAAGTATAACTGGCTGGGCCGGGGGCGCACAGGGAGGCAACGCCAAGGCTTTGTGGGCCCAAGGAGCAGAGGAACAGGGCTGAATCTAGCAGCTGGTGGCATTACTGTGCCAGGACTTGCTTGAAAGCAAGAAAAAGATATTTGCGTCATTCTTGTAAAAATTCATATCGGATGAGCTTGAAAGAAGCGACTGCTGTCGTTGTTGGTCTGGCGTTTGGTTACTAGGCAGATAAGAGCATAAGATATACCCATGTTGATGATGATGATATCACTTTCTTTGGCAGTTGCCCATTTGTATACCGTCATTCTACTTGAAATGCAACATATAAAATTGCAAAAATATATAACTATGTATATATATATATCCAGATGCACAATCCCTCTCGTGGAAAAGGAGGTGGGAAGATGAAAAAAAAAAAAAAAAAAAAACCCCCTAAAACGTTTAAATATACCCCCCAACCCCCCAATCC
>SSBG01000005.1:92647-121932 GCA_028220655.1 Shiraia bambusicola | reverse complement strand
ACCGTCATTCTACTTGAAATGCAACATATAAAATTGCAAAAATATATAACTATGTATATATATATATCCAGATGCACAATCCCTCTCGTGGAAAAGGAGGTGGGAAGATGAAAAAAAAAAAAAAAAAAGAATCGCCTTAAACAGTTTCAATATACCGCCTAACCTCCCAATCCGTCACAGCTTCATCCCAGAGCCGAACCTCATGCTGTCTTGAACCACCAAAATGATCTACAAACTCATTGCCAAACACTTCTCGGGCCACGCTATCTTTGCTCATAAAGCGCTCTGTTGCTTCCTTGAGGCTCTTGGCCAACCTTTTACCCTTGTCGGCTTCGCCGCCCACGTCCTCACCCTTGCCTAGCGGGGGTATACCTATCGACAGCCTCTTCTCAATGCCACGCCACCCGAGTGCGAGAATGGCAGCTAGGACGAAATGCGGATTGGTATCGGCGCCCGGGACGCGAACCTCGAAGCGCGTGGCTTTTGGCGAAGAGGTAGGTGGAGCAATCAGACGAATGGATGCAGCGCGGTGCTCGAGGCCCCACGAGACGGTCACAGGGGCCCAAAAGTTTTCCACGAGCCTTTTGTAGCTGTTTACATTGGGTGCAAGGATTGGCATAATGTCTGCGAGTCCGTCTATTAGGCCTGCTAGAAAGTGGCGGCCGAGGTCGGAAAGGTGGGCAGTGTCCGGGTAAGGTGGGTTCTTGTCTTCCGACTCGCGCGCAAAGAGGTTTTTGCCGGCATTGTCGACAATGGAAACGTGCATGTGGCCGCTGTTTCCTGGCAGTCCTTCGCGCGGTTTAGCCATGAAACATGGGGTGATGCCATGTTTTGAGCCGAGAGACTTGACGACGAGTTTGAAGAGTGAGGCTTTGTCTGCCATTTGGGCGATTTCGCCGAATTCGAGGGCCTAATGTTGGTGCTTAGTTGCTGGGCTCTGAGGGAATTGAGAAAGCGTCATGGGGCAAAGACGTACGGCTTCAAAAACACCTGGGCCGGATTCGGTATGCCAGCCTTCGATTCCGCAACGGAATTGCGCGCACGTGTTGAAAATGCCATAGTAGTAGTCTTGATTATGTACTGGCCTTGTGATGCTATAGCCAAACATGCCTTCTGTCAAACTTGGCAGGGCATTGACAGGGTTGTCGCGCAGGAATGCCGCAGTGCTTGAGGTATTTCGCTCCATGCCGTCGTGAAGCTGTGGAGCGCGGAACTGGTAAAATTCGTACTCGGCTGGGCACATGTTATCATCAGCTTCAGAAAACAGCACACGGCGTCAGCTCTTTGGCTAGCAGGTAGCTCACCTCCCGCCATGGCGCCGTAACCATTCGCCTTGAGCTTGTCTACTGCGCGCTTGAGTAGACTACGCGGACATGTACTCAGAGTCTGCTTGGTGTCTGGGTCGTGAAAACTGAGGAGGAAGAATGGCACATTGTCCTCCCAGGGTATCCTCCTGAAACTGCTCAGGTCGGGCACGGCAAGCAAGTCGCGGTAGCCGTTTTCTTTATTGGATATGGCCAGCTCGCGGAAGTAGGTTTGGTCATGCATGTCCCAGCCAAAGATGACGCTACAGAAGCCAAAGCCTTCTTTTGCAATGGAAAGAAACTTCTTCTTGGCCATGAGCTTGCCGCGCAGTATGCCGTCGACATCTATACCCGCGACCTTGACAGCCAAATCATGTTTGAGCAGTTCAGGGAGCTGTTCAGCGGTGATGGTGGCAAAGTCTTGGCCGGCCATGACTTCAACTTGTCTAGTTGGTCAGTTGGCTCCAAGAGGCGAGGTTACTTGTTTTTCTGCTGGTGGTGGTTCTGTGTAAAGGAATGGAGTAGTAGAATTGCAGAAACCAAGAAGAGAAAGAGTTGCAATGTGTGTAATCTGGTTCCGGTTTAGGGAATAGGCGAGAGCTGGAGTGTCACTGTCAAGCGATGGAGCTCGGGCCACTTAGGTATAGTTAGTTGACTACCTAGTAACTTGTTGATACGGAGTAATTACCAGTCGTATGTACTAATTATTATGATCTTGTCTTGGCCCGAGTAGGCATGTGCGCGTCTGTCCATCTTAGTCTTCTCTCCTACTGCCAAATGATGCAATGCATTATGCTTCCTTAGTCTATCCAGTGTCTCCAACCAACATGGCCGCCAGTTTTAGTTAACTAATACCCCGCCACGACCATAGCGGGGCACTTCCGCCCGGAGAAGATGGATACTATATACTATAGGTACATACATTGCGACCCCAGCCGTGTCCTTGGAGGCTTATTATCAAGAATGCAAGGGCTTGTCCAAGCGACACGTGAGCAGCTCGCCTCTATGACACCACAGAAAGGCAACATGCAGGTGGCCTCTTAGTTATCAAAGGGCGACAGCCATCGTTGCCGATTTCGGGACCCTAATCGTCGCAATGCGCTGCCACATGCGGTTGAGTAAAGCTGCACACAATTATTACTAGTTACTCCTCTTCTCCCTTTGCTTCACCCTCGATCCATCCCCAGACCATTGGTACGTCTGCTGGCAACCCTTCCTCACGTACCGAGCGAGTACAGTTGGCATGACATCCATGATCCACTTCACAAAATATTAGTCATAACTTGCCGCATGACTTGCAGCATCATAAGAATTTGCCTTCAACAACACTAACACACAATCTTGCAAGTCCACGTAAAACCATCGAGAACCCAACAATCGCCCATCACTAAATTCCAACATGGGACGCCTGGATGGTAAAAATTGCATCATCACCGGCGGCGCTGGGTACGTGTCAAATTTTGCAATTCACTCTTGTCAAATTCCTCTGTCCAACATCCGCCAAGTTATTGTCAGAATTCGTGGACATGGGCCATTTCAAAATCCGTCTTTCCACAGCAAAACTGCATACATTTCGTGCAAGCTCTTCAAACGGGCTAATCTTTATCTTGTTTTAGTGGCATTGGTCTGGAAACAGCCATCCTTTTCCTACGAGAGGGCGCCAACGTACTTCTCTCTGATATCTCTGGTCCAGCACTTGAAAAGGCTGCAGCAAAGTTGAAACAAGTCGTACCAGACGCCAAAAGGATTGAGACCAAAATCACCGATGTTTCCAAAGAGGCGGATGTAAAGGCTATGGTTGAGCATGTAGACTCGTGGGGTGGTCTGGATGTCATTTTCAACAATGCGGGCATCATGCACGCCGATGATGATGATGCAGTCAACACTCCAGAAAAAATTTGGGATCTCACCCAAGCAATCAACGTCAAGGGTGTTTGGTTTGGAAGCAAGTATGCTATTCTGAGTTTCAGGAAGCATGGAAAGAAGAGGGCAAGCGTAATCAACACAGCTAGTGTCGTAGCTCTTGTAGGCAGTGCAACTCCCCAGCTTGCCTATACAGCAAGCAAGGGTGCGGTTTTGGCGCTGACGAGAGAACTGGCCATGGTGCACGCTCGGGAAGGCTTCCGTTTCAACGCACTCTGCCCAGCGCCATTGAAGTATGTATACACCTTCCCCATCTCCGCTAACTAGGTAGTATCGAAAGACTGACCCGAATAGCACTCCTCTCCTTCAGGACTGGCTCGGTGACGACCAGGCCAAGCGTCACCGCCGCGAAGTCCATTTTCCCACTGGCCGCTTCGGCGAAGCTATCGAACAAGCACAGGGCGTGCTTTTCTTGGCTAGTGACGAGAGCAGTTTCGTCAATGGCGCAGACTTTGTGATTGACGGTGGTATGAGCAAGTGCTACACCACGCCCGAAGGCCCTCCAACAGAGGCACCACGCAGCAACGCTCGTTAATCATAGATCGGCGACCAGTGTACTAGTCCACCTTGCATGACATACTAGACCTAGACCGCATATCCTTTGGGTTCTCTCCGTCACTCTCTCGATAAATGAGTAATACAACTTGACATGTTCTTTCAGTAACCTTTTCGAAAACATGCAGAGCTTTATTCCTTTTTTTGTCTGTTGTCCATTACTGTGAATGAATATAGCTTGACTTGTTCGAATTTGGATAAAGCATGTGTCGCTAATTCGCAGGCTTCATTCAATACCAGTGTTAGACGTCATGAGGTCAAAAAGAACTTTCGACAACTATGTACGCAAGTCGTAAACCTATCCCTTTGAGCTTTTATGTTGGTCTCCTTTAGTAGCGCGAGAAAAATCTCATTAGGCCTCGTACACGGAGAAGATTTCCAAAGGAATATGAGGCCCTGATGAGACGGTTTGTGACATATTTCTAGGTGGCGCATCTTGCTGTTGCAGGTGGGGCTGTCAGACTCGTGCATCGTCAATCATACTGTGTATAGGTATATCAGTAGCACGAAGAGGATGTACCTCAGTTTGCTTGCATCACATCTGAGATAGAAGCGCCATGTTGATCATGATCTTGCCATTGTTTGTTTTGTTGGTAGAAAAGATCTTGGTGGGCCCGCAATCTTTACAGAACCGGCGTCCGAATGCTTTTGTGAACCACGAACTTCAGATCATGGCTACCGGTACAGTGAAATACGCTTGAATAACTCCCCCTACCCAATGGCCAATGTTCCCTTAGACCTCAGCAATCTCGCGAAGACGACGGATCGTTGACCTTGTGGCAGCGGCGGCAGGTGTCCTACAACATAGCATCAGTATTGCCCTTGAAAACTGGTATCCCAGACCAAAACATCACATATAGGAAAGAGGATATTTAGGGCGGCTTACGAGATGGTGTAAGCTCCTCCAGCGGTAGTCTTTCTGCAAGATCGGCAGTTCCAGATTCCAACTGAAGTGCGCTTGACGGCGTTCTTGCCACAGAATTGGCACACGTAGCGGGCGTGTTGTGCGATCTGTCAATTATCATGAGTGTGCGGTCCTGAAAGGGGCAGTCGCAGTGAGTGTGCGCACCTCCATCTTCTTGACCTGCTTTCGGAGCGAGGCACCGTAACGGGTACCGTACTTTCCGGTGATTCCAACCTTCTTGGTGCCTATAGAGACGTTAGAAAATATTACAAATCTACCTATGGCAGGAGAACCATACGCTTGGTCATTTTGGCGGTTGTGTTGGAGATTGCAAGTAGTGGATGGGTATGGGTATTTCGAGTTGGCGGTCTTTCGCTGCTCGCTTAGCACAACAGTGTGCGGAACAACCATTCTCCGAGGTGTTAACTAGTTAGTTAGTCAATTCCTTGGCGCAATCACGAAATACTCACCACTCACGTACGCACATTTTGAGACAACACGAACAGACAATATCTCAATCATCTTATTATTTGATACCTTGAGGGCTCCCAAAAAAAACGATGGACAGATTCCAGAATCGTATCACATACCCGTCCCCTTGGCTACTATCACCTACAATGCGAACCTTGAAGATACAAACCTTGGAACTTTAAGTCTCACTGAGCATCTGTATGATTTTGGCAGAGGTCTAGGCTTTTTCTTCAAACGTGTTAGCTTTGGCATCTTCAATTACACATCTCTTGCTCGCATGGTAAGCTTCATTGACAAGACGCACTCTTACCATCCAAACGCAAGTCCTTTAGTTACATGCATCAATCGACCGTTTACAACCTGAAAAGTTGTTCTGGCAATAAAAAGAACGATTCACATAAAATCGGACAATTCATACTGCGGATTACTCTCACCTAGAATAATCGAATCTTCGGTTTTAAAAGTTAAAGATGATGCAAATAGAGAGCTTCCAGAAACCAGTTGCCTGGGTAATTATCGTTGACACTATCACTCAAAGCTATTACAAATCTGCTTGGTTCTCTACGTACTGTATACAGGATTCACTGAGATGTGTTCGCTGTGTATGTGCTCTCTAATGCCTATTGGATATGTAGCATGTGTGGGTACTGATTCAGCCGGATACACATGCTTCCGAAACAGGCATGAAACCGAAACGGAAGACAAGGCTGCCAGGTACCATTGGCAGGCAAACTTCATGCGCTTGTCGTTTAGGAGGCATCCGAATGGCGGGACTAGAGCATGTTATTCGACAAGCGTAGGTTGACATGACAAGGCTAAAAATAGCTTCGAACATATGCAGCAGTTTGAGGCTGGGTCTTCTGTGACATGCGTGACATAACTATTGTGCATGCTGATCACGACTCAGGAACTGTGTTGTTGACTGGGTAAGTATAAAGAAAACCTGGGGCCGCAGATTTCTACCATCGAGTATGAACGTATCTTTCGGTTTAGTTTTGTGCCAGGTTTCCTGGCTTGAATTCAGCCGCATTATAAAACATAAAAATACTCATCCTCTTGTGCGTCATGGCTTTCAAACTTACCCGCCGCATTGCTCTATTTTACGCGTTGCTTGGAGGCGTCACCGGACAATCTCTATCGAAAATTGTCCCTGAAGACCTACGGAGTGGGTTCATAGGAGGAGACTTGGAAGTGCAGGTCTCGTACGTAAACCGGGCAGTAGATGGCTTCAAAGATGGCACGCAGTTTGAAAAAGATGGTCAGTCACTCCAAGGCGTCCTTGAATACGCCTATCTAACATATCTCAGCCGTCTCAAAAGAACCTACCTTTGCCTTGGGCGATTCCTCTGGCATTTCCCCAACCACACTATACACAATAATAATGGTCGATACGACATGTGCAAACAAGCGCACCTTGCACTATGCCCGTGCAAATTTCAAGAATAATTTCGATATTACCAACATTGCGACCAAGTCGGCTCCCTTACAAGAGTACAAAGCACCAGGCACATTTGGTGAATCGGGCGACAACCGCCAATACTCGTTTCTAATGTATACGAATCCGGAACGCAAGCAGATTGACACTTTGAAATTGCCCAAAGAAGGCGATGCATTTGATGTCAAGAAATTTCAAAGTGATAATGGCTTGAAAGACCCACAAGCTGGTATTGGCATGATAGTCAAACTAGGAGGAACAGCCAATTGCGGAGGCGACCAAGCAAGCAATGCTGATCGAACATCGTCTGCGAGTGTTGGGCCATCATCCAACGCAAATTCAGGGCCGACCTCAACCATCCGGGGAGCGATATCATCCGCCATCAGTCAGCGAACTTCTAGCACACCTACAGCTCCTTCCGGTCCAAATCCAGGCAATAGCAACGGTCCCATTAGCTCAAGCGATCTCGTCAATGGCCCGAGTCCGGTGCAGAGCAGCGCGCCCACAGGGGAACAGAACACTAGAGATTTCGCTGGTTCGCCCACTTCAAGTGGTAGTGCGATTCCGGAAAGCACTAATGCTGCGCCTGGCGGTTCAATAGATGGAATCGGAATGCTTCTGCCAATCTTTGCGATTGCCCGGCTGGTGCTATGATTTTAATGGTAAACTGCTTACATACCATCTCCAGACTTCGGGCACGGCGGCATAGCCGCGATAACGGGGGGCCTGGGGAGTTTCAGATAATAATACGTACCCTTATAGAATTAATCAGAAAAAAATTGGCAGAGTTCTCAGGTTGAAGATAGCTCGTCAACTCCTTGACAGCAGCGGCATAGGCTTTCTCCAACGTGTTGTTCTTCTTGATCAATTCACCAACAACAAACGGACAGCCGGGCTTCTCCCATTCACCTGCATTCCCGAAAAAAATCTTGCGTGTGTCTGGAGAGTTCACATCCTCCCTTGAAAAAATGGCCAGCGTAGGAGTGTATACAAAACGGTGTTGAAGGCCAACTTTAAGCTTTCCGACGCGCTACTGCTATATATAGAGCTTGCGTTGGATGGCCCGGCATGGTGCAAATCAATGATACGCTGCGGGTCAAACTGTGATAGCATTTCCCCAGGTCCGGAACCTACGTCGAGAACGATACCCATATATTGAGAAATCAAGTTGAAGGCAGGACCGGACATCCCCTTCGACATGGCTTGGCCATAGTGATTCCATAAGCGGGCGAAAGATTAATAGAAGCGAATTGTATTCAACTTGGATTGTTTCAAAAGTCCGGTGGCATTGTTACGGACTGCTCATGGATGGGAGCGTACGGTATATAAATATGATAGGTAGGACTGTAGGACGTAGGAGCATTAGTATTAGCATTTGTTCTCTAAGCCATGTGCATTGTGGAGGCCGTCATGCCTGGAAGCTGTCTGCGGCCGATAGAAAATACTAATTATCCTGGAGATGAGATTGACTCAACGACTGGATCTGTTGAGGCAATAACAACTGCTAACTAATTAGTAACTAACTATAGTTAAAAGTCTAATTGAGCACCGATAGGTCCTATACTATTATGAGAAGCGGTGAAGTATTCTAGCAAGAGTGCAGAAAAATGAGTGGCCGGATGTCTGGGAGAAGCAGGTTATCTGACATAGGATGCCCTTGGTGAGCTATGGTTGTGTGACCCTGGTAGGTGAGGAGCAGCCGAGGCGTAGTTACTGGCACGTGTAAGGGCTAGGTATCAGCTTAACTCACTGCAAAGTACGGAGTAGCAGGAGTTTATACCCGCTTGCTCCAACACCAAAAAAGTGCGCTTGAACACCGTCGATTCATTGCAATTCGTGCATCATGTCGAATCCATCGGAAAGAAAATACGTGTTGATTACGGGGTAAGTATGGCTCAACAAACACTCTCCCGGACGGATCATTGCTTTTGAGATCAGTCTAATGGCAGGACGGGGCTTACTTGCGCATCAGATGCACACCAGGGGGCATTGGCCATTTTCTTGCACTTGAGTTCGCAGCCAGAGGTAAGATGACGAAGCATCACGCAGCTCTTGCACAGGCAACAGGTGGTTGGTAACCTTGGGTATTTGTGCATAGGATTCCAAGTGCTCGCAACTGTGCGCGACCCGGCCAAATACACATCACCAAACCCCAACATAACCTACCTTGCACTTGAGCTCACAAGCAACGACTCCATACGTCAGCTTCGCGCGCTTGTTACGGAGATTACGCACGGCAAGCTGCACATTCTATACAACAATGCTGGGCGCAACTATGTTGTTCCCGCGCTCGACTACGACGAGGATGAACTACACGAGCTCTTCCAAGCCAATGTCTTTTCAGTGATGCGAATGTGCAAAGAGTTCACGCCGCTGCTGATAGAGGCAAAGGGCACCATTGTCCAGACAGGATCGGTCGCTGCTCTTATGCCGTATGTATGGGGTGCGCCGTACAATGCCAGCAAGGCCGCTCTACATACCTACTCGGATACTCTGCGGGTTGAATTGGCTCCTCTTGGTGTCCGTGTCATCACGGTAGTTACTGGAGGTGTCAAGTCCAACATTGCACGAACACACCGCACGCTACCTGCTGATTCGTACAACCAGCCCTTGGCTGCCGACTATGAGAGGAGGCTCACGCACAGCCAGCAGCTAGGCATGAACACGGAGCAGTATGCAAAGAGCTGCGTGCGACAAGTACTTGGTGGTGACGGCCTATTCCGCAAGCGAAGATGGATATGGGAAGGCAAGATGAGCTGGATTGTGTGGTTTGCTTGGACATATTTGCCGACTGCTTTTTTTGACCTGTACTTTTCGACGCAATTCAAGCTAGGGAAGTTGAGGGGCACGGTTGGGCCGGACAAGAAGAGGAAGTAGTGGTTAGTATCAGTGAAGAATCTTTCAGTCCCATGGACGACGTGGAATAGTTGGCGTGTCACGTGTATCGGATGTGCTCGGTAATTAGAATGATTAACTCGGTAGGTAACCGAAGTGACGCCTGCCCGCCGCGGGGTGGTGATGGTGGCGGGGTTCAGCAACGCTGCCTCGCCCAGCAGGCAATTAGTTGAAGCGGGGGGGAATTGATCAGAAAGAGCCTCATGATAAAGCTGGCATGAGCTTGAGCCCCATACATGGAGCTGGTTCAAGTGTGCCCCAATTCAGGACGTGTAGATGTGTAGGTATTAGGTACTGCCTCGGTTGACACCGGCGCAGACGGTCCATTTCCGAAATTCTGCAAGCCGAGCGTTACTCACCTCGAGTCTTGAATTTTCCTTCAAAAAGCCAGATCTTGTCCTGAACACGCGCAGTACGGCAAATCCCCTCCCTCAACAGCTGCATTCAAGTCGCCAGGCACGACACAAGCTAATTGAAGCATGTCTGCCTTCAGCCGTAACCTGTGCTGCACCGCCTCACGAAACCTTCGCCAACGGTCGTCAGGTTCCATCACCAGAGCTGTGCGGCCACTGACTATCCTTCGAACTGCCCCTTCAAGCCCCATCACCGCACGAACAGCATCTGCTGCTTCCTTCTCAACCATGTCAGCCCTCAAAAGTGCCGCTCCACCCGTGCAGAGCAAGCGTGAATACGATCCAGAGATCAAGGATATTGCCAGCTACATCCACAACACTGAGATCAACTCGGAGCTTGCTGTAGGATGCCCATTGTTCCATGTCCCATCCCCGCATAGCCGCCACACTGCTAACTAAGCAATGATATAGTATGATACCGCTCGCTGGGTCTTTGTCGACACTTTGGGCTGTGGTTTGGAAGGCCTTCGCTTTGAGCAATGCAGAAACCTTCTCGGACCCATTGTCGAAGGCACCGTTGTCCCAAATGGCACAAAGGTCCCTGGCACCAATTACCAGCTTGACCCAGTGAATGGCGCCTTCAACATTGGCGCCATGATCCGATGGCTCGACTTCAACGA
Source organism: Shiraia bambusicola (assembly GCA_028220655.1). Taxonomy (NCBI): domain Eukaryota; kingdom Fungi; phylum Ascomycota; class Dothideomycetes; order Pleosporales; family Shiraiaceae; genus Shiraia; species Shiraia bambusicola. The sequence goes on along the minus strand of SSBG01000005.1, from coordinate 111,412 downwards.
CTGCTGGCTGGCCGCTGAGTGGGGCCACCCTTCAGACAATCTGGGTGCAATCCTCGCAACTGCCGACTGGATCACTCGAACGAATAAGAATGGAGGCAATCTCGGAAATGGTAAGATTTTCAAGGTCAGGGACGTCCTCGAGGCCATGATCAGAGCACACGAAATCCAGGGCTGCATGGCGCTCGAGAACTCATTCAACAAGGTTGGCCTGGACCATGTTGTCCTCGTCAAACTGGCCTCGACCGCAGTTGTGTCCAAGATGATGGGCCTCAGTGAAGCCCAGACTCGCGATGCCATCTCACAGGCTTGGGTTGACGGTCAGTCCCTCCGCACTTACCGACACTCGCCCAACACCATGTCCCGCAAGTCATGGGCTGCTGGCGACGCTTGCCAGAAGGCAGTCAACCTGGTCTTGAAGGTCCTCAAGGGTGAACAGGGTCTTCCCACTGTCCTATCCGCTCCCACTTGGGGCTTCTATGACGTGAACTTTGGAGGCAAGCCATTCCAGTTTCAGCGTGGATACGGCAGCTACGTCATGGAGAATGTTCTATTCAAAGTCTCCTACCCTGGTAAGTATTGTGCTACCACGAACATATATCTGAGGTTGCTCATCATTGCTCAGCCGAGTTTCACTCACAAACGGCCGTCGAAGCTGCCCAGCGCTTAAACAAGAAGCTCAAGGCTATGGGCAAATCAGCCAAAGATATTGAGAGTGTCGTCAACCGCACACATGAGGCTTGCATCCGCATCATCGACAAGCAGTTCAAGCCCATGGAGAACTTTGCGGACCGTGACCACTGCGTTCAGGTGGGTTGTAATCTGCAATGGAGCGTTTGAGGACGTGGCTAACACTATACAGTACATGGTGTCGACTATGTTTGTCTTCGACCGTCTCGAGGCCACCGACTATCCCGACGACAGCGAAGCTGCCAACTCGGCGCTCGTCGAGTCTCTCCGTCAGAAGATTAGCTGTGTCGAAGACCCGCAGTTTACCAAGGATTACCATGATCCTGAGAAGCGTACCATTTCCAACGCCCTTACTGTCACGCTCAAGGACGGGACTGTGCTGGACGAGGAGGTGGTTGAGGCGCCCCTGGGCCATCGGCTGCGTCGCGAAGAGGCGAAGCCTGAGATTCTGGCCAAGTACAAGAGGCACTTGGGCCCGCACTACACTGCAGAACATGTTGATAAGCTTGTCAAGCTTGCGCAGGACGGAAAGACACTGGACAACATGGACATTGACGAATATGTTGATCTGTACGTGAAGAAGGATTAGACGAGAGATTCGTGCATTGCATATCCCCCCTGAAGTAACTAGTGGTTGGAAAGAAACTTCGTCTTGAAATGAGAAGAATGTATGACAATGTATGACAAGAGGTGAGCACTCAGCAAACAAGCTAAAGCACCCACATGGCAGTGCATATTTGTGTTTGATAGTCGTGTCTTGTATGTACTTCGTAATGATGTACGTGATTGACGGTTTGTGGCGTCAGGGATGGCGGGTTCTGTTTTCCAGGTGCCGGTCAGTCGGGTTAGGCACAGGAAAGCAGGCCCCAAAGTGTCACGTGTGCCCAGAGCCCAGCCGCCTTCACTGACGTCTCTCGTGTCTCTCATCTCTCATCTCCCCCAAAACCCGTTGACCAGGCCTTTCCCATGTGCTGCCTAGTCGCTCCCCAGCGACACATAGACGCTACCTCCAGCTGAGCCGGAGACGCCACAAACCCCGTTATCATTAATCGTCTGCCTCTGCTTCTGCTTCTCCTTCACCAGTGACCACCACCACCACCATTCCTAGCGGGAAGAAGCCCTCCTTTCACCTGCCATGCCATCGATTCTCTCGGACGAGGACAAACAGACGGTCAAGCGTACTGTGCCCAAGTCGGCCAACAAGATCCACGCCGTCGCCGTCGCCAAGCTGTACATTGCCTATCCCGACCACAACCGATGGACGTACACAGGTCTGCAGGGTGCTGCAGTGCTGGCCAACGATCTGGTAGGCAACACCTTCTGGATCAAGCTGGTTGACATCTCGTCAGCCAACCGCGGCGTCATATGGGACCAGGAGATCTATGACACATTCTCCTACAACCAAGACCGCGTCTTCTTCCACTCGTTTGAGCTCGAGGACTGTCTGGCCGGGTTGTCGTTTGCCGACGAGAAGGAGGCCAAGACATTCAAGAAGAAGCTCGACGATCGCGAAAAAAACGCCCACAAGAACACCAAGAACAAGCCATTTGGCGCCGCCGCCGGCAGTAGCAGCGGTCTGGGCACGAATGGCAAGAGCCACGGCCATGGCCTGTTGGGAGGCATCTTTGCCCGCCATTCCTCGGTGTCGACCGCTCCGCCGCCACACTCCATCATCCCTTCAGCCACCATTGCATCGCCGTCGCAAAGCACCCATTCGACCGCCACCAGCGCACGCAGCTCCGCCATCGACACAACCGATCCCTCATGGCAGCCCCTGCTCAAGGAATTGCTGGCCATGGGCATCACCGAGGACCAGATCGAGGAGAATGCCGACTTCATCAAGCTGTACATTGAGCAGAGAAAGTCCGAGGAAAAGATTCAGACCGAGAACAGCGAAAAGCGGTCGCGGGCTCCTCCTCCCCCTCCTCCTCCAAGTGCTGTGCCTATACGAGCACCCATCAGCCCTCAGACGACGGGAAGCACAACCGCCTCGAAACGCGGGCCTCCCCCAGCTCCTCCACCAGCTCGTCGGACCAAGGCAGAAGCACCAGTCGCCAATCGCCACTCGTCTGCAAGCCCAGCGCCGCCCTCACCACCGCGAGAACCGTCACCGACTCCAGGTCCGCCCAAGCTTGTGTTCAGAGCACCTCCTCCGATCGCAGACGCTGGCAAATTCGCAAATCAGCCGCCGCCACCACCGCCGAACCGCGCTCGAGCATCGTCCAATGTCGCTAATCCTGGACCTCTCCCCCCTCCGCGACCGCCCAAGACACCAGTGAACGATGACGAGAAACCAAAATTCGGGGTACCCCCGCCTTTCACCGGAAGTCGCGTGCCCCCAGGCGCACCACCGCCTCCACCAAGTCGAGGCCCTGTTCCACCTCCACCTCCTGTGCGAGATACTCCATCTGCACCCCCTCCCCCCTTACCACCAAAGACTGCAGCAGCTCCTCCTCCACCACCGCAAGCGGTTCATAACGTACCCCCTCCTCTTCCATCGTCATCTTCTCGTCCCGTACCACCTCCTCCAGGAGGCGCTGCGCCTCCCCCTCCACCACCACCACCATCTACCTCTTCAATCCCTCCACCTCCCCCTATGCCGGGCAGATCCATCCCTCCGCCCCTGCCTGGGGTCAATAACGCAATTCCCCCTCCTCCACCAATTCCAAACAGTAGTGCTCCCCCTCCTCCACCAATGCCAAACAGTGGTGCTCCTCCACCTCCTCCACCAATGCCAAACAGTGGTGCCCCTCCACCTCCTCCACCAATGCCAAATAGTGGTGCTCCTCCACCACCACCACCAATGCCAAACAGTGGTGCCCCCCCTCCCCCTCCCCCCATGCCTTCAAGTTCTGGACCTCCGCCGCCTCCAGGAGCTGGCCTGCCTTTGCCAAAGCTCGCACCTGGGCGTGATGGCTTGCTAGCGGATATTCGTGGTGGTGCCAAGCTGAAAAAGGTCTCAGATACAGAAAAGAGAGATCGAAGTGCTGCAGCAGTACCTGGTGCTGAGCCGCCTGCAGGAAAATCTAGCGGAAGTGGTTCAGCAACACCGGGAGCTGATGCTGGCCTGGCTGGTGCTTTGGCTAGTGCGCTTGCGGCAAGGAAGGCTAAGGTCAGCCATAGTGGTGAGTTTTCTTTCCGCGTTTGGCCGTTACACTAATTCTAATTTGGTTACAGACGATGAGTCCGATAAGGATGACTGGTAGATGGTGGAATCACATGTAAACAGTAGGTGCCGTGGATCATTCGCCATGTGCGAAAAAAAAGGGAAATGCATGCAAGAATAAGCTCAAAGATGTATTTGCACATCCAGCCAAGGAGCAGGAGGCTATTGATACCAGGCTATGATATATTCAGAGGTTGAACATAAGAATACGCAAGAGGAACCTTGTACATGGCAATTGTTACTGTGAAAACACGTTTTTTTTATACAACACCATTGACCCCAGGCCGAATGTAGGTTTGGACTGACATATATACCAAAACCCTCATCATATTATTATTATTATGCCATCCTACAGTTCCCGTTTTGGAGCCAGGCATTGGCCAATAGCAGTGGTGGAATACATGGATAAAATCACAGGGCCTTATTTGGCGAGGTACCTGGTACCTACTCTACTGTAACTGCAGAGGATGTACTACGTTATTTTCTACAATGTCGAGAATAACATTGCAATAACGACACGTGCTTCGAGAAGAAAAAGATACGTAACTAAGATTAGATTAGCAAATAGCCAGTCACTCCAGCCTCATGTTTTTCATGCGTCGCGTTTGATATATTAGCGAGCGTCTAGGACACGTACATGAATATCGCCACTATTAGGCTTTGCAATCATAACGGGGTATCTGCAAGGGTGTTACATAAAAAAGCTGATTATTATTTGTGGGATTCGTTCATGTTGATACGGCAAAGGGTTCGGTTGGTGAGATATCACAGTCGTTGCAACGAGTTGGGGTATGAGATCTGTTGTTTCTATGGAGCGCGACAGCTTGTTGATATACAAAACTGGGTGGATATACAAACTGGGTGGATATACAAACTGGGTGGATATACAAACTGGGTGGATATACAAACTGGGTGGATATACAAACTGGGTGGATATACAAACTGGGTGGACTATGAGCAAGCGCGCACGTCCCCACATGTGATCCGTGCGCCGTCATGAGTCCCACACCAAACAGTTCAAATCCTCCATATAATCCGGCAGTTTCGAGCATTTTGTAAAAGGAGATCTTGAATAATCAAAAGCCTCAATGGTTTCTAGACCTATTAGTTATAGGATATTCAGAGCGATCGGGTTTTCACACGTCATTCGGATGTACTTGGAACAGCAGTGTTTTACTGAGAAATGATTGAATAATAACTACCAGATATATACCCCTAATCATTCGAGAGGACACATGAGGGGTCAGCGAGTTACAGTGAGCATAGCCATCCCTTGACAGCCCTTGTTTATCAAACGAATATATCGCCACATTCGAGCCGCTAATTCAGGTAAAATCCGAAGCAGTAGATACCGGACGATGGTTTTCTCTTTCGCGCACCTATCCAGATCAATGAAGGTCTGGTGCTTTGTGAACATGGCGTATGACATGCCATGTCCTCCTCAGCGTGCGCGATGATAGAAGGAAGCAGCGCTCGGTTGCAATTAATAGCAGATTTTGTTTCCCTAGTTAGCTTAGTCATAGAATGCGCCAAGGCAAAGCTAAGAGCTTTTTCCAAACCTCGCTTCTGCCACGAAAACATGGAAACCCTCGACAACACTGAGTGGGATGTGTTAATCGTAGGCACCGGTCTACAGCAGTCTTTGCTTGCACTGTAAGTTCCCTTCAGCGCGGTTTATCCTTGTATCGACTTGATCTGACTGACATAGCATCTGAAGAGCTCTGTCGCGCTCGGGGAAGAAAATCCTCCATGTCGACGAGAACGGCTACTATGGCGGTGCTGAGGCTGCCCTCAGCCTCCAAGAAGCCGACGACTGGTCTCGCCAGATGAATGATGCTGTGGCTTACGCCGGCCCAGATAGCGTTGCCTTTTCCAATGTCGCCATTACTCAAGACGCGTCAAGCACTAAATTGTCGTTGTCGAGGGCGTACAACCTCGCTTTGAGCCCGCAGATCATATACGCTCGCTCGAAGCTTCTCCAGCACCTTGTCTCCTCTCGAGTCTACCGTCAGCTTGACTTTCTTGCAGTTGGTAGCTGGTGGGTATACTCCACAGATGCAAACAGCGAAGACTCGGTGGCTGTGGGGAGTAGCACACCTCAGCCAAAGCTTATCAAGGTTCCCAACGGTCGAGAAGATGTCTTTCAAGACCACGACATTGACTTCAAAGCAAAGCGTGCTTTGATGAAATTCTTGCGCTTCATTAGCGATTACGAAGAGCATGCAGAGACTTGGGAAAATCATCGCGAACAGCCATTTCCAGTGTTTCTTTCAGATCAGTTCAAGGTGCCGCCAATCCTGCAAGGTCCACTACTCGCACTGGCTCTCTCACCCTCGCCCTCGCACCAGACAACCACTGAATATGCATTGCCGCGAATTGCACGGCACCTGAGATCCATTGGCGTCTTTGGAGCTGGCTTTGGAGCTGTCATACCGAAATGGGGAGGCTTGGCCGAAATCAGTCAAGTATCCTGCCGGGCCTGTGCTGTTGGCGGGGGAGTATATGTCCTTGGAAAAGGCTTAGCTGCCTCAAATGAGCAGTCGGTAAAGACAACAGAAAACGGTGTTCGTCTTTACCTTAAAGATGGCGAGGCAGTAACTGCGAAATGGATCATCGGAGGTGGTTGTTTGGCACCCAAAGAGTCCCATTGCAAGTCGATAATAATCGTTTCGTCTTCTCTTGTGCGTTTATTCCCGCCAGTTGCAGACGAAGCACCCGCACCGGCCTCAGCTGTAGTCGTGTTTCCATCTGGCTCACTAAAGCTGAAATCACATGCTGAAGAGCTCCCACCAGTCTACATACACGTACATTCCAGTGACACTGGCGAGTGTCCTGAAGGTCAATGTAAGTCCATGCCCAGTTTCTATGTACTGCTGTTATGATGAACCACTTTACGAATACTTATCTACATTGTCTGAATATCCTTGACGACAATTAATCTCTGACAACCTGATGATGGCAACCTACACTTCTTGACTTTATATATACTCTGTGCGCTTCAATGTACTGACTGAGAATAGGTATCCTGTATGCAGCCATTGCGTTTTGTGGGCCTGAAGGATTCGAGCTACTCAAACAAGCAGTCGCTACTCTGTTGTCGACGGTAAACGAATCACCACGGCCGTTAATTCTTTGGTCCGCGCAGTATCAACAGTGGCCATCCTCGGGACCAGGTTTTCTGTCTGCCGATGTCAGCCACCATATAATCAACTTCCCGCCAACTTCACTAGACTTGGCCTTTGACGATTCGGTACTTGATCGCGTTAAGGAAGCATGGCAAAAGGTAATAGGAAATGAAAGTGAAGAATTCTTGGTTTTCTCAGACAGGGAAACCTACGATGATGATGAGTAAAACATACCTTATGTGAATTATGAATCAATCATGTTAGAATTGCACCACACCACTATGGACTGATTTTCCCAGCAGCCATTCACCATTGAGTGAATTGTGTGATTGGTCTTTTTTGACTATATGCGCAATAGCCTTTACTCATAGAATCCCCTTTCAAACACAACCTCATACCTCTCATCCACTATCTCCCCTTGGCCCTCCTGACCCGAACTCCACAGTTTCTTTGCCCCCATTTTGCATATCTGAACCCTATCGATGCGCACATCTTCAGCCCAGATAAAGTCCTTGTACCTGTCAATCAAGTCACGAGCATCAAACCGCATCCAACCTTTGCCACGAGAACCATGACCTCTATTATTATTATTATTATTATTATTGCCCGCCACCTCGCCGCCGCTACCATATCCGTCTACCAAAGATGCACCCGGAGCAACAAGATTGCCAGTAACACTGTCGTCGGCAGTACTTTGACAATTCCCATTAGCGCTAGAATCGTCCATGCGGACATTCTTGGATTTTGCATGTACAGTATTGACAATAGTAGCATGCAGCTTCAAAGGCCTATTTTCATCGACCACGAAGCCCCTCTGCATCAAATCCTTGTGCAGCGCGGTAGCAAAAGCAACGAGACGATCTGTGGGGTCTCGGGGCGTAGCATAGAGAATGCTGGTTTTGGCAGGTGATTGCATGGGGGTGAGGGCGTGGAGATTGATAGTTGGGATGTCTGGTTGGATAGTAGTGGTGGTGGTGGTGGTGGCGGAGAGGTTTTTTGAAATGGAGGGGTTTTCTGCTGGGTGTTTTGCTGCTTTTTGGTGGGGGGTGGTGTTGTGGAGTAGAGTGTTGAGATTGAGGGTTTGTAGGTATTGTTTGGCTGCTTGGAGGTGTTGGGGGTTGGTTAGGCTCATGACGCCTAGGGTGAGGTGGAGGGTTCCGAGGGGCCTTATTGCTGTTGTTGGGATGGTTTTGTCTTTTTGCATGTCTTGCTTGAGCTTGTTTAATCCGCTTTGCAATTGTGGTTTGCTTGTGTCGGTGATTAATGGTAGACAGAGGAAATGAGTTAGTGGGGGCTTGCTCTTCCTCTGCCCGGGCTTCTTGCCGCCTTTTTGGGTTGGGGAAGTGCTGGCTACGGGGACATTTGTCGCTGTGGAAGATGTGGCGTTTAATGAATAGCGCACTTCAGCATTGTCACGAAGCTTCTCGCCATCCAGGAAATCGTTATATCCACTAAGCTTCTTCTTGCCCATCGCGGTTGGCAGGCTGGCAATAGGTCCGAGTTTGCGAGTGGCTCGGATTTTAGCAGTAATGGCAAGCATAAAATGTCTTGGAGGCTAGAGGAGAAGAATAGGGACCCTATTTCCAGCAGTTGTGATGCCTGAGGATTGGTGTTGAAAGGGCGTCGACCCAATCATGTTCCTGTAATAATACCAGCCACAAGTCAGCTGCACATGACAACTACTAGTAACTAACTAATTGGTGGTAGCACCAGTAGCCAAATTTGAGCCGCCGTCTTTGCACATTAGGCGCTTTTGGCCTTTTTGAGCGGTCACGCGTATATATGTATACAAGTACAGGGCCAACAAGCCATTTCAGAGAACAAGACACTTGTGGACAGCATAGCATGGTGAATGTTTTGTAGCCCCAGCTAGGCATCATCTATGCAAAGGGTACAAGGATAGCTGTCGATGAATAGCAATTTATAGGGCTGGCTATGAGAGTTTGCTCCTCCCACTCCAATGACGACGTCTACACAAAAGGGATCCATAGGGATCGGAAAGGTCGTTGAACAGAGGAAAGATTCGTAGATGCTAGAAAGAGGGTGCCTCTAACCAGATGAGAATGGGAGACTGGAAGTTGCAGTCGCGTGCTCGCATGCCAACCGGGCCCCGCGCGTTGCAAGGCGCGTTGCATAATGTTTTGCAGCGTCTGTGCTAGGTTGCATGTGCTGTAGGTGTGGCAACTCAGTGCGGTGTGTGGTCGTAAAACTTCTCGAGCAAGGCCTTGACTTCTTCAAAGTCCTCCTTTACCAGGGCGATATATTTCTTGATTTTTTTGGTGGCCTCGTCTTCTTCAATATCGTCGGTGCCTGTCTCATCCTTCAACAAGCCGAGATTCTGGATGTACTCGCAAGAGTTTTTGACCTTTAGCAGGCCCAAGGTGGCGGATGAGCCCTTGAGGAAGTGGCCGAGCGCACTAAGGCTATCGAGATAGTCGCTGGGTCTGTCTTCTCTGGAATGGCATGCGGTGTTAGTGCTGCTAGGCAGTGCATAAGGTGAGGAGGTGATTGGGACGGGAGGGTCTCACAGGGCCTTGTCCATCTTCTCAAAAGTCGTCTCTGCCTGCTCAAAAAAGTCAAAGACGATGTTGGAGCTGAAGTCCCTGCTGAGGTCGTCATCCATTTCGAGGATCTGCTCAAAGGTGGTGAAATCGATGCAGTCGTTGTTCATGAGCGACATCACGTCGTCTTCGGTGCTCTAGGGGTGGCACAAATTTTAGCCAAGGGTGACGATGATAAGAATGATGATGACGACGGAAACGACCAAGAGGCAGCGGCGCCGGTGCGCAAAAGACGCTGTTCATGTTTTCAACAAGGAAAGACACATGGAGTGTGCCCAAGACTTGCGATATGGACGAACGAGGGGTCCTGGCCCAAAGGGCAGGGAAGCGACTGGCGACTGGCGAAGAGCGGGTAGGTATGGAGGGGCATTGACAAACCTTGTCATCGCTAGGCGACATGTTTTGCGTCTGAGAACGAGAGGGCACGAAAAAGTGGCTGGAGGTCGAGGGGCGTTTTCTCACACTTGACTGGCAAGACGCGTTGAAGTGGCTTTAGCAGGTGACGAAAAGGGTCGACCCGCGAGATTGGGATGCACGAGGAGGAGGATGAGGAGCGAGAAGGAGGAGCAGGTTGTTGTCAACTTTTAGTTAGCGATATTATAATATTCTCGGCTGGCTGTTCACCTCGCAGCGGTTTTAGTCACGTCCGGCTCTGGCGTTTGTCCGCAGCGTCCTCGGCGACGGCTGCCGAGATGATGCAGCGGCAACTACAGTACTCACCAGCACTGGCAGGCCACAGGCTACAGGCCACGGCACTGTACGAAGACGAACGAGTCGACGGCAGATTATGGGCGGTGCATGGGGTGGAGAGAGACAGGAGGATAAGACGCATTGCGGTTTCTGGTAGCGATTGTCACAGGACGGATCGCTCACGTCTACTGACACTCACCTACTCCCCCTAGTACTCCCATCACCGATGTATTGCATCACCAGCAACAGGTAATATAATGAGGGGCTCCATGTTGTGGGGTGGATCTTGTCGACGTCAACGAGCAGCGCAACGCCATCAACGCCCGTCGATCACCGTGCCGGCTGCTAGTTAACTAACCGGCGCCCACCACTACCACGCCGACCTGAACAAGTCCTCAGTGACTGGGAGGAATGCTGACGGTGGTGATAATATGTAATAATACTGGGCTTTGGCCTTCCAGAACAGACATGGTCATGCGCACGTGGGGTTTGAAGAATCAGCGACGGCCATCACCGTACTGTACCTACAGAGTTGACTATGCCAAGAGGTCTGGAAGCGTCCAAAATGTGCGGGTTGCCCGCGGTTCAGCGAGTTGAAACGTCAGTCTACTTATAATGCGCCGTTTTATCATGGACACAGCTAGGTAATATAATATTCCAAGGTTGCCTACCGAGTGCAATGGTGCTTCCACCATCTGCCCTAACGAACTAACTACGTCACTGCCCTAGTTACGTCATTGCCAAGGACCTGAAGCCCCTGCCGCCCAGCATTCCCAGCGTTCCCACATACTCCGTACTAATCACGCAGCCACTATTATCACCACCTCCCCCATTACCTAGAACTTTTATTCTGAATCCCTCTTTATATTCTTCTTCTTCTTCGTCTTCTTCTCCTCCTCTTCCTCCTCCTCCTCCTCCTCCTACTTCTTCGTCTTTCGCATAGGTAGGTGGCAGGTGTCTGACCACCGCCACCACCAAAAGCACACCAATCACTGCATATCCGGGCACCTCCGAATCAGGAATCGACAGTGTTGTACAGTGCGACCTGGCCCTTGACGCAAAAGTGGACCCTCCAGAATCTGTTATTGCAGACAGTCGAGATTAATGATCAGTACTCTCATGATCATCACTCCAGCCCTAACATGTACCTATTACATGCAGGGCAGGCTGTTGTTGAACATTGCTTCCATGGATTCCCCCTCATATGACTGATCAAGTGCCATGTATATTGGCTTCGGCTTCATTCACTGTGTGTAACGGTATAGGCACGCAACCGCTTCTATACAAACTGTTCCACAATACCCCTAGTTACCAAATCTTCCATGCCTGCCTGCCTGCGCCACATCATAGCATGATGACCTCAAAATGGCCAATCACTTGTTTCAACAAGGGTCTGGCTGGACATGCCACAAAGGCTAATTCAGTCAGGGGTTTATAGAATCGTCACCTAGCATCATATGCACCACGTTGTCATCGAAAGTCTTAATCGTCATGTGTGATATGCTATAATTCAGCCATAGCCATCGCCATCGCCACTGCTACGGTATCGTACATCAGGACCGTGTATGCCATGTCATACCATGCCGAAGCTGGGTAACTTTTGAGAGTAGGAGATACCAACGCCAATGCCCAACAATTAGCCTTTGACCTTGTAAATGGCTTTGGCAAGACGGCCAACATTCTCGCTTGTGATACCCGCGACAGAGATACGGCCATCCTTGGTGGCATACACCGAGTGCTATCGAGGGAGTGGTCAGTATTTCAATCGCAATAGTCGTGAGGTAGCTTCAACATACCTCCTTGGCCAAAGTGTCCATCTGCTCGGGTTTCAGGCCAGTGTAAGCGAACATGCCAATCTGGGAGGTGATGTGACTCCAGTCATGTTTGCTTCCGAGTTTTTCAAGGTTCTCCTTGAGAAGGGCGCGCATAGTGATGATGCGATCAGCCATTCCCTTGACCTCGCCCAACCACTGCTTGTTCAACGACGCATCGTTGAGAATCTCCGAAGCGATGCGGGCACCGTGTACGGGGGGGTTGGAGTACATTGGGCGGACCAGGATCTTGATTTGGGAGTCGACACGCTTCTTCTCCTCGGCCGACTCGCAGACAATCGAGAAGGCGCCAACACGCTCTCCATACAAACCCTGCATGTCATGTTAGTATATCCTAGACACTGCCTGCATGCAGCCTCATACCATATTCTTAGCGAAGCTCTGGGCTAGTACGGGTCGGAGGCCCTCCTTGATAAAGTGGCGGAGCGCAAAGGCGTCCTTGTTGGTATCACCACTGGCGAAACCTTGGTAGGCCATATCGAAGAAGGGGAAGTGGCCGCCCTCTTTGACAGCATCGGCAATCTTGACCCACTGCTCCTCGGTAGGATCGATCCCAGTTGGGTTGTGCGCGCATGCGTGGAGCAAAACGATGCTACCCTTGGGCATAGCCTTGATGTCGGCAACCATGCCATCAAAGTCGAGGCCAATGGTGTCCTTGTTGTAGTACCGGTACTTCTCGACCTTCAGGCCAGAGTCGGAGAAGACGGCGCCATGGTTTGCCCATGACGGGGTAGGGATGTATACGGTCTTTGTGCCGGGGTAGTGTCGCTCGAGGAAGGCGCCGCCGACGCGGAGAGCACCAGTGCCAGAGATGGTCTGTGTGGCAGCAATGCGGTCGTCTTGCAGAGGGGCAGAGTCAGCACCGTACGCGAGCTTGAGGGCAGCGTTGGTGAAGGTGGGCACGCCAGTAATGCCCGCGTACTCCTTGTCGAGCGATGACTGAACAATCTTCTTCTCAGCTGTACGGACAGACGGCAGGACATATGGCTTGCCCTTGTCGTCACGGTACGCTCCGACACCTGGATCGGTCAGCCGCCAATGGCTCTTCTGTCTGATAGCGAACACATACCCAAGTTGATCTTTTGAGGATTGCTGTCGGCCTTGAACGCTTCTGTGATGCCAAGAATGGCCTATCGTGGCAGGAGCGGTGAGCCACCGGTCGTCGTGTGTTGATTGAGGCGGGGGTGGGGGGAACGACTTACATCCTAAGATGAGGCGGGCAATTAGCATCCAGCGTGTGCAATTGAAGTCTCAAAGGAAGCATCAACTTACTGGAGGACCCTGGGGCACCTGCGACCAAGCTGAGACGGCGCGGATGGTGGTGGGCTTGACTGAAAGCTGTTTGGCGGCCGCCTGACGCAGCGCGCTTCTTGACGAGGCAAGCATATTCGTTGTGGCTAGGGAGAGAATGAGATAGGCGGCCGGGGAAGAGTCAATGGCTTGCAAACAAGATGATGAAGAAGCAGTCTCGAGGTGGATTGAGCTCTGGTGGGTGAGGAGGACCTGGGGACTAAATTCTAATGGATGCTGTGCACGGGACTTGTTAAACGTTACACTGCGGGAGTAGCTAAACAATGTAAACATCACCCCAGGGCCCACTGTAAGCTTTTTATCACCCCTAGTTGCCCTATTTAGTATTAGGCAGTAGTGTAATAGACTCTTTGCATGATTTAGCACTATACAAATTTGGTAGTTAACTAACTATAACTAGTTAGTTATAATAATTGAAAATTCCTTGGACCTTAATCTTTTAATACTGTATTAAGAATCATTAAATTAAGATATGTAATAGATTATAGCCTCTAGTTTTTGATTTTGCTTTAAAATACTAGCGTATACTAGTATGATGCATCTATACTATCAAGCGTGTTTTTTATAACTATTATTTGTGTTGGTCTAACAAGGTTAGGGTTGAATCGTATCGTTATAACGAATATAATGTGGGTGCTGAGTCACACCCGCGCTAGCTACGTACGCTAGCTACATTAGGTTCCCCACACTCGCTTAGCTAACCAATCATGCCAGTCCTGGCATGGACTGTCCATTCGATTCACACACTGGCTATCTTTTCTTTTTGGTCGCACCCTTTTGCCCATGATAACCAGTACGTGCTGAAACGCTCAAATCCGCAATAAAAGCCTATTGGCAAATAGTATATAGTTTCCTATTTGGGTTAACCCCAGTCAGTTCCATCCCCATGATTAACGGCGTGGTGTCCACAACGACGATGGAGTTGTCGCAATTCAACCTCGGTGAGATAGTGAATAGCTGTATCGTGGTCGTCGAGCAACAGCCATGGGTGACCCCACTTTCGGATCACTGGGTACTCGTTGCCCTTGTGGACGAGTACATTGTCGACATTGTTGAGGTAGACACCATGACGGTCCATGTCCTCCAAACAAAGTAGAAATGGGGTGTTTGTGGGCATGACCGCAAAATTGATGGTGCCGAACTGAGTTTTCACTTTGACGTCACCGATCGAAACACACTCTGGGTTATCTCCAAAACGAATTCGGTGACGACCAGCAGTGGACTCATCGATTGTCATGTATGGACGGGTCTGTTGTAGAGCCATGACTTGTGTTTTTCCTGCGGTTGAGACTCCCGCGGCACCTGTATCGGGCATGATGCCTTGAAAAATATGAGCGCCATACCGGTGATCAAAACTGAACAGGTGCGTCTCCTCCTTGGCGACGTCGACGATGTACGGGTCAACACCAGTAATCATGTGTTCGGTTGCAGCGTTGTTCAGTTTCTGGGTAACAATCTGGCCGTCAACGGGTCCGCACGTTGTTGTATTGAATTGTTCGTGGCGCGTGAAAAATGAAGTGAGATCGTCATTTTCACCACCATTGTCACGGTGCTCGTCATCGTGGTTGTCGCCGACGTCAATACCTTCAAACTGTGCAATAAAGACGTCGTAGTCGTCGTCAACGTCATGGTCTTGTGCGTATGTTCGAAAGCGTTGTTTGGAACGGGCACGCTCTTCATATGAGTGTCGCGTTGACCAGCAGCCTCGCTTACCGCACACAAAACAGCGCTTGTCAAAATTGCTCTTTGTGGGGCGATCATTGCGGCGATCGTCAGAGCGTCGGTCGGAGCGTCTGTCGCGATCGTTATTCTGGCGTGGGGTATACCCGCGACGATCGTTGTTGTTGCGATTGTAGCGACGGTCTGTGTAGAACGCGTTGTTGTCGTTATCCTCAGTCTGTGATACTTGACTGTGATAACCCGATCCCGTTGGATTGCAGCGCGTCCAAATACCAATGGCACTGCGGAGTTCTGATGCGACTCCTTCAAACGTTGTAGCGGGACGGATTAACACGTTCATACAAGCTGGGACTCCTTGACACGCGGAGACCAGTTGGCCAGCAAGTCCTCCCTCGGCGCCGCCGAAGTTCTGGACGAGCCCTTGGTGGGTGCGTTGGAGTCGTTCAATAACGATCTCAAGGCATTGGGCGAGGTCCTTGTCCGGGTTGGCGGCGATGATATCCTTAAGCATTGTTGTCCGCCACTCGTTCAGAAAGAGCTGGTGATTCTCGGGTGTATGGAAATACGCGCGAGTCCGTTCAACAAGTGTAGCAAACGACAGTCCTTTTTGGGCCAAGTTCTGGTAGTAGAATGACTGTGCTTTGCCTCGCAGCATGGTGCCGAAGGCCATGTCGAATCTATCCTCAGTGACTCCGGCTTTCGCGCAAAGATCATAGAAGATATTGAGCTTGAGGTTGAGTACGTCATGGAGCTCCCCAGTGAACTTCATGTCTTCTGAATAGAGCTTGGCGAGGTCGGTGAGTGCACGCGTAAATGTTGGGGGTTGCGATTGCCATGGTGTTGTTGGTGGCACCGCTCCCAATGGTTGATATTGCGGGCGAGGATCCCGGGACGCCTGAGGCGTCTGGGGCAAAGCTTGCGCCTGCTGGGGAGGAGATTGAGGTTGTGCCGGTGGTGCAGGTGTACGTGACGCCGGTGTATATGGTGTTGGCGCAACGTTTTGACGCTCTCGCTTTTCAGCTGCTTGGCGGCATTTGAAAGTGGGTTCAAGCATCGCGTTCACAAGGTCGTCCTCAGGCCATATTGGCGTGGTTGTTGTGTTGAGGATTGTGGTGAACTGTTCAGTAATGCTTTCACGAGCGTATAGTTTCACGAATACCCCTCTGCTGCGGAACAGCTCCTTCATTGCCTTTCGGATTCTTGGGTCAATGGCGTTGAAGAGCTCGACTGACCAGCCGGCATATCCGTGTCTGAACTCTTGGAGCAGGAAGAGATCATATTGTCCGTTGTCTTCAATCTCAGTGATCCAGTCGAGGACGTACGTATTCAAATGTTGGGTATTGATGACTACATCCAGTATGTCGTAGTTCATATTGGCGTAGTCTGTGTCGTATAGCGCGTCAAACCAGGCTCTCTGTCTGACTTCCTTGTACGACATGATGGGTGGTTGCAGTCGTTTTTGTGGACTCCTGCGAGGTGGTGGGGATATGTGCGTAGGTGGAGAAGGTGGCGCGTAGTCGACGCAAATCCTTCACCAGGATCGGGCCTGTTAAAACAGGGGGTTCCCAGTGATGGAGATCTTTCAGTCTCGTCGGCAGACCGCTGCCCTTGGTAGGACAGTGTCAGCGGGCGTTACTGTCTTCGCACTGTATGGATCCTCTTGCCCTTGGTAGGGGAGAAAAATCCACGCAGCCGCTTCTTGTTAGGGTCGTGTACACGACCCCCTGCACGCAGATTCCTTGCCGATCTGTGGTTAGTTAGAATAACCACTGATCAGTGTTGGTCTAACAAGGTTAGGGGTTGAATCGTATCGTTATAACGAATATAATTTGGTGACAAGATTGATTGAACTATCGTGGGTTCTGCGCGTTAATATAACGCGCAGCCCCACTGTGGGTGCTGAGTCACACCCGCGCTAGCTACGTACGCTAGCTACATTAGGTTCCCCACACTCGCTTAGCTAACCAATCATGCCAGTCCTGGCATGGACTGTCCATTCGATTCACACAATTTGAATTTATTTCTATAATTCTACCTAGTACCCTTAACCTATACTAATATAATTACGGAATTACGGAGTATGTAATACATAACTGTTACTAGTGTGATATAATAAGTCCTGCTGTGCACGGGTGACGGGCGGTCTGGAGTCTGTACTTTTTTTCCCAGAAGGAAGCAAAAGTACCGACTGTGGAGTGTGACGTGTCACGTGTGTCACGTCCATGTTCGCGCGGGAGCTAAACTCCGGGGCCAACAGAATAATTTCTTCGGGCGTCTGGCACGTGACACGTCTGGCTATGAGCATGACCACTTGGCCCTCAACGACCTCTGCTACCAATCTCGCACAGCATGCGCTCTGCTCTAAAGCAGGCAAAGAAGCTGCTGAGTCTCGAAGTTCACACTGCTCTCACTCCAGTCTGGCTCTGTCCTGCCCTGCTCAGAGCCCCCGGGCCTTCCCACTGCCGCATCCAACCCATTCCACCGCCCCGAACCTTTGCAACATCCGGTCGAGCGCGTCAAGACACCCTTTCCACCGACGCCGTCCCTTCTGCCGCTCCCTCCTCTTCGCCATTGATCGCAGACACACACTCTGACACTCCCAACCAAAGGTCACTGCCGCAAGCTTGCCCAGGATGTGGCGCTCCTGCACAAGTCTTTGACAAGAACGAGGCTGGCTACTACAATATAGACAGAAAAGCAGTCAAGGCCTATCTGCGCTCGGGCCCATCAAAGGCCCAACAGGCGACACTTGAAGATGATGTCTATGCAAAAGCACTCAAGGACGCCAGTCCTGAGCTGCTGGCTGAATTGGGTGTGGCAGACTACCAAGGTCAGGACACATCCTCTGAGCAAAGCCCAACAGATGATGAGTTAGCGGCAACTACGCCCATATGCGACCGCTGTCACAATCTCATCCATTACCAAACCGGAACACCAATACCTCATCCTACAATTATGTCTATTCGGAAGCTTATGCGCGAGAGCCCCCACAGACGGAACCATGTCTATCATGTTATCGACGCTGCTGATTTTCCTTTGTCCCTCATACCGAATTTGCCGACAGCCCTTGAGATACCCAAGCTACGGACACAAAACAGACGAGCACATCACAAGGGCTGGGTAGCAAACGACCGCTTCGCGGATATGAGTTTTATCATCACAAGAGCAGACCTGTTGGCACCCACTAAAGAACGCGTGGATGCTATGATGCCCTATATCAGGAACGTGCTCCGAGTCGCTCTCGGGAG
The DNA here is from genome assembly GCA_028220655.1 of Shiraia bambusicola. Lineage (NCBI taxonomy): Eukaryota > Fungi > Ascomycota > Dothideomycetes > Pleosporales > Shiraiaceae > Shiraia > Shiraia bambusicola. Next base: position 93,112 of record SSBG01000005.1, on the reverse strand, counting down.
GCCAAACTATAAAGCTCGATTGGGCAACATACGTCTTGTGAGCGCGCACCGAGGATGGTGGACAAGGGATGTCAAGGAAGAAATATGGGAGCGTGGCGCCGCTGGCTGGATGATCGGGAAAGTTAACGTAGGCAAATCAAACCTTTTTGAGGCTGTCTTTCCTAAAGGACGGGACCCAAATTATCCAGACCTCCATAAATATCGCACCAGGGACGAGCGGGTAAACCTGCTGGATAGCCCAACCAGCTTCAAGGAGCTTGTCAATGTTATAACTGAATTAGATGAAGAAGATCACTCGAGAAAGCTTCGAGACATTAGGGACGAAGAGCGCACACAAAACAATTTCTACAATAAGACGAATAAACTTCTCCCACCACTACAGCCATACGCACATTATCCTGTTTTTCCTATCGCCTCTCCTGTCCCAGGCACCACCGCATCGCCAATTCGAATTCCTTTTGGCGA
>SSBG01000005.1:67946-92637 GCA_028220655.1 Shiraia bambusicola | reverse complement strand
GGGCAACATACGTCTTGTGAGCGCGCACCGAGGATGGTGGACAAGGGATGTCAAGGAAGAAATATGGGAGCGTGGCGCCGCTGGCTGGATGATCGGGAAAGTTAACGTAGGCAAATCAAACCTTTTTGAGGCTGTCTTTCCTAAAGGACGGGACCCAAATTATCCAGACCTCCATAAATATCGCACCAGGGACGAGCGGGTAAACCTGCTGGATAGCCCAACCAGCTTCAAGGAGCTTGTCAATGTTATAACTGAATTAGATGAAGAAGATCACTCGAGAAAGCTTCGAGACATTAGGGACGAAGAGCGCACACAAAACAATTTCTACAATAAGACGAATAAACTTCTCCCACCACTACAGCCATACGCACATTATCCTGTTTTTCCTATCGCCTCTCCTGTCCCAGGCACCACCGCATCGCCAATTCGAATTCCTTTTGGCGATAGGGGTGAGTTGATTGACCTCCCAGGCCTCCCTCGCTCAAACCCCGGCCTCGAAACCTTTGTTCTACCCACAGAGCGCGACAGCCTCGTCATGAAACGCCGAATTCACTCGCTGCGTTACCCCCTTCATCCCGGCCAATCTATCATCCTCGGCGGTGGCCTCATTCGCATTACACCTCAGACTGAGGACATGGTGTTTCTAGCTTATGCTTTTGTCCCTCTTCACGCCCATGTCACAAGTACCCTGAAAGCAATTGACTACCAGCAGCAAACGTCTTACCGACAGTTGCCAGTCCCATCCATCATGGCGCCAGACGTGGGTCAGCAAATAAAGTCTGCAGGCACGTTCAAGTTGAAGTGGGATCGGACCAAACAGCTAGCTGGCCCCATGACGTCCAAGATGGCGGGAGGAATGAGGCCTGAAAATTTACCCTTTCGCATCTGGAGTACAGATATATTAATCGAGGGAGTGGGTTGGGTGGAAGTATCGGCGCAGACACGTAGGCCGCAGGGCTGGAGTGCTCCTGGCATCATGAAGAGAGATCCTACTTACACCCGCAATGATCATTCCTTCTCGGCCATCTTGGCGAAAGAGCGCAAGCAGCGTCGACAAGACATCAGAGCAGAGGCAGAACGCGAAGAACGCGATGTTGAAGATTTTATGCAGAAAAGACCATATGAAGATTATATTGGAGATGAGCGCGATGTATGGCAAGACGACTATCCTGCAGTGGAAGTGTTTAGCCCCTTGGGGAAGTTTGTCGGGGCCAGGGCTCCCATGTGTGCCAGCACGGTGTTGGGACCTAAAATTGTGAGTAGCAGGGATAGAAAAGCGAGACCTCGAAGAAGTATGGCCAGTTCCAGACGGCAGAGAAAGCCTTTGAATAGGAGCTAGTAGTTAGAAGGCCCTGCTACTTGTCCTCCAGAGTCAGCACCATCATGCGTTGCATCAGCACCCAAGTCTACCTATCATCCTGCAAAGCGAGCTTCGCTCGTCCAGGTGTCAATAGTTAGGACATGTATATTATCTAATTCAAACGATCCAACCTCCAAATGCATAATGTTCCTTTTGCCATAATTGTACAACATAACGCTGTAATTGCGTCTACCAGTTCCAGTTACAGTCTTTGTGCTTCCGAGGCAGCTGTATGCCTGGATGTTGACGACAATTTCAAAAGCGCCACGACGCCAGACTCAGATGCTTGCTCGGCCAAATCCCATTGTACCGCGCCCGCATCTTGTTATCCATGCCAAATGGGCTCGAATTTTCATCTATGCCCGTCATGCTACTGTTGGATTCTTGGATTGCTGTTCTCGTGATCCCAGCCCGATAGGTTTCATGCTTTTTCCAGTGCATCCCAAAAAGGCTGCTGCTCCTTGGCGCAGTCTCGTCCTTCTTTGTCGCAGCCAGGAAAATTCGCAACTAAATCCCCTTCATGGAACTGCCCATTTGAAGGGTTGGGAGAGCCGCTTGCGTACGCATTGATTAGATTTTGCGGTATCATGGCGAGTTTGGCTAGGATTGTGCCATGCCATCTGTCACTTGTTAGTCTCCTTGTCTTTGTCCAGTTGGCACAGGGTGACGTACTGCACTATGTGCTCCAACGCGTGGTACTCGGCCTTTTGAAAATTATAGCTGCGGTAGATAGGATCGAACCAGACGTCCAAAAAGTACTTTGCCCACTCTCCATTCCTGACTATAAAACTGCTCGGCGCCAGGCCTTCCTTGTCTTGAGCAATGACAAAGTCTATACGGTCGCCCTTGAGATTGCTGAATGTCTTGATGACACTGTCAGGTGGTACGACTGGCGCATTGGTGATCATAATCGACTCCAGTTTCGAGGGCGTAAGGAGAGAGGTGTGTATAGGAATCTTTGGATTCATGATGAGGGCAGTGTGGTCGAGGTACCAGAAAAAGGTGGAGCCTGGGTAGAGGGTCATGGCGTGGCGTATAGCTGGGACACGCGACCATGTGGGTGGTGCGCCTTTGAGGGGATATTGGTCATTCTGGGGGAAGAAAGTAAGGTAGCCTGCCAGTCATGGATCAGTGCTTGTGAAAGTGAACTTGGCGGGCCAATACAGTACCATGCTTTTTCGCATAATCTTCGCGGTTCTGCTTGATCTTGAGATTCCATCCAGGGTCTGCTTTTGGATTCAGAACAGTGACTATGACCACGGGAGGCCCGCTTCCTATCGCAACCTTCGGCAGATGTGGAGCCGAGCTGCTGCCACCGCCTCGCACACGACCCAGCAGCCATAGGATGGTGAGAAAGCCCAGGAAAGCGAAAAGTACCAGGCGCAATCTGTCTCTTCGCAACAGCTTCTTCAGCGCAGGCGGCAGACGAAGGCCGGTCTGTTGTCTTGCAGCATACGGCGGCGGTCGTGATGTCTTTCGGGGTGGCATGGCGAAGTGCATAGTGAGAGGGGGTGGCTAGGAGACTGGCGAACGAGAATTTGGAAGGATCGTGATGGCGGAGTGCCAGGTGAAGTGAAACGAGGGATGCGCGTGGAAGGCCAGGTGGTTAGAGAGAGCAGCGCGAAATCTGCCCAAGCATGCTGAGACCGACCCGAGAAGAGATTGGGCACAAAAGGCACAGGAAGACAAGGAGAGCAAAAGCAACAAGAAGCCGCTTAGGGGCGCAAAGTAATGTCAAGATGGATTGGCAGAAAAGGGACGAAATTAATAGGTATTACAACAACGGATGCACGCCATGATACCAAAGTAACAAGTAATTTTAATTAATAGGTGCAAGACTACCAGAGACGCGATAGGCTTAGCCGCATGGCCCCTGCGCACGAGTGAACATGCTCTGTCGCCAAGACTGCTGTTCCACGTTCAATCATCTATTAATTACATCATCTACATGGTCATTTACGAATAATGCAAGGCCGGCATATTCGTCAGCAAAGAAAAGCTCTATCACTGAAATCACTGCATCTTCTCACAACTATCAGTCCGGCAATACAACAACAACAAACCGCACTGGAGGGAGTGATGAGCATGACTTGCTACCATTGACTTACCCACTAATTATGACGTCGAACAGTAGTCACCATATTAATGCGCTTGCAATCTCCAATAGGTATTACAATGAAAAGTCAAGTAGTCCAGCACAATTCTTCCATCATGTGTTCTGCCATTTGAAAACGCCTACCTCGATAGTTCCTCTTTCGTCAACCTCCTTGTACAGTTACAGAGACTCAATAGCTGCGACTCTTTGCGAGAAGACCCCGGGCACTGATTTCAAACTGGATGAGAAGAGTCCTTATGCTGAGATGCACGTCTTCTACAATAAACACTGTATCCCGTGACTGACTTTGCAAGGTGGATGGGCACTTACCCCGAGCTCCCATCATACATTCTAGAAACTAGTCAGGATCTACAACGCGTCCTCGACGAGCATCCAGACAAATTGATCGGCAAAAGCGTTACCACTAAATTCAACCACACAAAGCTTCCATTCCCCCCTAAAGTTCTATCCATAGCAAAGGCGCTCCCTCTCCAGCTCCATCCGGTACGCTTGCTCAATTGAAGGACAAGATCCCCTACAACTAACCTCCACCTCAGAGCAAAGATCTTGGATTGCACTAGCCCTAGGAGACTTCGAGGCCTTTGTGGGGTTCAAGCCTCTGTCCGACATTGAACGATTGCTACAGCTTCCACCACTCAAGAAATTTCTTCCAGAAGTAAAAAAAGCCTACATTTGACGATCAGACGTTGAAGCATGTAGTCAAAACCATGCTCGAAGCTTCCGAAGCCGATGTACGTAAGACCAATGATGCACTCCTAGAACTTTCTTCAGAGCAATATGGCACAGATGATTACATTCCGCCTTTAATTCTTCGGCTCTCAAAACAGTACAAGACAGATAATGGTACCCTAGTTGCGCTGATCACAATGAATTATCTCCAGCTCAAGGAAGGAGACGCCATCTACATACCAGCGGGCGGGATTCATGCCTACCTTTCCGGTGACATTATCGAGTGCATGGCTCGTTCCGATAATGTCTTGAACACTGGCTTTTGCCCGCGCCCTGATCGCGACTCGGTGGAGATGTTTACCTCCGTCTTGACATTTACCCCCCATGACGCGAAGAAGTGCATCTTACCATCAAAATCTTTTGGCAAGAGCAAGTATGGCAAGTCGAAGCTATATGCCCCCCCCCCCACTGAGTGAATTCAACTTATTTGCTACGAACTTGAGCGAGGGCGAGTCCGAAACGATCGGCAAGCTGGGTGGTCCCAGTATCATGATTGTAACAGAAGGTGAGGGAAAACTGAGAGGGGATGGCAGAGAGTACAGGTTGAGCGCTGGTTATATTTTCTTCATTGCACACGGCACTGAGGTCGAATTCGAGGCTTCCAAGGCGCTGAAATTATTTACAGCTTATGCAGAGTAGGTGGCTGCTGCTCAGAGTGGTGCAACCTGTAAATATCACAGCTACTCCGGGGTTCACCGTCCTAGCGCGTGTAATTACAGAAGAATGTTTCGGATCCGCTTGCTGTTTCTCCATATGTAGTTACCCCTGCTTTCCCCGCACATAAGTCACATGCTTCCCCTCATCATGCCTGTTATCCTTTCATGCAGCTATAAAAGTCTGCAGTACTGAGCATAATTTCAAATCAATTTGATGGGTAGACGAGGCCAATTGCTCGACCTCTTGTCCAGCAATAAGAACTATCGACCTCTTTCACCTTGAAAACCAGCTGGATCACGCGAATACCTGCGAGAAGGACGCCGTGTGGCCCCAGCCCTATCTATCAGCACGAGGGAACTTATCCATGATAAATACACTTTTGTGAGTAGTGTGGCTATAGCTACTCCTATTTTGACATGTATCCGCATGGTCATGTATGGTGCAAAAAGGCTGACCATTGCAAAGTCACGAATAAATGGCAGCCATAGCAAAACGAGACTCAATGGATCCCACCCTTGATGGTTTCGAAAACAAAATACAATCTGCCCAAATCAATGAGCCGAGTTCTTCAAAGCAACCATTGCGCTTAAATAATCTTCCAACCTCTGTTCGCAACAACATTTACAAATATACTTTAGACATTGAGCTGGCCAATTCCGAGCAGCCTAACGTATTATACAGCCATGCCTTGAAAGATGGCATGTTAGAATTCAAGGCTTCAAGGTCACCATTTCCGGTACAAACGTCACTGTTTTATGTCAACAAATCCATTTCACGAGAAGCATTACAGTACTTTTACTCCAAGAACCTCTTCGTGAGACTCGAGGTTTACTCCGCTAATGCACGGCACGCAAAAGCTATGGTCGAAGATTCAGGGCTGCTCTTCGCAACATCTATCCCAAACCAAGTTGAAAAATCAAAGCAACACGCATTAGAGCTTGTCATCATCGAGAAGAATAGCAGCCATAAACGTGCAGCTGTAATGTTTCCTGCACAGTACCTACCACGACTTATCAACTTTCTTGACCAAGCAATACGAGCATCGTCAAGCTGGGCACCACAGCATTCCCTCTTCATTAATGTTGTAAATGCATACGACTTCCCTGTCTCACGACTCCAAGGAGACCTGGTCGAGCCCTTTAGGCTTCTATACAATCTCGGCGCCGCAACAGTAGACCGAGCCAATCTCCTACCACAATACGCAAAGGACCTAGAAGCGAGCATGACAGCCTCGAGCTTCAATGCAGACGATTGGTTAGGAGCTCTAGCCAGCCTAGCCGATTTGGCAGACGAGGCCCGCGACAAAGAGGATTATGCACTAGCAAACGAATATGGCCACACAGTCTTCATAGCCATGACGTACGGGTACCTAACGCACGCTGAAAACCTTCATTCCCAACCAGAAGACCTTTCCCGATCTGTCCAACGACTACGCTGGCGCACTGAACTCGGAGTTGGCATCGCATTGTCTCTGCGACATCGCAGCATCTCGAGGACAAAAGGATGGCTCAATGCTCCCCCCAGTGCAGAAAGTAGACTTGCAGCGCGTGAACTCCTCCTTGCTGAATTATCTCTTTCCAAAGCACTCTCGTTAAGCACGGATTCGCCCTCTCCATCATCGAATCCATGGTTCCTCTCCCTTCCCGTCGAATTGATTCCGCCAAACAAGCAAATTTGGTTCACGGATTTGGAGAAAGCGCAGACTTGGTTTGCGCTAGGTGTTGTGCATACGGCCTTGGGCGAGAATCTGTTTGCTGCCGGTGATCTGGAAAGGGCGCTGGAACTCTGGAAAGGTGAAGATGTGGAGGGGAGAAAGAGAGTCGAGGCAGCATTTGAGACGGCGAGGATGGGAATTGATGGAGATGCACAAGAGATGTTTGTGGGAAAGATTAGACCTGGAAGTGGATTGAAAAAGGCAAGTAGGTTGGCTCGGGTCTGAAAGCCATTGGCATAACATACATTGTATAAATCTATACAAAAGCACGCTACTGCGTCATATTTGTTTTTCTCTCCCCTCTCAAGTCTCGTGCCTCAACTTGTCGATTTCCTCTTCTGTTTTTTTGATGTCCCAAGACAAAATGCTCTTTCTCTTCGCTAAATCTCTCATTGCCTTTTCCCCTGCTCGCCTATACAGATCCAGTTCGCGTCTTGCCAGCGCCTCCCGATCTTTCAGCATCTTCTCGCCACTTCCCTGTTGCTTCTTGAATTCTTTTAAAGCGTTGATGAATTCTGGTGGGGGAGGATGACTGAACGTGTGGATCTTGGTTTGTAGACCAAGGAGGATGGATCGTAAATGCAGTAGCTCAGCAGAGGACTTCGTATGTCTTGCAAGCGCACCATGTTGGGTTTGCTCGAGAATCTTGATGCTAATCTCGAGAAACTGGCAGTGTATGCCGAGTTGGACTATTGCAGTGTTTACGAGAGCAGTGTGGGCTTCTTTCAACTCCCGAGGAAGGATGTCTGTCGCTCTCTGATGGGTTACCAAGGCCATGCTGTTGAATTCTGAGATGGCTGGGGGACTTTTAGAATCGACGATTTTGCAGAGACAATCAACGGTGGTGATTAATTGCGCGGACAAAGCTTCAGATATAACCACTATGTTGTCGGTGAACAAATCTACATCTCCAAGGAGAATTTTTCGATCTTCATTAGGTACATAGCCACTGAGCTGGGCAGTTACAATTTCGATGGCGGCGTTCAGCTCAGTTGGGAGATCAGACGCTCGAGACGGGACGTCTGAAATTGCATGGACAAGTATTTGTTTGGAGATCAAGTTGATGCGAGCAGTTTTTAGGCTCTGACCAAATGTCAGTTCTATGCATCTATTTTTGACATCTGGTTTGAAGTCCCATGTAAAATGCACGTGGCGCACATGTATATAGATAAAACACCAATATAACATCAAAGGCTTGCCAGCACGTAACGCCAGAATGTCCTGCTATTCGCAATGGCAAAAAGTCGAAAATTGATTATTGATCGTACCTGTCGTATGTCATCGTGTATACGCTGCTTCTTTGTGTCCCGCGTCGAGCCATTTGCGTTGAGTTTTCGAGTAGTGAGGTCATTGTACAGAAATTCAAAGTTCGGATTACGTTGTAGAACCGACGGATCCACCGGTGGAAGCATAGTACGGAGTAATCGGTTACGTTGTGCTGCGATGGGTCAGGGTTTAGGTCGTTGCTTGAGTTCGGGTTAGGAAGGAAGGTGCTGACTAACTAACTCGAGAGAGGACTAGTGGCTTTTTGCTCTTGTCAGTGGAAGAGAAATCATTTCAAATCAAGAGATCATATTGAGATATACGCGCGATCTGCACTCTTGATTCTTGAGACTTGACTATGTGAGCCTTGAATTCTTGATACCTACAGCATTTGTGCAACCAAATGCTGGCAAATGAATTGCTCCTATGATTAGTATGGAATCTTCAGGCATCAAAACAGCTGAGGAGCCCAACACAGTCCGAAGTCACATGCGCTAAATATCACTCTAGAGATTGCTTTTTGCTTGCTACTGACTTGGCAGAATAGGTATTAGGTATTCTTAGGCCCTTGACACCCGTCAGTATTGAAGATTCAGTCGGAAAAATCCCCTAGTGTGATACTAATATTGCTTATTCCGAACTACTGCTTTAGCCTTCAACAAAGTCCAAACTCCCTTTGCCTACTGTGTCAGGCGCAGCATCCGGGCCTTTCTGTTGCCTCAGCTTCTCCTCAAACTTTGCAAACTCCTTTATCGCTATCTCCTCTTCCTGATCCAGAATCTGTTGCACGCCTTTGACCTCCTCGATGTAGTGCATCAACATGCTTTCAATCCCGTTCTTCAGGGTGACCGTGCTCGAGTCGCACGTTCGACATGCCCCTCGCAGCTTGAGCATCACCTGACCGTCCTGGAAGCCCCGAAACTCAATGTCTCCGCCGTCTTCCTGGATTGCGGGTCGTATGCGGGTCTCGAGAAGCTCTTTGATCATTCCCACAACTTCATCGTCGTTCTCATCGTATGCAAGACTGTCGACCTCTTGGCCTCCCTGGCCTTGCTCATTACCCTTGTCTACTATGGTGTTGACAATGGCCTGACCGCTTGTCATGAACTCGTTGATGATGGCAAAAACCTCGGGTTTCACATGGGCCCAGGGTGTAGCACTATCTTTTGTAACTGTTATATAATCTGTACCGAGGAATACAGACGTTACTCCATCGATATTGAGGAGTTGTGCGGCAAGTGGAGAGGGATGTGGAGGGGCGAGGGTCGAGCGAGGACTGAGATATTCGAGGTAGGGCGATCCTATGGACTCTGGAAGAACGCGTTGGTTGGGGTTAAACTTGAGGGCCTAGATGATTTAGTAAAAGTTCCGCAAGACTGGTAAGAAGAAGACCTACATCATCATTGGGCGTGGGCTCGGTTTGGATGAACATGGTCCGTCGCGCTACCCTCGCGCCTTGCATTGTATCCCTCCATCGCTCCGATGTTGGTCGGCGCTGGAAAGCAGAGCTGATGGGCGAGGGTTGTTGGCTGAGACATCTAACGGCAACGGCTGCTTGGAGTGCTCTGGGATGCATATAGGGCGTGACACGCACCAGGTTGCGCAAAGCTGCGCGTGGCATTGTTGTTGAGGCCATTGATGCTTGCAAGTGAGTTTGTGCAATTTGCCCAAGCTGAACTAAGATGTATTTCGCGCAAAACAAATCACCATATTGGCTGGTGAAAAAGTAAAGGTCAAAGTTTCGGAGACACCTAATTATGACGTTAGGTCACTTAGGTGCATTATTCAGCTGCAGATCTTAGCGTGCCATGCTAAGCACACATGGCACGTGTGGGTCCACTAACCAAAATCGAGGTTGCTCAACCTCAATAGTCAAGCCTGCGAACCACTCCATTGCGAAACGGCGGTAACGGTCTACTAGATTTCATGAATCATGGGATTTTTTGCCAGATATAGCACCCATGTCGGCCCTCTTGTAGTTTATCGCCTGGCATTCAGAAACCTTCTGCATAATTGGACATGGACACAACGACTTTGGCACTGCACCAGAGTAGGTTACTGTAGGTAGGGTGTTAATCTGGCCTGCCATGGCCCATAGGTAACAGCTATTGGCCATCGATCGACTCCTTTTGTTTTTGGCGTATAGAAATAGTGAGCCAGCTTCCTGGAAGCTACGAGAAGTCCCGCTAATCAGGGAGCCACGTAGACAATCACAACAGAGGAGCAGAAACCGTGCAAAACCTTACAACGCTAATGTGAAGTCCCATCCGAGCAATGGCTCCCGGCGCATTGTGTTGGCTCAACGCTTTTCAAGATCCCGTTTGTGCAACTCAAAATAGATTCTGCTCCGAAGAATGGGGATGCCCATGAGTAGAAATACAAATGGCAAAAGGCTACATGTGTCGAAAGATGACTTGAATGCTTAACAGGACGTGATCACTGTCGTGGAACAGACCTACCAGCGTGTATGCGAGTACAAGATACAACAAATAGGGGTCTACTTTTACTTGTCGTCCAGAGTAAAATCAAGGAAGCGCATGGCTGGCTGGCCAAAGGCCATCAAGAGTGTCTCAGGAGTCGAGACTCGTACAGGACAAGAAGGAAATCTGCTAGATTGTGGGTCATGGTGACGCCTGTCTAACTAGGTATATGGATGCACGCAGGTTGCTCATGCAACAGCTGCACCTTTCCACCAAGTGGTAGCGCCCAGCACGAAAACGATTACCATGGCATCGCTCACGACAGTGCTCCAAATGACACTGTACCGCCCGAGAGTCCTCGCATAGCTTCCGTATGGTGGGGGGAGTATCCCTGCAACAGTGTTGAGCATGCTGCTGCCTTGAAGTTGGCCTTTCTCAACAAAATACCGCGAGGACTGGAGGACAACCTCAAAGGTAGCAAAGAGGTAAAAAAAGTGGTCGAAGTTTGAAGCAGCGGTGGGCTGTGCAGTCCAGTCATCATCATCATGCAGCGAGTGGCGTAACAGCTTGGAGCCGGTGAAGGGGGTTTGCAAGACGATGTAGATGGCCAACCCAAAGGAGAATAGAGAGTGCACTAGACGCCAGACCCATGCGGAGGACTGCTGCTCAGCCTGGGAATCCGGGTCGATAGAGGAAGAGCCTCCTTGCATGGCAGAGAGAAGACTGGCAAATCCTGGAGGAACAGCAGCTGAGGCTGCATCTAGTTGTTGTGTACCACCAGGCACACCTGGGAAGCCGCCAGCACCGGCGCCACCCATCATTTGTTGCAGCATGGCCATGACAGGGTCCTGGGGAGGATCCTGGGGCAGATCCTGGGATGGGCGTGTAGGAATGGCCGGTGGGCAAGGGCCATCAAAAGCAAAGGGAGAAGGTAGATGAGGTTGCGACGCAGGCGTGAAGTGATGTTGCGAAATGTCAATCTCGTCCGGATCCGGTGTAGCTGTGGGTGCTGGTTTGGCTGCGATGCAGTTAGCCGTGACTCGTGAGCACTCGCGGGGCGAGTACACCCAAACACAAAAGACACAAAGGACCTAGAGCGCAGAACACGGGGAAGCAGGCAGGCAGGCAGGCAGGCAGGCAGGCAGGCGGATGGAGCACTAAAAGGGGCCGCGTACCAGGCACGTCTTTCTCGAGCTCGCTGACGTCTCGCGGCGGACCGCCCTGCAGCGCGGTAATCTGTTGCAGGCGTGAGGCGCCGCTTTTGGCAGCCAGACGCTCTCTCCTGAGGCGGGCTTTGAGCTGGGCGGGCGACTCTCCGGCGGCGGCGGAGGGTGCTTCGGCCATGATGGAGTTTTTTCTTCTTCTTTCTTCTTTCTTTCTTCTTTCTTTTTTTTCTTCTTCTTCTTGACTTCTCTGCGCTGGTGCTTCTTCTTCTTCTTCTTCTTCTCCTTCCTTCGTCTTCTCAAGCTGTCCCCCTTCCCCGAGGGTATCCGTGCTGGCGTGGGAGGGTCAAGGTTTGGATCCGTCTCTTCAGCAAATTGTCCGTGGCGTGGAGGAGAGGGCACAATGGAGAACAGAGCTGAGACTCGAGAGGGCTGACGGAGGTCATGGCTTGGTGCTTGGCATCGGCACATTTGGCAGGTACCAGCCGCAGCCGCACCACATTTGGCAGGCATGACCAAGCAGTCCAACGCCGACCGGGGAAGGCGGGAGTGGCACAGCCGCTAACTCCTTCCACTGCTAGTCGACGGCTGAACACCTCCACCACCTCCATCATCTCACCCCCTCACCCCTCACCCCTTGACCCACGACCCCCCTTCCGAACAGGGTTTACATCCTATTCCACTCCCCCCCTTCCTCTCTGCTCTCCCCATCATTGGCCTCGACACTGCCAAATCGCCCTGCACGTTGCACGTCTGCGGGCCGGCCCTCCCCCTCCTTTACTGCTGTTCCCACATGTCTACTCCTTCACCGCTGATGCCCGCCACCAAACGGGCCCTGTATGTATCATATATGTATCATATATGTATGTATATATCATGTATTGGACCCAGCATCTGCTTCTGCTTCTACTTCTACCTGTGCTGCTGCAGTTGGCCAACAAAAACTTGAAGACGCTAAACGCTGCAGGACGAACAGTTTGCCGCCAGAAAGGGCAATTCTATACCCAAAAACAAAAAACACACATCCTGGCCCTCCACCTCAACATCCATAAACGTAACATGGTAGCACGACATGGCAATCTGCCACTCCCAGTTTCCAGAAGCATGGTCCCGGTGCACCTACATCATCATGCCCTTGGGTTTCGGTAAGAGGATCCAGCCACTTATCTTCAAACTCTATTGTTGGCGTCGATGGCTATCAATTCAAGCTCACTGCCCTCGCTCCCTGCATGTCGAATCATGCTCACTCGGCACCATGCCCCGAGATTCCCCAACTTCTTCACTATCCACAAGCAGCGACAACGCCACGAACTAAGCGCCTCCACTTGCAGGTGTCACCTCACCGCGGAATTTCTCGCCGCTACCGCTAGCTTTGCTTCCCATGCCTACCCGCTACCCTAGAATTTTTACTTGATGGATTCCCCTTCATTGGGCAATCTGAGGCTTGAGCTACTTCGCTCTCCTCCGCGGGTACGAATGTAATGTGGTACTACCAATCGGCCCTTCACCGTGCATGCTTTGCCAAAGCGTTCTTGAAATTTGACGGCATTATCCCACGGCTGCCCATTGACGCCAAGTCATCACCAGTTGATTGTTGTTTCTTTTTCTTCCTAGCCACTGCGATCCCAACGTTGACCATGAGTTTAAATAATTGCTTTGCTGTTACACATACAGCCCCATTCAACACACTCAATATTTGTGAGCCACTATTAAATCCCGCTGTTCAGGTATATCATCGTGACACTCCACGTTGACCAGAGCTGGCTTCTGTCACCGAACCGGGTTCATGCATTATGTTTATGTTGCACTGCTGAAGGAGAAAAGCATCTTAAATACTGCACTGCCATACTCGTGCATTCACCTTTCCTATCAACTCTTTCCTACCACGCTTCTGCCCTCACAAAATATATAAGAAGCGCGGCAGCGTCTCACTATGATTTCTCCCACTATAGCATCCACCCAGACTCTGCGGCAAATGACCCAGCCTTTTCGGCGTGTCGTACAGCAGACTCGACCGCAATCCCGCTTTGTTGACGGTTATCGATACTGGCAAGGGACACCATGGAAAGACGTGCCTGCTGAAGAATTTAATTCGTATCGGTGGCAGGTATGTGGCTCTTGCAAGGCAATGACATGCTTTTTTCAAAAGACGAATGGAGTGTAGTTGACAGGTTTCAGCTCGGTAACACCGTACATAACAACAAGCTGCAAAGGTTTCTCTTCGACGCATTGCCGGAAAATATAGGTTTGTCCACCAATGGAGTACTTCAGAAAATTCGAACCAAGTCGGAATTCATTACCGATGCAATCGAAGCAACAAAGCTGGCGCCAATGGCCATTCGACTGACCCCACACGTACTATCGCGAATAGACTGGAACAATCCATTGGACGATCCAATCCGCAGGCAGTTCCTTCCATTATCAAGCGCCATAGTTCCGGATAGTGGGCATCTCACGCTGGATTCACTGCATGAAGAAAATGATAGCCGTAGGTTTCTACAAGTTACACTGCTGCACGCTCTAACCTCTTCTAGCTGTTCCTGGGCTGGTTCATCGCTATCCTGGAAGGGCCCTTTTCTTGGGTACGTGATTTGCAAGCTTTTTCCAGCCATGTCTTGCTAATTCTTATCAATTCCAGCAACATCAATATGTCCCGTATACTGCCGATTTTGCACTCGGTCCTATGCTGTTGGCGCAAGCACTGACACAGTAACAAAAAGACCACAGAAACCGAGCAGGAGGCGTTGGGAGACTGTTTTTCAATGGATACAAAACCACTCGGACCTTCAAGATATCGTTGTTTCGGGTGGAGATGCGTACTACCTGCAGCCTGAAGACCTACGTGAAATTGGAGAACGGTGCGCAATTACTCATTAGAGTCGGAAATGCCCATACTAAGACATATCAGACTCTTGAGCATGGACCATGTTCGGCGCATCCGCTTTGCTTCGAAAGGACTTGCTGTTGCTCCTTGTCGTATTCAAAAGGGCGATCCTTGGACAGAAACGTTGATTGACCTCTCGCAGCAGGGCAGAAGGGAGGGAAAACAGGTCTGCCTTCACACACATATTAACCATCCTCGTGAGATTACATGGGTCACTCGCCGGGCAGCAAACTACCTCTTTGAGCATGGTGTTATAGTTCGCAACCAGGCCGTTCTACTGAATGGCGTCAACAACAAATTTGAAACGCTGTTTGAACTCATCAAGACTCTTGCAGACATTAATATACAACCTGTAAGTCTGATATTCCTTCTCCACCCTACAAGAGGGCGTGATGACCGAGACCAGCCGTCGCTACATATATGGAAAAGTACTGACCAGCGAATAGTACTATATCTATCAATGTGATATGGTCCAAGGTGTGGAAGATCTTCGCACGCCCCTAAGCGAGATCATTGAACTAGACAAGAAGATGAGGGGTACATTATCTGGCTTCATGATGCCGTCTTTTGTGATTGACCTCCCTGGAGGAGGTGGGAAACGTCTGGTTTCTACGTACGAATCATATGATAAGGCTTCTGGCATCGCGAAATACAGGGCACCCGGCCTGAATGGCGAAAAAGGAAAAAGGGTGTATACTTACAACGATCCAAGACCCGTCGCAGCAGCAGATCTCGCAATGCTACATGCACAAAAAACGCATGCTTTGCAGAACGGTCAGACCCTTGAAGAAACCGTCAAGGCGAGAAAGTTCATTCTGAACAACAGTCCTGTAACATTTACGACCGCGAATATCCCTCAGAAAGTGCCTTACGAGAATGTACACTCCTCTCTGGGTACACAAGGAGACTTGCCTTGGCTACACAAAACCGACATTGATCACCGCTCTCAGCCACGACTATAAGTGGTTCTTATACTAGCTTGGTACTGGAAGACCAGGACTATTACTCGATCCTTGGAATTTGCTCTAGGGTAGGCACGGCGAACGACAGCCCGCTATTGATGAAGCATTGGAACCGACTTTAGTGTTTTATGAATCGACGATTTGTGGATGAGGTTTACTGGAGACCTCGCCTTCACATTACCAGGCTTTTTGGGTTGGGGGAGTTTTCTTTTGCATTTCTGGAGCGGCTACATGTAGTACAAAAGTTTTTTTTACAATCCTGACCAATATATCATACACTATCGTTGACTGTCATAATATGTACCATGATTGATTGATCAAGCTTTCGGGGTTGTCCACTAAGAAATTACTTGGAAGCAACCATGCATATTGTTAAAATCTTTCTGATCTGCTATAAGTCATAACCCTCATGTTTGACGCTGCACTGTGGTGGGGGTTATTGCAACGACTTTGATCCTTCTAAAGTCAGAACTGAAATCTGTGCTTACATGTGCTGAGCGTCAGATTCGGTAATAAAGAAGATTTGGAATCGAGGGCAATTCGGGCAGCAAGGGTATTCATATTCAATCATCCCTAATTTACGAAGCTCACTCATCGCTTGATTTTTTTTCCAGCTACCAAAGAAACTGTACTAACTATTAGAATGTCTCTATCGGTACGGCTGCTGCAGATTTCCAACTTCAAAACAAAGGCTTTCGATATATATAAGTACTGTTGGTGGAACTTTCTCTGCTGCTACAACGTGCGGTAAGTAGTAACAAGTCCACTTAATCTCTATCGTCTCTAATCGTACAAGGCAAGATCTATTAGGGGGCAGTTATGCTCATGCCCTTAGGCCTATGCTCTACTTCCCCCTTTTTCTATTCACTATCCCTCACGTGACAACTTAAGCGACACTATATAGATAGGTACCTTATATTGGGGGTTTTTTATTGAAAATAGGCCATCTATACAAGGATACTACTCTAGTAATGGGGAAATAAACTAGTTGTTAAAATCTTACCTATTGTGCAACTGTTATACTATATAGTGGCCCTGGTAGTACTTAATATCCTAAGGAAATTTGATTTTCGTATCGCCCGTTAAACTATACCTTTCGATACTCAAATGCATAAAGAGCTATTGTATTGCTTCGATTGCATCCTACTCTACATAGCATCTATAATTTATATTCACAGCTTCTATATAAACGTGGCATAGTTTTATTAGTTCCTAGGAAATACCGAACGTAACGTATAATTTCTATTCAATTAATAAATCGGGACATGATAACCATGGCTAAGCAGTTCCAAGAAGATAGGTTCCCTATGAGTTGTCCGAGTAACGTAGGAGATCAAACTCAGAAGAGCACTCGCCTCTAGAACGCAATTTTAGATAGATCACTCACTTAGGATAAAATAGACTTAAGGTCAGCTATTAGAAGATCCAAAAACAGCTCAAGCCCTTAAGACAGGGCAAGTAGCTATATGCATCCAATGCATGTCTTTCTCTCAAACTCATCAGTAAGTACGGCGGATACATGAGGCAAAGGTTTGAAATACAGCCATTATAAATACATTGAGCGGTTCAGCGTTCGACAGACGAATATGATTCGAGAGAGGTGTGCAAATGAGGAAATGGGACTAGCGCAAGATGAGATCTTCTCGCTAATCGGCAGCTCGATCGCGCTAACTATCGATCCTGAATTGAACGCCTCATTGATATATCATCAACGATGACGTAGTGGCGAAAACAAACGCGTAGCTTTGTCCTCGATCATGCTAAAACAAGCCCCCTGCATCAGTATCTGGCTTCTGTCCCTGCCAGAGGTCTCGAAAGCCCATTCCACTGACATAACTATTCAATGATACCTACCTTTGGCGCATTATATCAGTCAGCGCTTCTACGACATCGCAGAGTCTTTTGTCCAATTTCTTATATTATTATTATGGGCAGACAAAGTCGCTCCTCTTTGGCTGCATTGTCCACCGCAAACACGCTTCCTATGTTGGACAAGCCAAAGGTGGTTCATAGGAGAGTGTCCAACGCCAACCACACAGTACCCAATTCAACCCGTCGTCAGGCCTCTCACGCCACCAAATGTACACCTACAGACCCCAGCATCAACCCTGACATTGTAGATGGTGCCAATGCTATGAGGGCTTCACCCGGGGGTCATGACCCCGATGCATTAGACGTCAAACCAAAAGTCAAAGAGAAAGCTAGAGTCAGAGCCAGACAAGGTACGGCAAATGACAAAAGGAAGCGGGAAATATCCGACGCGGAACAAGGCGAAATTGGGGACGCGGGTAGTAATATCACGACCGTTGGTTATGTTACAAAGAATGTCACTGACCCTATACCTGACGTCGGGATTACCGGCGATCCTGAAGATACTCAGGGGCTAGAAGACGATGATGTAGAGATCAAGGAAGCTTTATCGAGACCTCCCCCGGTAAATTCTGAATATCTGCCCCTTCCTTGGAAAGGGCGGTTGGGCTACGTAAGCTACTTGTAAACCTTCTTCACGACTCATACTTACAAGGGCACTCCAGGCCTGTCTCAACACCTATCTACGCAACGCCAACCCTCCCGTGTTTAGCTCCCGAACATGCCGCATTGCAAGCATTCTTGAGCATCGCCACCCCTTGAAGGATCCATCTCAGCCCGAGCATGCAACGAAAAATCGACCCGACAAGGATCAGCCAGCCGACGTTGCACGGGGCATGAAATACGTCCAAGAACTTGGTCTGGCCAACGCTCGGGATATAGCCAAAATGATACGTTGGAACGACAAGTATGGTATAAAATTTATGCGTCTGAGCAGTGAGATGTTCCCATTTGCAAGCCATGACGAATATGGCTACAGACTTGAGCCGTTTGCTGCGGACACTCTTCGCGAAGTTGGCAAAGTAATCGCTGAGTGTGGCCACAGAGTTACAACTCATCCGGGCCAGTTTACGCAGTTGGGTTCGCCTCGCCAGCAGGTAATCGACAATGCTATGAGAGACTTGGAGTATCATGACGAAATGCTCTCGTTGTTGAAACTTCCTTCCCAGCAAAATCGAGATGCAGTCATGATTTTACATCTTGGTGGTGCTTATGGGGATAAGCCAGCTGCTGTTGCTAGGTTCAAGGAAAACTATGCTCGGTTGCCCCAAAGTGTTAAGAACCGCCTGGTCCTGGAGAATGACGACGTGGTGTGGTCAGTTCACGAACTGTTGCCTCTGTGTCAGGAGTTAAACATTCCTCTTGTGCTCGATTTTCACCACCACAACATCATCTTTGACTCTACCAAAATCCGGGAAGGTACCAAAGACATTATGGATCTATTTCCTGCAATTCTAGAGACTTGGGCGAAAAAAGGCATCACACCCAAGATGCACTACTCCGAGCCGTGTCCTGGTGCCGTCACTCGCACACAGCGAAGAAAACACTCGCCGCGTGTAATGACGCTACCTTCGTGCCCTGATAACATGGATCTCATGATAGAGGCCAAGGACAAGGAGCAGGCTGTGTTTGAGCTGATGCGAACATTCAAGCTTCCTGGATTCACCACATTCAATGATATCCTGCCACATCAGCGGCAAGACGAGAATAAGCCATGGAAGTCCAAGCCGAAGAAGGCCGTCAAGAAGAACAAGAAGAAGTTGGAAGATGTCGACGAACTAGATGTGAAGCTGGATGAAGCCGAGGAGAAAGACAAATCGCCCCCTCTGATACCCGAGGACGAGGTGGGTATGGGAGGAGCTGAGGGGCGAGTGTACTGGCCTCCAGGCATGGAGGATTGGCTGAGACCCCCAAAACGCATCATCAAGAAGAAGGAGGAGGAGGGTGCTGCTACAACCGCCAAGAAGAAGCGAAAAACGCTACCCATTGCCGACGAAGATACGTCAGTTGCTAGCGGACCTGCGATTTTCGAGAAGAGCAAAACACCAGCCAAGAAGGCGGCACAGAAAGTCAACAGTAGCTCGGCAAAGAAGAAAACGGAAAAATCCGTGCCTACGCCATCGCCGTCTGATGAAGACGATGTGCCAGGCTCCTCTGTGCTTAGTGATGTGGGCACCGACAACGATGCGCCACCAGGTGTCAAGACAGCTCGGCGACGTGCCGTGACTAGAAAGAAGTCTGGCCGGGCTACAACGAGGGTAAGCTACAGGGAGGAAGATGACAATGAAATGAGCGTGTAAACGGCACGTTATGATGATCAAGATTGTTATTGTTATTATCATCATCAGTGTAGGCATGGCATATCAGTCAGGGAAAGACTCGGAACGTTAGTATACAGACCACTTGCAAGCCATACTCAAATCCCGGAGAGATTTCGAATTACCTACCAATCATCACATGCTGCGTGCATGCAATATAGAAGACAGCTCTATGACCTTCCGCATCGAGCTTCGAAGTCCGCAGCAGTCAACCAGGCGAACGCATGTTTGGTGTCAGGCATCAACCACGATGATGCTGGAGCTGGTCGACACAGACATCTTTAACCCCCCACCCCCTTCATCCAGCACAATAGGTATGCCGTCCTTCCAAGTTCTCGAACATTATCGAAGCATGGCCCCTTACAGCGTGCCGCTTTAACCGAATGTAGCCGCGACCTAACTACCGCCCATCTTCTTCTTCACCACCTTCCAGAATCCATGCTTGCTTGCATATCCCACGTCTTTCCTTTCACTTCCAGTGCCATCCGCAGCCGCTCCTATTGGCTGCGCATCCACAAACCCCTCTTCTCTACTCCAGGATGCCACCGATGAAGAGTCAAGACAATGGCCTATCTGCACAGGCAGTGTGACTTGTACCTGCCGTCATGCGCTAGCTATCGTATTCAAAGCCGCCTGAGTCATGACCGGTTGGACATTACTTGTGCGGGGAACATAACGAATCTCCCTTCGTCTGCACTGCAATAAGTACAATCATACGAAAAAGCAGGCTGGGGCGTACCCCGTCTGTATGAAGCCTGTATGAATAACCAAGTGTATACCTAGCCTAGAAGCTAGTAATATTCCTGTAGAATGGCTAATTGTCTTGGCCCATCAATCGTGGTCTCTCAAGATACGAACACCATAGCATTCTAGTCGAATTCCAAACTGTATCCTAGACATCGACGATCTCGCGCCACATGTATCGATCTGCAAGCGTGTGCTGGGCAAAGGAAGCCTAACGGCTTTCCAGCCTTTTTACAGGGTTGCCGTTCAACGATGCCGCTGAAAGTCTGGACGAGCACAGCATTGCATAAGCGCACAGAACCCTCCCAAAACTCCCAGACACCAAGCCTGCATCGGGCATATAACTTAGTTTGTGCAAGGCCGTGCAGATTATGTGCCTAGTACGTACCTACTTGCGGGAAGCAGCAAGGATCGTGTCAGGGATGTGCCAAAGTGATTGTAGCGCGGCATTGCCAAATGCGTATGGTGTGCTGGTCAAGGCTTCATGAGTGGGATGGGTTTTAGGTATGAGAAGTTGGGAATAGCCCTGTATCGGTACGAATGGAGGAAGACAGGGGCGGTGTGACGTGCTTGGGTATTGGGGTTGTGTACGGAGTGTTCTGACATTCGCGTATTGGGCATGCGTGTTGCAATGCTTCACCAAGCATCTCCACACAACGGTTACGGTACATTTGGTGGCCGACGTCTTGAATGCCGTTGCAATGAGTGGGGAAACAAGTCATTGCTTTCACAAATGATAAAAGATAAGGGGTTTCCTTCTTTGGGTGAAATCAATTCCTTTCATGTGTCAATATATTCTCTGAAGAGAAGGTGACTGCTAAACGATTGACGAATTCCGCATCTCCGAGAGCTTGTCCTGGTCTACAGGAAGTGTCTTGGTTCCTAATATATGCCAAGGTAGTCACGCGGTGTGTATCACACGGTTCGGGAAGGAAACCAAGGGCCTTGCTCCCGAGATATTATCGAGTCAATTGAAGTGCAACATCCGTCTATGAGGCTTTTTCATGATTGAGGAGAATATAACCTAGACGGGAAGATTTTGTCTCTGTAATAGTGTTTCCAAAATAAGCACTAAAATATAGGAAACATTGTAAGTAGTTGGAATCAGAATTAGAATCAAAAGACGTGATTGAAACAACAGGTTCAAATCAATCGAGTATGATTTACTTCGTATCCGAATCTCGGCAGCGTTACACCGCCGATTTCTTCTCCACTAGACGAAATCTGCTTTGATAGCCAAACAATAAGACAAAAAGCGCTCTTTACACCTAGCTTCTTGGTTATCGACTATGCGATAGTGGTAGGCATATACGAGCTATTCAATAGCTTCTTTTGTTTTGAAGCCTTTAGAAAAGGCAAGAACGATGCAGAGTGTAAATAGAGAACTAATTCTTTAGACTGCTCGAGTATGTATGAATATTCAGTACTAGCTATGAGCTACAACTCGATGAGTAGCTGACGCGGTGTCGATGTCAAACTTAATGACAAAGTATAACCTATACGGACTCGATGGCGGCAGTTGGATTTGGGGGGTGGGGGCTCTTTTGAACGCTATTTTCAGATCAATGTTCTTGGTAAAAAGCAATTAAAGATAATGGATGGATACATGGTGCAATTTGATACGGGCAGCGGAGTTGCGTGTAGGGCATGCCTAGAGAGGATTTGTTTAAGAAGGACTGTGATGTTGTCAAAGCTGAAATCAAGCAGTGTTCGAGTTGGTCACTGGGACATGTTAATTGCTACACAGGCAGTTAGAAAATGGCAAGACCGCATGAGCATTCTTGCATTTTACCATCAAACTTCGAGCGCGTGGAAAGCAGCTGTGATAGTCAATCGTGACAGGCGGCAAGAGCCGGAATACCAAGTATTTCGTTATCTAGTAACTATTAAAAATAGATAGCTATATATAAAACATTTTCTTTCCCGAGCGGAGAAACATACACAAAGCCATCTACCCGACTTTGTGGTCATATTCGTGTCGTTATCGCGACATCTTGGATTCTTGGTCCGACCTACATACGTCACGACTCCAGTTAAGAGACGGGTTCCCCTTCTCCCACCGGGCTCCTCCGTAGTTCCCCCAAACAACCAATCATATCTCCAATGTACCTACATAGTCTTCACAAGGCGAAACCCATCCCCAAACAAGAATCTCTTACCGACGCTACACAAAACAATCGCAAACAGCAGCCACTCTTCCTCGGCAATGACGCTAGTCACAGCTTTCCCGCTCTTCTCAAGTATACGCCGTAGTACATGCGTACCTAAAGACCATTTCCTTTGAAACCTCCGTATAATCTAGTGCGACGAGGATTCTACGTACTACCAGTAAAACATGTGTGTACCATGGAAAATGCCGTGTAGAAACCCCCCCCCCAAAAAAAAATTAGCAACAAACCCGTAGTTATCCAAACCCCAATTCCCGAGTCCGCGGAGGCGAAATTTCCCACGGGACCACGAGTCAACCTCCACTGACAAGCCGACACGGACATTAGATAGATACAGAGTAGTAGACATGTGGATCCCCAGATTGACAAACGAAACAAAAAGGAAGCAAAAAACCCCACTTACATATGTACGATGTGATTACCAAGTCTCAAGGAATGGGAATGGATATGCTCGGTTGATCCGACCCACTCGCTCACGTTGCTTGACTCGATTGGTTCCAGAGCCCTGGATTATCTTCAACGGTAAGATGTGTACTACATAACATAGTTACCTAGTTCCAACTAGCGAATCCCGGACGATTGCCCGTTGGCAGCAAAAGCGCTTGGGGCTGTGCATCACAAAACGCCTGGCCAACGAGGTGCACGGGCGCGGGAAAGTATTTTGTTTGGACGTGATTGAAGAGAGAATGGAAATGGGTGCGTGTGCGTGTGTGTGTGTGTGTGTGTGTGTGTGTGCTAGCTAATTAGCTAGTAGAGAAGAAAAGATTAATTACTGTGATTTTGTTGTTTCTTTTAGGCATCTCTCTCCGCTTTTTTCTTTTTATAGCTGTTCGCTCTTCGTATCTGACCAGGTGGCCACGCGTGTGGGAGAGTAGAGAAGCTTTGATTTATTCGCTTGGTATTACTGGTAGTATTACTAGGTAACTATATGATTATGGGGTAGGTAAATAATAAAAACACACACACACACACACACACACACAGACAACACGAAGCGTGGGGTAAATTGCAACTAACAAGATTCGTTCCGTAGCTGTGCGCGTCCCGTAAAACTCGTAAGCTGCTAGTATTATGTAGGTAATAAGCCTCCCACTCAAGTGGCGACCGATACGGGTGCGAGTATTACTGTACCCTACCATGATTAGCAGACGCGCGGAGATTCCAGGCCAAAAAAAAAAAAAAAGAGTTTCGGATGCGAGGTGCTAACTAACTAATTAAAGAGCAAGACACCTTCTATTAGCAATCATGCAGCACGCCACATACCTAACCCAGTCATGCCAAAAACGCAAACATGCTTCTAAACTTCTTCTATCCGTATTATCAGCAAGTAGTCAACCTACCTACCTACACGACAAGCCCAGAAAACAATAAAAACTTTCGTATTCCCAACAACAGCCTATAAGCGGATTTGTCTTTTTTTTTTTTTAAAAAAAAAAACAAGGGCCATTTACCCCGTACTCTGTACACACACACACACATCCAAGGTTCAACGTGACATCGCACTGCAGTCCGCGTCAAAACCTTAATTCCCCCCATTGTGCAGATCGTACCTACATACATGGCAAGTCAGTCAGTCAGCCGGACACCGCCGCGCCCCCAACCACCGCCGCCGCAACATTCCCGCCACCGCCGCCGCCGCAGCAAGGAAATAACAATCAGATCCTCTCTGCCTCCGCAAGCCAAGCAGGTACCAAGTATACCTTCCCTACAAAGTAATTCTACAGAGGTTACAATGCTAAACCTCCTTCCTCCTCCTTTAAAACATCCATCCTCTCTCTCTCTCTCTCTCTCTAAATAGTATTAGTTAGTTGGTATGAAAAGTCCTAGTTCAACCCTTTTTCCACACACACACACACACACACACAAACTTGGCACCACGGCATCTCCGAAAATGTGAAAAAAAAACTAACCCAATCACACTGCGCAAACGACAAAAACCCCGTCAGCTCTGTTAATTAATTCCCGGCGGGGAGGGGGGGGGGGGGTTTGTGTGTTTGTGTAAATGGATATAGATACGGAGTACTCCGTAGTTATAGTTAACTAATGATGATACAAGTTTAATTAATTGACAAGACGTGCCGATTACAACTAACTATGCGGTTTTTTTTTCTTTTTTTCTCGGTATTAAAAGATCTGCGAAGCTGGGGAGTTAAGTGCTGTAACTACCATGGGCTGAGAGAGGCTTGGAGATGATGATTACCTAGTAAATAATAGGTTACTTGGCTGTATTGTTCATCTACGTGTAATGTAATGCGGATGGCAACGGGCTGTATTAGCTTTCTTGTTCTAAGGATATTACTTGTCGAGAGGAAGCGGCGAATGGG
>SSBG01000005.1:11959-59775 GCA_028220655.1 Shiraia bambusicola | reverse complement strand
GGGAGGCGTGAATGATGCAAACAGGCGAGCAGGGGGGAGAATAGCGGCTGCCCGTTGTCTGCATACACACTAATAATACAGGGCACAGCTAGGTAATGATGATTATTATTACTCTCTTTGCCTAGTTCAGACAAGACCGATGTGTGTGTGTCGATGCCTCTGTGTGTGCGCCTCTGTGTGTGTGCCTCCTTCACTTGCCCCCGTCTCTCGTCGGCCCCGGGCTTGGCACGACCGTGGCCTTGGGAAATGGAAGCTGACTTGGGCTTGATAACAGTTGCCATGTACGCCTGATGAGAGTGCGATATGACCACCGCCATCACTCTGCGCCCCCACGGCCTGCTTGCCTGCTCGCCTGCTCGAGGGCAGCTTTGCAACAACACCACCACCACCACCATCATATTACTCCGTATTAGTCTCGACCCTCATGTGCACATGTGCAGCAAGCCGACTGAGAATCGCCACCCCGCCCGCCATCTCCGTCACTTGTCGCCGCCATCTCGCCGTGTGTTCCTGCAATCTCTTCACGTGCCTCTCTCCACGCCAGCCAATGAGCCGCTCCTTTTTGCGACCCGGCCAGGTATTTCGTCTCGTCCTTGGGTAACGGCTAAGCAGCCTCCCGTCCACTGCCTAATAGCTACATAGTATGTACCTACATGATGGAAAGACATGGACAGCGTCGGTCCGTCGTCCTGCACTCCTGGCTACATACAGAGTACATACAATCCAACCATGTACCGAGTATGTACGGAGCAGACCACTCAAATTTCAATGCTGCCCCTGCCAGAGTTCGCCCAGCTCAGCTCGCAGCACGGCTGAATATCACTACCCTGACGCTAGGCCGCTTTGGTCCGGGACACGTGAGCCACCGTTGTTGGCCAGCCACCAGAAAGCTATTACCCTCAAGCATTCTACCCTACATCTGCTCAACCACTATGCCATTTGTTTCGAGTAGGTAACAAGTCCCCCCAAGCCCATCAACAGATGCATCAATTGTCCACCTCGACTGCGATGCAGACACTGCAAATCTGCTTGTTGCCGCCTGTATCCCCCCAGATGCGCTGGCGCTGCATTTGTCTGCGCGGGGTAACAGAGCAAGGCCAAAGTCTGGCTTCCAATTCCACTCGACGCAAGCGCTGCCCTCTGTTCTCCATGTCTCTCTTACTGTCCTGACCCCTTCCCTTATAGTCGCAGTGCACCAAAGCACTAATTATTGCTTGCGCATGCACGCTTGTCTGCATCCCCACCGTAGCTGTGGCGTTGTGCCGTCATGGATCAGAAAAGCGCGTGTCCCAAAACATGGACATTGGCCTAGAGAATTACCTACTCTGGAGCTTGATAAGAGCCTCAGGCGGATCTCGGCGGGATGCCCTCGACAGGAACAGCCATGTCACAGATGATGATGGGAGACATGCGGTCCTGTTCCAATGCCTTGCTTTACATGCAGAGAAGCATCCCTACACTTGCTAAAAGACGTTGGCAGGGTCCGACGATCTGATCTAAAACATCGACAATTCTAGACAATAGTATAGGTAGTTAACCACTTGGGTAGACAATCAGGACCCTAGTGATATGCCTCCAAGCGAGCGGGGCATCAAGGTCCGTTCAAGAAGCGAAATTCTCGCCGATGCATTTTCCCGGCTCAATCACATTATTGAAACGATCGATCTCGCTTGCTACAATGTCTTCAATGCTCTCCCCTCTCCTCCCCTCTCCCATGCCTGCTTCAACGTCTTTTTTGGGGGGGAGGGGGAGGGAGTATTTTGGGAAATCCTACCGAGGCTTTCTCGCCTGGACCAATGTTTCTGCCGTGTGGATTTTGAGCATGTGTGATTGCGTGCTAGAATGCGAATCATCTTTTCACGGCACCGTCGGCAGTGTCGCCAGAATGCCTTAGCTGGCTGGTTTCGGGTCCGGGGGGATTTGTGGTGCGGCCTTTTGTCCGCAGGCGCTGGCTTGCAATGGCAACGTCTAAGCTGCCCCAACAAAATGCACTATTAGGCTTCACACCAGTGCCCGTCACAGGTCTACCTACTCGAGCACGGATACGATATACCTAATAATTAATTACCTACCAGAGTTTGGAAGACGGTTGTGGTTGTTGAGCACGCGGGCAGTTGTGTGTGTGTGTGTGTGTGCGTGTGCGTGTGCGTGCAACGGCTCCGGTGGATGAAAAGCAAAAGAAGAGCGGTCAGGAATCCCGGGGTACGGCAACAACAGCAACAGCAGGCAGGGATGGGCAACACGTGAGGACACGATTGGGCGCAAACATCGCGCTTACTGTGCGAACAGGGTTGGCCGGCATTCTAACCCAGTTGGGCCCAGCGTTTTGACGCTGCACGCCAGGGTAAATTCAACTTCATGCTGTTTCGACAACTTGACCAAAAAGGCCACACATGGGGCTTGATAATATTATCGTTTGATGCTCGTTTGTTGGGATGCGTAATAACGCCGTAGCTTCCTCGATATCGAGAAGCTGCTCTTGCGACAATCAGCCTTTTCTCTCTGCTCGTCTTGCCCCCATAATTACCATGTTACAGACCTCGCACTGTACGGAGTACCGAGTACTCCGTATGCTCCTGGTTATGTCAGCAGCCCATGTCTTGGCACTCTGGCAAGATGCACCGATTCTCTCGTCCTCATCGCCCCCAGGCCGTGTCATGCAGCAGGAAATCATACATAGCTAGATGGTGACATGCCGGTAGTTGGATCTTGCTCCTAGGGCGGTTGGCAATTGCCAATACCCCGGATATGCTATGAATAAAAACACCCTGTGCCGCTGTTGCCGTTACTCGCGGAAGAGCGTGCTGAGAGTTATCTGGAGCTCGGATGCGTCCGTGCTCAAGCTTGCCTCGGTGCGGCTGAAGGGCTCACGATCCCCGCAACTTGTCCATCTTCCCCACAAAACAATCGCCTTGATATTCTCCGTCTACCGCCTCAACCCCGGATTCGATCCTGTCCACGGCACGTTATGTGATAGCTCCATGACTTCAAAGTTTGTCTGCCTTTGTTCTCCGCGTCTTGCTGCACGTCACCCGTGTCGTGGCCGAACATTTGCTACTGCCGCTGCTAGCCGTGCCGACCACGTTCGCATGGTCGAAGTTGGTCCAAGAGATGGTTTACAGAATGAGAAGCAGAGTATACCCGTGGCAACCAAGATCGAGTTGGTAAAGAGGTTGGCAGAGGCTGGGCTGCAGACAATCGAGGCCGGCTCGTTTGTGTCGCCCAAATGGGTCCCCCAGGTGAGCCATGTGTTTTTGCATAGCCATTTGTGTCAATCCCACCAACCTGGAGCACAGATGGCCAATTCATCACAAATACTCGAGCATGTCTTGCAAAGTTCGCCGCAATCGTTGCATCCAATCACGTACCAATGGCTGTTGCCAAATGTTCGAGGGTTAGAGAATTTTCTGGCTACGTGGGAGATGCACTCACAAGCCACGAAAAATGCATATCCAACACCACCTCGGTCGCCAGGAACCGAGGGAGCCTCGTCGAGCTCAACAGCAGGTCCAATACATGAGATATCCATCTTCACCGCAGCAACCGAGTCATTTACACAAAAGAACACCAACTGCTCCATAGCAGAATCCCTGAAGCGCTTCGAACCAATCATGGCACGTGCAAAAGAACTCGGCCTCAGTGTTCGAGCATACATTTCAGTAGCGCTTGGATGCCCCTACGAAGGGCCGGATACAGACCCACACAAGGTGGCAGAGCTAGCAGTAAGCTTATTGGAAATGGGCGCCGACGAAATCTCCATAGCAGACACCACAGGCATGGGAACCGCCCCCAAGACTGCAGAACTCTTGAAAACCCTAAATGCAGCAGGCGTAGACAAGAGCGATTTGGCCCTGCACTTTCACGATACCTATGGCCAAGCCCTGGTCAACTCTGTAGTCGCTCTTGAACATGGCATCCGCACATTTGATGCTGCTGTAGCTGGACTCGGAGGCTGTCCGTATAGCCCTGGGGCAACTGGCAATGTCGCAACTGAGGACTTGGTGCATTGCTTCCATAGTCTGGGTGCGAGCACGGGCGTGGATATGGAGAAGCTTTGTGGGACTGGAGATTGGATTTCAAAAACACTTGGTAGGGTGAATGAGAGCAGGGCTGGTAAGGCTACTTTGGCGCAGTTGCAGAGGGGACTAGAAACGTGACCGCTTTGCCAAAGTAAAAGTATGGTGAAAAAAAAATGTACTCTAGTAGGCGGAGGGTTTATCTAAGCTATCTTCTTTAGTTGTATAATATTTTTTTTTTCTAAATTATTTATCTTGGTTAACTATAATTTATTCTTAATCTCTAGAATAACTATACCTTATCTAGCACTAGGAGAAATTATAATCCCTTTTATAATTATCTTATAAAGAAAGTACTTACTAGTTAGTTATATAAAATATAGATAATATTAGTTCTATAAAGGGATAGTTTAATTATCGCTTTTTAAATCTTTAGGTTAATAGCGTTAAAGAGCTTAACTAACTAGTTGGTATAGTTATTTGTATCTAGTTATATAGACTATTAAGCTCCTATCTATAGTTATAGAAGTAAGGCTTTAAATATAATTATAATTAATTTAACGCCTTATACTGTTTATTTTCTTTTATAACTACCCTACTCTTTTATTAATTTATAGATAAAGTACTCTACTAATACTAATTAGTAATTATTAATAACTAACCCTAGTAGTTATCTATAAATTAGTTAGATAAAGCTAGAAGCTCCCTCTAGGTAGGGTAGTAACTAGAGAGGCTACTTAAATACTTATAATAGAAGCTCCAAGTAAGGCTATAATAGGGACTATAAGCGACTAATAATATAGTAGTAAATCTTATAGATATTAGTAAAGCGCTATCCTTATATGCTGATACGGCAAAGGGTTCGGTTGGTGAGATATCACAGTCGTTGCAACGAGTTGGGTATAAAGTCTGTGATCTGTTGTTTCTATGGAGCGCGACAGCTTGTTGATATACAAACTGGGTGGTGGACTATGAGCTTATGCTTGATACGGTGAGGCTCATGCAATGCACACTACTGCTATGGATTAATAAATGACTCTAACCGTCCAGGCCAAGTCATCGGTAGTCCTTTCCGTATGGGATGCCGCGATGACTGGAAGATCTGGCGCTTAAGATATCAATACTGTACCCTATTTGATTGGCGAAGAATAAGAAGCGCTTCGTGAGACGATCTTGGGCTCAGCCTCAGCGCAACATTAAGCGCCACGTCAAGATTTTCAAGCATCATACGAAATGAAAGACATTCTTAGAAGTAGGAGGCTCAACCGTGCTTGGTTCGTAGCTAATCGGCTAGTTGGCAAAGTCGCAAACAATAATGACTCAGTAGTTCACACCCGCAAACTTGGTCCTCTCTTCCCTAACCTTTTCCACCCACATATCCACACCAGCAATAGCATCGAGGGGGGATTGCTTGTGAGCCAGCAAATATGATATGACTTCAGCTGGGCTAAACTCAAGACTCGGCACTTTCTTCACAAACTGCTGTGCTAGCTGATTCAATTTGAAGTCGACGTTTTCTTGGCCATCCTGATGCACACCATTCTTCCAACCGTCTTTATCAGCAACCGTTAGTCTATAGATGAAGAAGAAGAGCTGATTGATTATGTCCTTATTGGCTAGCTGGAACTCAATCTTCCGATCCGCACGGCCTGGACGTGTAAGCGCAGCATCGAGATTCTCGATGTGGTTGGTTGTCATTATCAGTAGTCGACCTTCTGGCGACCTGATACTGTCCAGGACATTGAGGAGAGTGGATAGTGACACTGCTTTGGCAGTAGATAACTGCGGAGAAATGCTCGTCCCGGGGCCACTTTTGCTGCTAGCAGTCCTTTTCATGCCGACGGCATCAATGTCCTCGAGTAGAACAACGCAGTGTTGAGGAAGCTCACTAAACAATTTCTTCAGAGTATGGTCATTAAGTATAGGAATATTGAGAACGTAAACATCCAGATCAAAGTGCCCTGCAATAGAAAGGGCAAAGCTGGATTTCCCTGTTCCAGGAGATCTATAAAACATGTATCCTCGTTGGTAGTGAATACCTCGACTAGAGTACCATGTGCGGGTCGCCGGCTTCAAAAACTCCGACACATCTGCTATCAGAGAAGCTTTCAACTCTTCATTCAGCACCACAGTAGACACATCTCTTTTGTCTCTTGATTTTGATGCATTCCATTCATCATCTTGGTGCTCAAAGACACAGGTTTTATTCTTGAT
This sequence comes from Shiraia bambusicola, assembly GCA_028220655.1. Classification (NCBI taxonomy): domain Eukaryota; kingdom Fungi; phylum Ascomycota; class Dothideomycetes; order Pleosporales; family Shiraiaceae; genus Shiraia; species Shiraia bambusicola. The sequence goes on along the minus strand of SSBG01000005.1, from coordinate 53,545 downwards.
GAGCCCTAGGTAATATCGTCGGCATTCATCCAGGAACTCCTTCAAGATATCTGGGTTCCGCCTAAAATATGATATGCTAACCTGCTCTTGACTGTAGCCAGACTGTCCATAGGTTCGGAAGCGTTTGAATACAAATAAGCGATTTTTGTACCAAAAGTAAAAGCGACCGTTCCAAGGAGAATAGCGCAGTGGTTTCTTGTTGGTGGGGTCAGGCTTGGATGACGCGATATTGATTGTGGTGAGCGAAGTGTGCGCCGCTCGCGCAAATGGCTGAGAACGCACCCAGGAGAGGAGCATATCACGCGATTCGTTGTGATACGGCACTTCGATCGTCAAAGCTTGAGATCCATTCAGTATTGACATCAAAGATACTCTGAGGCTGGATAGACTGACTGAAGTAGGTCTCTAGTACCCTGCTAAAGTGGCTTAGAATATGACTTCCTATCTATAAAAGCAACCCACAGATACACAGCAGTCGGCTGATACTCGAAGCACTAGTAAGAAGCAACTAGGAGGAAGAAAGCACTGGAGCGAAGCTAGGGAGAAAAAAATCCAGTAGAAGGGTTTGCTCTGATAGAACTGACTTCATGGGTGAATGTTTGCAACGCTACGAAAATGTGCTACTGCTTATGGACGAAGGTTAAGTTGGTGAGCTGCCTGTGAGATGAGCCTTAGTTACCTGTTCTTATAGATGTCCATGAATTGATTCAAACGCGAATAGCCACCGTCAACACCACATGCTCCACTCTTAAGTATGTCGATCCGATGCGTCCTAAAATCCCAGCGATGTGAATCGCATAGTTGCTATTACACAATATAGCTGCAGATAGGCTTATGTCGCTTTTGTAAGGTTACCCCTGCCTTGCGAAAATGCCTGCTAGGAACATCCATGGACATCCCCGGCATCGACTCCAGCAAATCTAACTTGATATATTATAGTGTGCCTTAAGAAAGTCGGATAGGTGAAGCCCATAATTACCTAGAAAATCGCGATAGGTTGGCTGTTGCTGGTTCTCCATGATCTCAGGTAGTGTACACTTAGGAGTTGAGAGTGTGTATGAACATTTCATGGTCCAACCCTACTTATACTTAACGCTACGGTGCAGGGGTGGTATGGGAACATCCGAGCATGCTCGCACAGCAACTTCTGCCCAAGCATTACCAAGCCATGTTATGACGGTTTTGGTATGGTTCACCAAGCACAGACAAGAATTCTCCATGAATTAGCGCTTCTACTGGTGCAAAACCACCTGACCATCTCGGGGAAGGCATTATCATCTGGCTGCGGAAAAATGCAGCGGCTGGCGTAGAAGATTCGCAAGCGCATACAACGTCCGGCTGCTGATTAGAGTGCCACAACCTCACGTGCAGGCAGCGAAACAATTGAGGATGCGGCTACAAGAATTTGTTTTCCTATCTCAACCAGGTATCTGCGATGATGTCATGCGTGCATGCAAAGTGCTATGACTTGATGATTGGCTTTTTGTATTGTCAAGCCACGACGTCACAATAGGGACGTGCAAAATAACCATTGTAACAGTGTCCCAAACTACACCTCGGCACTATGCTTGCTCTCCAGAGTGCCTTGATCGTCTTCGTGGGATGTAGCAGCGGACACTGGTGTGCATTCATCCGTCCGTTCCTTTCCCTCTGATATTTGCAGTGAGCTTCTACAAGTTCGCATCGAGTTAAAGCCTAATCGCCGATGTAGTGTGTCATTGTACAAAGAAGTTACCACCGGGATAGTGCAAAGTAACCATTGCAAGGCACAGACGATCTTGCAAGATAAGTGAGTATAACAGGAGATTTAGCAGCATGCAGGCTTACCAAAAAGGCGACTTGTGGCTTATACCATATAGTAAAGGGAACTCCACCAGCCACTATACTCGCAATTGGCGTGACAGAAAGCCAAAGGAGCCGCCAGGCGCTAAAGATTCGGGCAAAGAGTTGTTTCACGCTTCCACCAGAGCATATCCAAGAAAACCAAGACAAGAATACAGCATGGTATAAGCCCCACCCGCCGTGTAAGAGCCCCGTTGAGATGTTCTGCAATAGGCTTCGAGGTTCACGAGGTTCGCGAGGTTTAGGTTCTATAGTGCACACGCACAGCACTGCCCCAGCAAGTTGGATGGAAGCAGCGAGACCGAGGCCTACACAGCATAAACATGGTCTGTGTGCGCGGTTAAAGAGAACCAATCGAAGGTGGTATATCTATAGACGGTCAGAGAGGTGAGGCTAGGTCTGAAATCACTGACATTCAAGACCGCTGCTTGCATCCATAAAAGTTAAAATAACAGGACCGACAACCGTACGATTTTCTTCTCAAGCGCCAGTTGATCCGTTTTCTCCACAAGTGCCACTTGTTCGGTTTAAGTGCTACTCCTGCTAGGGTAGTGCATGATAACCAAAGAAGGATGTTGACTGCGAAGCACCATCCTTAGACCAAGTATGGGCGCTTGAGACGGCGGTGGTCGACAAAGCGTAGATACATCTCAACAAAAACAAGAAGAGTACTCAAGGCAATGGGAGGTGCGGCTATGCCAGACAGGTCCTCCATCGTACAATGCGATTTGAAGGCAAACCGGTGAAGGAGTGAAGAGCGGTGAGATGATGGTTTAAAGGACTTCTCAGCCTGGTCGGAGCCTGCATAATATAGTTGTCTCGTCTTCGATGCTTATTAATTTTTGTCATAACCTACACACCGTACTAAGATATATAGGAACCCAATGTCCATTTGCATCATTTCGCTCGCGGGCAATCAGGCTGTTCGATAAAAGCCGGCGTCGCTATGTGTGGAAATCATAGAACAGTTGTGGCTAGTTATAGTTAATTGCAACAGTTTAGTTAGAGATACTGCCAAGTCCTAAGTACACCTACCCAGATAGGAATAAGGCAACGGGGATCACGGCAAATCAAGGCCTATTTCGATCAAAGCTCCATCGGTCGTGCTGTCTGTGCCGATATCTCCAAGGAGTCAACATAGGTAGTCTGTAGCCAATGCATGTGCCATGCTACGTAGTATGTTAAAATTTTTGCTAACCTGTATGCCGGACCTCTGCGGCGTGATTCAATGGTTTCATATGACACTCTTAGAGGTGTGATATGGCTTGCATCAATCACGGCGCTAGCGTACAGCGACGAGCTAAAATGCACATATGCACTTTAGCGTCCCTCTCTCCTTCATTAAACATTGAGGAGGGTCGTACTTCGTCTCTAATACCACATCAAGATGAGCCTCTCTGTAAGAATTCAGAGTGCAACATGGAGCGAACTAGAAGATGGGGTAAGTTTGACTATTTATCGCAAACCTCAAACTTACCTCTCCCAAAAGCTACTTAAAGAAATAACCACCATACTTTGTGCTATCTACAGAAGGACAACTCTGTCAGAAGACTTTTCAAGAGCGATACCATACCGAGTTTCAATAAAGACCTCTTCATCTAGTAACAGCACCACGCCAAGGGATGCCTCGCAATCCACCAGCGTCCCTCAGTCCACCACCTCTTCACTCCCCGGTTATTCCCCACCTGCTATCACCGAGTCGATAACCAATACTCATCGATCGATTAATGCCCCCGCTCCATCGTCTCACAGTCATCCTACCCAGACTTCAGGGTCGAACGATTGGGTCTCAGAAACAAGTGTCTCAAGACTCCAGTTTCCGAAATCAAGTGCACATCAAGACATCCAAAGCTTTCTGCATCAAGTTGCATCCCAAGAAGTAGATTTCTGGAATCCGAATGTACAGCAACAGGTTACAAACAAGGACGCGAAGTTGCTTCAAGTCCCTATTAATTATGGTGTATATCTATGTTTCGTCCTAGAGGGAGCTGAGATACATCACAAAATACTACACAGGTTCGCCCGCGTAGCTTTGTATTACTTAAGCCTCCAAGGTCACACAGCTAAATCATTAGCTCAAGCTTTGCAAGGACTTACCCTATTTAAGGGAAAGAATACCATTACGAAACAGATTAAAGACTACATGTGTGCTAGGAGTAGGTATGTACACATAGCAGAGCAACTTGGAGGCCTTACGGCCCTTTTTTTCCTTCCTCATGATGCTAGAAACTCTTTGTAAGTTTCGTGATTCGAACATTTAGTGTCAAATTCTAAGTCATTCTAGCTAGGAGCGCAGGATTCCCAAGAGTGGCCCCAATCATAATAGAGCCATCCAGAACCTAAAAGTGGCTGGAATACCCCAAGTATCCAGCCCTTTTCATCAGCTTGCTAGCAGTCTCCTAAGCCAAGGTAAGAGTACGGTAAGGACGTGGCTTAACTTCGGCTTAATGTGCAGCAGATGCTATCAATGTTGTTTCCACTCACGTACTTGAAGGAAGGAAAAGACGTCCGGATAAGATATATCAGCACGAGTCGTCAAAGGTGCCGAGACTAGCAGCTATTAACCAGCCACCTAGAATTCATTATGGTAATTCCAGCGAACAACAACGAGACTTCAGACAAGGAGCGGTATCAAGAGAGGATGATAATAAAAGACAGCTTAAGCAAAGTGCGTTTTAAGTAGCGCGGCTAAGATCATCGGCTAACAGAATTCAGACTTAGAGGGTCAGATTGGTCATTCACCAGCTAGGCTGTCGACAGGTTCAACCGGTCAAGATCTTCAACAAATAATTCGGGAATCAGATTATCAGGGAAATAGGGCCGAACAACGTGTAAAAGATCCAGTCGATGTCAGAATTCACTTAGAAGGCCAGCATCAGCTTGTTCAAATTAGACCAATAGATCATAACCGAGCAGCCAGGGAGCCAATCATACATGATGGCGTTTGTGTAAACTCAGGAGCGGAACCGAATTGTGTCATTGACTCTCTTCTTGTCCAGTCGTCAATAGAGCCAGAGTATCAAGGAATAGACGATGTGGCTCGCATGGAGGGACTAGAGAAGATTTTTAGCAAGATCCTCCTTAAGTACATAGAAACAAGTTTTGTAAGACAATTAGAGAGTGGAAGGGAAGACACCGGTCCTGTTAGAGTTACATCCGCAGTAAGTTTGTACATTGTAACTCAAAGACAAAGGAACTTCAAGCTAGAAATCTGCCTAGGTTCTTCGGTTGGGACCGCTATCTTACAAGAGCTGGCAGAGGCGACGTCTTCAGAGTACCTACAGACTCTGCTTAGTAAATATCTCTTCACAGGTATGATGTCTAGCATTCAGAGAAACAAAGAGGAAATAACGGAGCCGCTCACGCCAACTACCGCTGTAAAGGTATTCCCTTCTACAAGCAATAATAGTGGTGACGACTGGAAGCTGCAAGTAATGTTAGGATACGATGCCGGTGTTGCGATATGGTATAATGCTTTCTAAGACCTTTCCAATTTGAAGTCCATCTTATGCACAACTACAATCCAGCCTGCTTCAAGAACTACATTGTTCCTCTCTTCGCCCGTATTTTGTTTAGTAAGGACATCCTCACCTATAGCTACCCGTCCAACATCCCCAGTCCTTTTCTTCCATGATATTTTCCTCTGGTAGTCAACTGGTTTGAAGTTATAGAAGTCGATATATTCAAAATCTCCATTGAGAGTTTCTACTGCCTGAATTGTTCCTCTTAGTTTGTGTTGACTGTGGAGGCGACTCGAAGGCATCTTACATTGGAATCGGGCATCTGAACGATCAAAGCAAATCCCTCTAAGGGATTTGCTAGGTTGATGGTGGATTGGGGAGATGTCTATGAAATGCATCAACATTTATGTATGCCAATCAGATTTCACAACTTACAGCTCTAATCACGCTTCGAGTAGCCGTGTGTAGTTGATAGCGGAAGGCTGCAGCGCGATAATCGATGGAGAATAGGCGACGCTGATCACGAGGTAGGTCTGTAATATCAGGTCAAGTCAGTAAGACCCGTAGGAAAAAAAATGAACCAGCCGCGACATACTTGGAATGACTGGAATTTTACCAGCTCGATAGATCTGTGTATGAAGCAAGCAGAGGATAGTGAGCTGTCAACGTAGAATGCAAAAAGGCTCTGCTTTACAAAAGTGCTGTAATGTAGAATATATTTTGATTTTGATGCCCAACCGGTGATCATATCAGAAGATCACAGCCCCCTCCTTGGAGCCCCTCCTGCCGAATCTTGAGTCTCACGTGCGTAATGATGACTACTGCACCTCAACAACCAAAACTACCTTGAAGTGATTTAAGAACACATGGCGAGTCTATCCATTTACAAAGTGACATTAATTTAGTACTTGAAGCTTGAGACTAGGCATTAATGTAGGTACTGCATGCTGAAATCCCGCAGCCGCAGATGGCCCGTAGACGCTGAAGGCCCGTACAGGATGCTCAGTGCGGTACCCGTATTTCGAAATTCGGGAACTCTGCCCCTACACTGTTGTAGGCTCAAATTTAGCGGCCGGCGCTTCCTCGTCGTTGCTTCCCACAAATTGCATGTCAGATCCCGTGTATCTACGTGCGTAGTGCACTAGTGAAAACGGGAGCTCAGCTATCCAAGTATGCGGGAACAACCCGTAGGAGTGCAATTGAGCTCGAATAAGTCTGTACCTTCTTCTAAGTTTGAATCGGGGTCCGAAAAAGACGAAGATCGCTCATCAAGAGGAGGCGGAGAAGTGGACGAAGAGAGCAAAAGTTGTGACACAGATGTGGACAACGAAGGTGGTGATGAGGGCAGCGAAAGTGATGACAACATGGATGGGGACAGCGAAAGTGAAGACGACATGGAGGACTCGAAGGAAAGAGAAAACGACATGGAGGAGCCCAAGGAACCGGATAACGACACATACTACTATGAACCAAAGTGTGGCGTCACTATTGTCAACAGACCCATAGACAATGAGAGACTCCAGAATCGATGGTTTGCGGTATGCACAACCTTTCGCGCTCTTTATCGAACTCATAAACTGTCTCGATTGCGCTCATATAACAAGAGTGCTATGGTATTTCACGATTTGGAAAAGCAGATGAGTTGGCTCTACACCGTTCGTTGGGGAGAGTCTATTCTCTTTCAGCTGGCAGAGGACTTTAAGCGTCACATTGAAGAGGTAGTAAGTCAATATGCAAAGAGGAAGCTTACGCCAAATTCAATGGAGGCAATAGCGCAGTGTATGGTAGCAGCAACTAGGTTTTATTTAGAGGTATCGATGTGGGAACAGGCTCGAAGCAGAAGGGACGAGGCTGTCAGGCTACATGCAAGGGCTTGGTAGGTGTTTCTTTTCTCTTTCGACACATTCTTTGAGAGACGGCGAATAGTATCAATCCTATTACCATAGCAACTACCATTACAAACTATGCCAGTGATCGCCGTTCTACTCAAGCCTGTCTTGGTTGAGACTGAGTCTAGCATAGCACTAGGTGTATAGATCTCGTTTCTTCGTTTGCCCTTGAATCCCTCCTCGCGGTTAGATCTTACTTCTCATTGGCGCATGTGTTTACCATAATGAATATAACCACCGAAATTGCGGTGTTTCACGTATAACCAATCTGGGCAAGATAAGCGGAACCTGAATCTTGTTGGTGTTCCCGTAGCAAGATGTAATTGTGACCAACCTTAAGTTACATATCTTTGCCTTGTCCTGAGACAACACAACGTCTTGGGACAGAGACGGTGGTGACGGTCCAATGACAGATGACGCCATCGGCAGCCAGCTTTCACACAAGGCGCTAGCCATAGTAGAACTAAGACCTGTTTCTCTATTCGTCGCTAGCGCATTTTGTGCAGACACGGTACAAAGTTTAAGCGTGCCGCGAGTTGTGCCTGGCGTCTAGCGCAGCGTACCTTCCTTCATCCTTTTCTAAATTATGTTTTCTTACAAAACTCCACTTCCCTCAGGCTCCCTCCATCTCAACATATGCTCAGCTACGGATCAAAATTATCTACGTCGCTACAGGAAGCAGACAGAAGAACAGCGGACCCTTGCTAAAGCTAAGCTGTAACAAGCTAATCGAGACATTGTTTCGTTGAGGATACAATGACAGTTGGTGATTTCTCTAGGATGAGGTGTTCGATTACTAATGTATGTATCAGCCTATCGCTGCACTTCAAGACGCCGCAATGCCTGAACTGTACAGTTCAGTGCCTTCCAGTCCACAGATTAATGTGCTATATCTGGCCCCAGGACAAGAAATCATCAGTCCAGAACAATTCAAGGCATCAAAACCGGAGATATTGGCTACAGGAGCGGGCACACAACTAGCGAAGATGTCGCCATCGATGTTAGTGAAGTACGGCACCCATGCATCTCTCATCGAAGCCAAGAACATGCTATATGTGGCTGAGAGAACATCGATACCCATCCCAAGACTGTTCGCAGCATACGCATACGGCCCTCTCGACCGAGACGTCGACGACTTCGGAAGTGTATACGATACATACATCTTTATGGAGTTCGTCGAAGGCGAAGACTTAGGAAGGTCATGGGCAAATTACACTTCTGCTGAGAAGCAAATGATCTCGGCAGAATTGAAGAAGCATATCACAGAGCTTCGCGCCCTCCCAGCCGCAGATTACATTGGGTCCGTGCATGGGGGCCCAGTTACTGATGTCATATTAGAGTGGTCTACAACTTGTAGAGGTCAGACTTAACACACATATCAGTGGCATTCATAGCAGTGTTTCTAACCAGGTCTCTAGGTCCGTTTGCAAGCGAAGTAGACTTTAATGCTACAATTGTCGACACTTTTATCGCCAAATCCAAAGGTCAGATTGGTCCCTACATTCGTGGCATGGTTGATGCGCACAAGCATGGAATTGTCTTCACGCATGGGGACCTCAGACCTGATAATATCATCGTCAAGGACGGTCGTGTGAAGGCAATAGTTGACTGGGAGATGGCAGGATGGTACCCAGATTATTGGGAGTTCGCTAAAGCATTTCATCTTGAAGTGTTCACCGATGACTGGGCATCGCATCTACTTGGCGTTCTCACACCATATTATTGTGAGCAATTGATGCATGCAAAATTGATGAGTGTATTATGGTAGCCAATAATGAAGCTGCTACCAACGGTGAAGGGGCGAAGCGTAGTTGCAGTTGAGGACCCTCGTGCGTTCAAACAGGTAAATGAATGTGTCCTCAAATAGTCCCCGGGATCGATGCATTCATACAAATCTTGACTAAAAGCGAGACACGACCTTCCGCTCAGACGATTCACGCAGGCTTAGGCAGCCAAACCACCGCTCCGCAGAAGAGCACGGACTTCTTCGAGCACCTCAGCCACCCACACGGCGCAGTCCCTGACTGGAGGATCAGGCTCGCTCTCGGTGAGCGCACGAGGATCATATGGAGGGGGTCAAGTGCTTGCGATATGTTCGAAGTTTGGGAGGTAAGTCTTCGGCAGTTGAAATTGATAGACCTTGTTCTTGAACGATCGACTGCGACCAAAATTATAACCAGGGCGACACTCGTAGTCCATCCCCATACCAACGGTACCTTTGACATGGTAGAATCGACCCCCTCCTTGACCTTCAAGTTGTGCTGGAACCAACGCGATCCCTTCGTGAGCTGGACCGCTGGGTTGCGTGAAGTAGACGATGTACACATTGTACCATACGGTCACCGTGGATGTCATGATTGAGTATGAGACGGCAACGATGAGAAAGCAATGCGGCCATTGTAGTTGCAAGTAAAGATGGATGAGTAGTGAATCGAGCTAATTTAGACACACTTCCGCCGTTTTAATAGTCAAACGCAAACATAGAGAGTTTCGGCATTGAAACAGAAGCGCTGATCGTGCCGCCGTGTATGTTGAGGTTGTTGTATTGGCTGAGGATTCCCAAGTGTCGTCAACCATGGCATATTAGACGCTGGGTTGTACTTTCAAGGCTATTACTGTCTCGGCACAGTCCATGCATGTTGCAGCGCTGGCGTGGTTCGCACAGCGCGAAATGCCCAATAACCCAAGAAACCGACAAAACAAAGGACAAGGGGAAAAACACAAAAAAAAAGGAAGAAAACATAGTTATAAACGCCAAATAGCCACAAGGCTTTCCCCCCCCCAAAAAAAAAAGTGTCTCTGACCCCTTATTTTCCTTTGCCGCGAGGCTCCCATCTTACTACTAGCAAGGTATAACCAAAAACAAAAAGCAAAAACAAACACCGTCTTTCAAGACGTCGTAGAAATATGTGTGTGTGTGTGTAGTAGGAGGAATAGGTATATGTATATAAACAAAGCAACAAATCAAATGCGACGATCCAAGCGCTCAACACGCGACTTGAAACCCTTGACAATCTCGCCAATGCGACGCACCTTGTCGAATTCCATTTGGAGGTCGTCGATTTCGCGGAGGAGGGCGCGGAAGCGGGCGATTTCAGCGTCGGCCATTTGGATTGCGTTACCGGCGCGGTCGTACTGGACTTGGGTTGCGGTTTGTGTTTGCTGGGTGAGCTACAAGGGGGGGCAGCGCGCGAAAGGTGCGCCATGTCAGTTTGGTGTGTGTGTGTGTGTGTCTTGGGCCAATTTGAAAAAATAAAAATAAAAAGGATGTAGAGGGGGGGGACACTCACATAATGCCATCGCTGCTGGATCGAGTACATCAAGCGGTCAAAGTGGGCGCTGAGCGCCTGTAGGCTGGTGGGATCCAGGAGGAGACGGCCCTGGCTGGAGGCGTGGGAGGCTGCGCGCGACGAACTGCTGCCCTGCTGCGATGCGACGATTTGCTGCTGGAGATATCGTGCTTCGCTAGAGTTGAGGCCCAGTTCAGAGACTGGAACGGCGGACATGTGCACATTATCTTAAGAACATGGTCGGAAGGCTCCTGGCTCCCGTAACAGCGACGAATCCAGCTAGCAATGGTTACTAGCCCGCAGAGGTTGACCAACGTTACCAATGTCCTAATTTGAATCGTTGCGGCGGCGGCGGCGGCTGCGAGAGAGAGAGAGAGGTTTTGGGGTCGAGGGAGGAGGTCGCAACAGATCAAGGCGCCAAGGGGGTTTGTGCATTTGCCGAATGCACGTCTCTCTGCAGAACCCTCCTGGCCTGGCCGAATACAGCCCTACGGCCTTTCATATGCCTGCCATAGGTATTCGTTATTACTCCGTACCTACCTAGTACCTATCTACCTAGTATGCAACTGTTGATATACGAGGGCCCATAAAAACACCAACTTGCTCCCTCGCCTCAACTCCTTCGACCCTCTGCAACTCACCTGTCCTTTCCATCATCTACGGATACTGCTTCTTCTTCTTCTTCTTCTTCTTCTTTTTTTTTTCACGCTTCCTTGTGTTATCGTGTCACCCAGCACGGCTTGCCTCTCAAACAGGCACGGCATGTGCTCTCCGATGGCGCACCCTCCTCGGCTGTTCACGACCAGGATGGGTGGCTCAATTATGCCATGCAAACTCTACAGTCCAGGATGAATACACCTCAGAGGCTCACTAGCTCGCACATTGAGCTAAGAGGGGTAAAGTGAGGCCGCGCATGGCCCACCATATCAAGAAGGTGACATGTGAGCCCAATTCCCCCCCCGGTACTGCTGACTGAGCCACTGCAAACTCTGCCTGACCATTTCAATTTTCCACGAGCAAGCTTATTGGATTCAGCGCCATGCTTTGATTTTGATTTTTGGTCATGTTTGGAGTAACTGGCCATCTCAAAAGCCGGATATCATACTGAGATATATATACATATAAAAGAAGAAGACGACGACGACGACGACGACGACGACGCGCTGCCATGGGCCATCCACCAAGTAATAAGTAGATACAAAAAAGAGACGTGATGAAAGGGGTATGGGGTATGTATATACAGACAAGATCCAACCAATGCCACGCTATGCACAAAACAACAAGGAAACAGCCCGAGGTGCGACCATGCCCAATCAGACAATCTACAAAGCATAATTCTCTGTATGCAGGAAGATCTCGTCGCGACCACTGTCACTCCACACTGAGCGCTGCAACTGAGCTACGGTTTCACTGACACTGATGCGCATCGTAGGTGGCCCACATACGAAAACACAAGTGCGCCGTCCAAAGTCTTTAGCCAACCCTCTTAGCAAATAGGGTATGTCTGGTCGTCCATACTCTGTACTCCAGCCGTCCTTCTTCTTGATTGCAGCTGGGAGAAACGCGAAACGCATCAAGTTCTTCTGAAACTCTGTTGGTGTAGATGGAAAACCAAAGTCAAAGCCTTGGACAGAAGTGGAATCGGCCGGGTTCTGTAGAACATCAGGATTAATGGCTCCCGTACCGGCACCCATAGCTTGCGAGATGTCAAGCGATAGGTTACGGTCCTGCCGGCGAGCAGCAAGCGGTTTAGGAGCGGGCGTAATAACGTCGGGATCTTGAGAGCCCGAGTGGAAACTCTGGAAGCTGGGCCTGGAAGGTGAAATAGGGCTCCTACTGATGGGAACCACATGTGCTTGAGGAAGAGCAGCAACACTGTCTTCATTCTCGCGGCGAAGCTCCTTTTCTTTTTCGACATCTCCCTTTGCTTCATCACGGATCAGTGCCGAGTGCCGTTTGGTAGAAATTCCAGAGAGGCGGTTCTCTGCAATGTTCTGGAATGCGTCGTTTACTCTGTCGTGGAAATACATGGATACAGGCCGTGTTGGTGTTTTTGCACTGACAAGTGTACCTCCAGGGTTTCGTTTGGCAGCTGTAATGTAGAATTGACACGCTACAGCCTCTGGTGGTGCATACTCCCGGCAGATGCGCAATTCTTCCTTGAACCATTCCATCGTCTCGGGGCGCTTCAAAGCCCAAATAACGTGAACTTTTCGTGTGACAGCTTTGCCATCACGCATCTTTTTGATTAGAGTGAGAAGCTGCGAAATGATAGCAGTAATACCACTGCCACCAGCAATGAGCACCACATCATCGAAAGCTTCAATACGGCGTTGCATACCACCATATGGCCCATCGACAAATGCGCGATAGGTATGCCAGGGTCCATGTTCCAGAGCGGCGCGGCGGACTTTGTTTGTGAACCCTCCAAAGGGCCGGAAGACGATGACCATGTCGCGGTATCCCTCTCCATACTCAGATGGGAAATCTTCGTCGCATAGCGATGCGATGGTGAATGGATGGTTCTCAAACACGGAGATGCCGGGCATGCGAAGGTAAACGTGTTGTCCTGGTCTCCATCTCACCTGCGTAGGAATGGTGATTTTGATGGCATTTTCCGGCATCAGCGTGACAGCGGCTTCGTCACCAATGAGCCACGAAAGTCTGCCAGGACGAGCCCAATTAAGGTAGAATATTCTCATAGTGTAAGAGGATAACCATATGGCTACTGTAGACCACAAGTAGTCCCAAGAAGTCAAGTAATTGTTGCAGTGCCAAAACATCATGGCAAGGAAGATGATGGCGACAGGAACATGTAACGTTACAAAGAGCTCGTACATGCGGTGGCGGAGAGCACCGACAGAGTGTACGCAAAGGAAGCAGAGCGGCACCAAGGCCGCAATTCCAGTGCCATAAACGTAAAAATGACGGTGAGAGAAGAATGTGTGGAAGCTCTGACGGGCGCCATCCTCCCAAATCGGTGTGATGTAAAATGGTACGGTATGGATAATGCTCAGCACGAGGCAAATGTAGGCAGCCCATCGATGCAGGACATTTAGTCTCTCGTGGCCAATGCCAGTAACCATGGAAATGAAATTGGCCTTCATAGATAATGCAACAATCCAAGGGAGGAGCGCCACTGCCAACATTCCCGAGCGAATTGCGAGTGGCGGTGATCCATAGGCTATGCTTTGCCAGAAAAGTGGTCGTGGTAGAAAGCTGTAGAGGACTCCCAAGAGGAGAGCGGCTATCATGATGACGGTGACCGCCAAGGAGGGAAATACCAATGGCCTCCAGCCTTTGCGTATGTTGATCTGTCGGATCGGCCGGTAAAATATGAATCGAAACAAGGCAACCGTGTTGTTAATTGGTTGCACTGACGATACACTGGACTGGGTTTTTGGTGCACTAGGTAATGGGCCTTCGCGTGGGAAGAACTTCATGGTGGACTTGTCAGTATACAAGACCGACATTTCGTAGTCTGTGTCGGGAGAGGAGGTCGTTGAGGATTTCAATACCTCTTCTTGGTGCAATGCTGTCCGGATCTTGTCTGTGAAGAGGTGATAGTAGCGCATGAGCGCGGCAAAAAGCAGCAAAGGTATGCAAAAGTAGACGTAGGCCAGAGCATATTTGCCACTCTTATTCCATGGATCCACGGTATTTGCTTCGATCAATCCAGCAGGACTACTGCTATTGAAGGGTATATTGATTCGTCGGGTAAGTGTTGCAACCACATCTGCCACTCCACGTTCAGTTCGCGAGGCCGCCATCCCTAATTGCAGCAAGGCAGCACCGGCCTGGTTCACAAACGCCTCTGGAATGGCGGGCATCTTGGAATCCTGGGTGATTTATTGGTCGTGGAACACTTCTGCCAGCAAAAGCTGAGACCACAATGCGAAGGCGTCCAAGGCCAGCGTGTGATGAGACTACAACAAATACGGCTCAAAAGACGTTGAAGATCCCGAATCTACATGGATACGACGTATGGAGCAGGTCAAGGTGACGCGGTGTCGACTTCAGCGAAATGTGTGGTGGACTGTGGAACCAGTGGTGCCGTCGGAATACTGCCTTGTGTAATCTTGTGTAATGTCGAAAGTTATCCTCATTGATGTGGCGATAGTGGTTGTTTGGTAGGAATAATTACTGCAGAGAAGAGGAAGTTGGAAGAGGTGGAGAGAATGCGCTGGGCACGATAAATGAGATAATGTGCATGAGCAGCAGTCAGTGCGTTCCTTAAGTTGCGTGGGCAGGTTGATGATGGGTCACACGCAGGGATCAGGGTGGTAGCAAATGGTAAGTGATATTCAACCGCTCACCACTATTGGGCCAAGATGTGATAGCGAGGTCGAGTATTAGTAGGGCTGCCGAATCGAGCATTGACTAGACTGGAGCACTTTGCACTAATTAATTATCACATTTGACTGGAGGCACAACAGTTGTTGCCAATGGGATCGGTGCGGATTGGCTAAAGTCTGGACTGGAGACTGCGAACGCGAGGCGTCGTCGGTAGTTAGACGGTCGGGTTGCAGCGGGCCACTTGCTCGATCCGTGCCTCGTTCCTTGCGTGCATCATGCATGATCATCTCTTTGCAAAGGGTCGTCCTTTGGTTCAACTCTGCGCCGTGTCCATGTTTTGTACTTGTCGTCACTGGCCCCTCATGTGTCAGATGGAGTCGACGGGAAACCATAATCATCGCCGTAACTCTTGCTCTTACCATCTCACTCGTGCATGAGTTTGCCACCATTGTAATCCAGGTACGAGGTAGGGCCAGATGCAGGTAATTAATGGAATAATACCAAGAGGGAGGAGGTTGAACTCGTCGGGTTCGGCTGGTCAGGGTTTCTCCGGGTGCTCAAGACTAAAGAGTCAAGAGTCCAAGAGCCAAGACGCGGCTGACGTCGCTCGCATGACGAGATGAATTGGCGAATGGGGACTTCAAAGTGCGTAGATTCAGAATGCTTGATACATAATTACCGTAAGTTGTAACATACATTGTGCAGCCAAAGAGGGGGTCGGGTCGACTTCGGGAAGCTTTGACTGGCTGTCAGTCAACTTGTAAGCGCTGACCATCCCAAACAGGACAAGGCCATTAACTATCAAACTTTGGGGCAATGCTGCATTGTTGATCTCTGCAGGCACACACACGAGGGATAGGTAATACCACTGTAATTCACAATTCCCGACATCGATAGCCTCTTGGCCAACTCAGATCTTGACACAACACCTGCACTGACGAGACCAGATCTGGCAGAGCAGTGGCAAAACACACACTGGAGTGAATAGCCAGCACAAATCGTCATCCCACTGAAAACCCCCCTTTTAGCCGTGCACCCGCCTTGTTCTTGTTGGGTTGTAACAGTGTTGCAGTGACTAAACGTGAATTGCGCGGGTCTAGCAGCATTTTGGCGTTACTTCTTATCTGTCAAGATACCCCGTAATCCTTTCCAGAGTTCCTGGCTCTTATTAAAAGTCTCTGCTTCTTCATAGTGTGCCTGTATTTCCTCTGCTGAGAAGTGATATGGACATGGCTCATCGGCGCCAAAATACTCCCATTCGCTGTACTACTGGTAAGCAAGACAAGTCTCTTAAAGGATAAGTCAGTGTACCTTTCAACATGGATTAAGCATTCTTTCAAAGGGTAAAGACAGTTATCCCAGGTAGAGCCAATAAAAGCTTCTAACTGCTTGAGAGTTTGGCTGTGGGGATGTCGTATTGCCTTAGACATTAAAGGATTACTTTCTGCCGTCACTGTTTCGTACTCATGAATCAAGATAGGCTGAGATACTTGGTATCTAAATTGATCCTTGGTAGCCTTGTCTAATTCTTTGAAGTTATCAGGGAGCTTCATTAACATGTCAACCCCGTAATCTAGAAGCAATGGGGGGTTGGCTCCGATAAACACTGGAGTAGTCCAGGCTCCCTGCCAGTCGATAATGCTTGATATTCGGCCTTGGTTATCGATATAGATATTACCAGCATGGAAGTCAGGGTGCCAGAGTCTGGGCGAGACAAGCTCTCGGTCTTTAGGGACAATATGCGGAATTATAGATTGAAATTTCTGTAACAAATCTATGTGAGCTTTCGGAGAATTCTGGTCTGCACTTGTGTATTGCCATGGAGTCTCAGTCGCTCTCTGTGGATTTGCATGGGCGTTGATCCATTCCATCTCACGGCGAGTAACAGAGTCGAGGTATTCTGTCGAAGACATCCCTAGCACAACTGTAAGCCTAAATTTTGAATTTCATTGGAGTTTAAACACTTACAGGGACCATGGTAGTGCATATCACTGCGCTGTTTCTCCCAGAACTCTCTTCGGGTAATGGGACCAATACAATAACGTGATTCGATGTGACTGATAACATCTTGTGGACTATTGGTAACGATAGCGGGCTCACACCCTGCGATGCCGCTATCTTGGAAATATAATGAGCCCAACCTGCCCATGTATGTAAGTTACACAAACCGCACATTTTCCAATATAATAAGCTAGATCTTACTTTTTGAAGGAGACTGAAAGTAATCTCTTTTCAACATCTACAAATTCACGAACGATATCGCATTTCGTCTGTAAAGGGAGGTCCTGCCAGACTTCATGAAGCTGGGATCCTTTTGCTTCTTCCATGATAATGTACTCTGCCTGAACAGGATTTTGGTCGGTAGCACTCCAAGCAAGCACTTTTGGGACAGGCAGATCCAAAATAGTCCGGGCGAACTCCATGGTTGCCACCTCTGACGCTGTTGTAAGCACTTGTGGGCCGGCATTAGGGTGAGGGATCTTTGCGATGACCTTTTGGCCGTCGTCCATCTTAAGGCGATATGCCTTGTTATAGTTGCCTTCCCCAATCTTTTGCAATGATATACACTTCTTTGCGCCAACTGCTTGACAGGCTGCTTGCTGAGACTAGGAACATCAAAACGTCGGTATCGGGCCTCTAATTGCTCACGCTCATTCCATAGCCATCGTCCGCTGGTGTAGCAAAATAAAGTATTCATATCGGACCGAGGTTGAAAGGGCATTGACTGGCTACCCCTTAAGGTGTGCAGTAAGCGAGTATAGTATGTCTTTGTGATATTCATAAATATGAATCGCGAGGGATCGATGTAGTGAGATCGCTGAAATGGGATCGTTCAATTGGGATCAATCGCGAGGGATCGTTGTAGTAGGATCGTTCAAATGGGATCAGTAGTGTGGGTGATAACTTTGGTGTTGGTCACATGACTACTTTAACTAACAAATTACAAACTGTGACTCCCCTCTGGCCAATTAGAGGAGGTTTTCTCTGGCTAATCAGGGATTGCGCTCCAAATCTTTTTTGAGCGCTGCGTGTGTGATTCGACATTGGGCAGCGAGTGTGGGGACCTGTATCCGGTTAGCGCGTTATATTAACGCGCAGAACCCACGATAGATAGATCAATCAGGATCCAATCCAGTCACCCCAAATTCGTTGTAACGACGTGGTTCACCTATACCCCGTTAGGAACTAACACTGAGATGGACTGAAATGCTTCCTGCGGAAGTAATAAGTCCTTTACCTCTAAGTCATCTTCGTAGCTCGGCAATGCTATCTTTTAAATATATATTAGTTATTGATAGTTAAGTAGTATTTTAGGTAGGCCTAAATATGGCCCTAGATATTTCCTAAGATAAGTAGCGTTTAGTAAGGATATCGGCTATAGGCAGTGTTGTATATGATCGAAAATAAAGAAAGCTCGAGAGTTACTCTGAACTGTTGCAAAAAGTATGGTTTTGAAGTTTGATAGAAGGCCTGCTTGCCTAACTACCTAGGTACATACTTCGTATCCTTTCTGCCCAAGGCCAAAAATGCCAAGCCCCATTCTTTGCCAGCCCTCAAGATTCAACCTTTCTTCAGACGACCAACCCTACTCATATGCTTTTCACCCCTTCCAGGATATGCTCACAACTCTCGCTCTCTGCTCTTTCACTTACACGCGTATGCCGCTCATTACTCATTCGAATACGATCCACCCCATCAAATACGATCTTCCTCTTATCAAAACGAACTTCGTCATCGAGGCGCATTAAATGGTCACTGAATCCTCATCGCCCGAAGCTCACATTAGCGAGGATATCTCCAGATTTAACTGGAGAGAGAAAGGCAGTAATCCAAGGTTCTTCTATATCGTTTCTGATAAGGCTCAAGTCAGCTCTAGCACGAGCAAGGTCATCAGATCATGGGGACAAGGCTGAAGCTGCTGCCTTGGGGGGGTTTTAAAACGAAAAAGATACTGGCAATTTAGGAAACCTATGAACAACATACAAAGAGAACCTCTAGCTAGATACATTTCAACTTGTTCACATTTCAGCATGAGCCTGAATGTTCCACTTCTTGAGCAGATTGTTCCGGCACCAATAACTCCTATACCTCTTGCCCCAAAAGAAAAATAATGGCGCTGTAACGATCATGGCAGCGGCAGTTCCTGCAAAAACATAAAATACATTTGCAGGCCCATTGCTTGCAGTCCAATCGTTCACAAAGTAAGAGAAGCCATAGAACAAAAAGTTCTTGAACACCATGTTGATGATGAAAACCTCTCCACTAATATCGCGGAAAGCATCAAGCACGTACGATGAAGCAGCAATGGTTGCACACACGATACCGAACAGGTCCATGCCGTGGAAGAATGCCGTCAAGTAGAACGAAGCGCCCTGTTCAGCAAAATAGCCGAAGAAGCAGAGGCCGATGACAATTGTCACCGAAGGGATCATACCCAGGAGGCGGTATTCTGGCTCGTAAACGCCTTTGTTCTTCCTTGCACACCATCTGATAAGTGGATCAAGTGTAGCGCCAAGTGTGATGGATCCAAGGAGGCCACCAAGGAACGGGCCAAGGGATAGATAGCCTACTCCAGCAGCAGATAAAAGGTACGGTGGTGCCATGAATATCTGCGCCATGTCATAAGACTGTGCGACAAAAAATGCAGTGAGTCCACCCGTCACGATAACCGTCCACAATACAGCCAAATTCAAGCAAACTGCAAACGGAGCTATAACAAGTTGAAGTAGATTGTCGTCCGAGTATTCTCCTGTAAAGATGGCCAGCTCCTGCACAAAAGTCTTTTTGGGTCTGAGGAGACTCGGCGGTGAGCTCGTTGCGGGCTCAACTTGGACCATCTTGTCGCTTCCTTTTTCGATTTTGTAACCATGATGGCGATTATAGCAAGTCTCGGGTACGAGGAAATATAGTAGGATAAATTCAACGACTGTGAACGGGATAAGGATGTGGAATAAATAGCGCCAGCCGAGATTTGTTGCTATAGGCCCGACAATAATAGCAGAGAAGTTTGATGTAGCCCCGAGGATGAATTGGATCAACGTCATGAAGAAGCCACGTTGGTGGACGAAGAATAGATCGCCAATCATAGAGACGACAAGAGACTCAAAAGCTGAGCTGCGATTGTATTAGCCTGATACTCTGCGAATTGAGAAACAAGCAGGCTTACACAGAGCCGCCCTGGAGGATCCTCCCTGCTAACAATCCATTATAACTGTAACAAACACTTCCGACTAAAGTCCCGAGTAGGCCGAAGAGCGCAGCGAGAAGAAGCATAGGTCGTTTACCATACTTGCGCGCACATGCACTGACTAAAGGCCCCACACCACCAGTAACGAGCAACATGTATCCAGAGATGACTGTGATGTCGGATAATTTCTTATCAAAGTCTTCAGCAATGATAACCAAGGCAGGTGAAAGAAGCGGCGACAGAACCGCAGCATACAGCACTGAGCCGTACGAGATGATGATCATGACAGTCCATTTTTTAGTAGTGGACCAATTGAGTGGATCGTTGGGATCTTCAGAGCTGCCATAATGTTAATTGAATATCCTGATAACAAAGGCTAACTCAAGAGATTGCAGTTGCGTGGAATACACTTACGGTTGAGGAATAAGGATGACATCTGCGTATTTACCAGCGCCACGTTTCAGACCAGAGACTGTTTCATTGGCAGTATTCTTTTCGTCACTGAGAACTACTGTCCCGGGGACACGGGATAGTTTGTGGTCTTCTAGGATACCGAGGAAGCCCATGGTTTTTGTTCAATACTGAAGTATTCAAGGGTAAATGGAAAAGCGCTGATTAGGTTGCAAAGTCAAAGTCACAAATATGAAGGTATATAGTGATCAGTCTGGTGCGACATCCTACTCTTATGAGATCTACTTGCCCCCTACCACAATGCGGAGCGTCCAATAGGCACAGTGTCCTAGTTCTCTAGGATGTTGAAACCCCAGAAACACATCAATGCTTTCTCCACATGGGCTTATCAGGCCCCACACAATCGGCAAATAGGTATTTATATCCAGTCCAGTTTGGGATTGGAGAAACCCCAATCACTGCATCGCTTGTACAGTTAGGAACTTTATCTCTGGTCAAGCTATTGACCATACAGTGTGCGCATAGTAGTTATGAATAGCCATACATGATGTACGGCGCATACTTGAATCATGCTCTAGAAGAAGAAAGGTAGCATTGCATTGAAAGATGGATCATGAAACGTCGTTCTAATTTCTCCGTTCTCCATCCCAGGAAACATTAATCATGTTGAGCCCAAGTGCGAACCCTACCCCGCAGAATGCCCCACAGGGGCCGTTCAGGCGGCGGGCGGCGTGAAGGACCAAGGTCGCCACTGGTAGTACTGACTACGCATAACTTTAATTTATTCCTAGTTCATTTATTTATATAAGGATTAAACTTGTAGGATAGTAAAGCATTAGTTCTATTTATCTAAGATTGTCTCCTACTTATTGATATACCTAAGTTTTTGCACGAAAAGTTAGAATAATACGCAGGCGGCAGTAGGTTCTTTAGTAGTCAAGACTCTAGAACTCTGGAGTCTAAACTGATATAACTTGCTTGACAGATTCGACGGATTGTGATGGCCATGCTTCTCCAGCAGAAGACAAAAGCAGGGCACCTATTTAGTTTGGCTCTGCTACAAAGCTGGGACGTTGCCCAAAATGCCTTTCTTAAAATAGCCTGAATTTTAGTATGCTTACTCCTAACGCAGTAGACGCCAAATTAGCTTCCTACCTCGTGTGATAGCTATACTAATGAACATGAACGTAAGTAAGAGCTAGATAGGATGTATCAAGTAGGCTCTAGCAGAGCTACGCGCAGAAATGGCGGCTATTTGATGTGAGAAACTCAAGCCCTAGATCAGGGATTTATATATACTTTTAATTCCTTGCAAACACTAGTTATTCGTGTTCTTGTACTTACCACGCTAGACCTCTCCAAGGGAGTCAGTTTAGAGAAGTCTCCCCAAGGAAGAGAGCCTGAATTTTGCGGTCGGTAAAATCATGATACGGGTAATGATCCATCGTGATCTCATAGAGTGTGGAACCAAGAGCAAAAGTGTCGCCCTGGATGCACAAGGTATCCCCAGGCCTCCTATGTCTGACTGTAACCACGACTGAGAGCTGGGAACCGTCCATAGAGGAGCCAGCAAAATCTGCAAGCTTTACATTAAGCTTTTCATCTAGGTGGATACTATCTTCGTAAGACCCATAGTATTGTAAAATGTTCTTGTATCCGCCAAGTTCCTAGACCCGCTCATAGATTCGCCTTTCGATGTCGATGGAAGGTTTGTCCTTATCACGGTGCGGAGATTTGACAACTTTTATGATACCTTGTTAAGACATATCAAACCCGTAGTACTATATGCAACGATATCTAGTTGGATATTTTATGTGGCTGTCCATGCTGCAAGGTCCAGTGACAAGCTATACGACGAGTAGTTGAGGCGACATAGAGAAGTGACGGAAAGAAGTTCAATGCTAGAGACTAATTGAGAGGACAGAGTTCAGCAAAATTCCCTAAAGTAATAAAATAATGCCTATAATTAGAACGTATAGTAATTATCTCCTAACTTAGAGTCGAACTTTGTAACGCTTGGGTTCCCCAAACATCGGTCCGATCTTGCAGTCAAACTCAATTAAACGAAACCTCTTACTATCTTTAAATCTGTCTTTCCATGTCGGCCCGCGGATTGCACAGTTATCACGATAGTTGGTATGATAATGATCAAGTCGCGATGCGCTTCGTGCCATCGTAGTATATCCGTCACCTACATACAATGACGAGTCGCATCTCTAAAAGTTTAAACATATCTGTCATTGACATTGGACAAGCGCATCATCTTTCTCTCAACTCTCCTGGGGAACACCCTCCACGCGACAGCACGACGAAACGACGAAGTGCGCCTTGGAGCTGTTCTCCAACATGGCCTCCGGCAACTTCCCCCAACGCCTTGAGCCGTGCGATGAAGTTTCGGTGCAACTCTACATTCGGCAGTTCAGTCTCATGGCGCTGTAGGACTGGATGCGGACCGATTGTATGGGTCTAGGTAACAGGCGACGATGAGCGAAGCTTGGATTGGGGAGTTGAGATTTGTCCATCGAGAGAAGAACTCTATCGCTATCGGAAACTGTGTAGAACTTCTCTGGTAGCTAGACATGATGCATGCTAGGGAATACCGACTACCTCAACCTAGGTAGCTACCTAGCTGATTGGTGAATCGCTAGGTTCCGAAACTTGTTGAGTTGATGCAGTGTTGAATCTTGATAATGCAATAAGAGATTCGAACCACCGCTTCTTATCGTAAAGCATGGATGAGGACAAGGTTTGGTGGTGTGAGTATTGCGTCACATTGAGCAGCCAGGGCCTGTAAGCACCACGTCACGAGGAAAGAGCGGCAGAGCTCATCCATTTCTGCAAATTCCCCATATTCTTTTCATTCCATACTTGTTACAATGTATACGGTTCTTGCTTCCAACTCACTCTCCTCTCGTCCCGCATTCGATCGAACCGAATCACACTTTGTAACAATACTTGTGCTCCCAACGCACAATCCTCCTCTTTACAGAACTCTCGCGGATTGTGACTGACGCCCTCTCGACATGGCACAAAGATCATGCTTGACGGGCAGCGTCGACTAGCATAAACACAGTCGTGCCCAGCGCCAGATGTCATTTCCATCATCAAATTACGGGCATCATTACCAAGGACATGGTGTGCAGATTGGCGGACAGCAGTAATACAGTCTGCATGAAACACAGTGGCGGGCGAGGAAAAGTCTTCCACGATTTCGACTGAAAGCGGCAAGCCAGATGTGCAACCATAGTTTGAGCTATCCACATCCTCGCCAGCAGCAATCTTGGGAAAGTCACGGAGCACCAGCTCCTTCATTTGGTCAACTGTAGCGTCTGTAGGCGCACGGATATCAAGGCTGAAGGAGACGTCGCCTGGAACGGTATTTGTCGAACCAGGTTTGAGATTGAGAATACCAGTAGAAGCAAGGGCCGAGTTAGCTGTAGCGAGGCGGTGTGAGTGCAGAATCATCTTGGAGGCTGTCAGCAGGGCATCGGCGCGCGACTTGAGATCGGTTGTTCCTGTGTGTGCATCCCTCCCCTTCACATTTACGGTGAACCACCTGTACGCCTGGACACCAGTGACAACACCAATCTTCTTATTGGACATCTCCAGTAGCGGGCCCTGCTCAATGTGCAGCTCAAAGTGGGCAGCCATAGGTATCGCCTCGTGGCTCGCGGGTGTTTCGCCCAGGTACCCAATTCTTTTCAGCTCGTCTGCTATTGTGGCAGTGCCAGGATGGACTTCACGCAGATTGTGCGCAGTGTCGATTGGTATATCACCAGCCCAGACACCAGAAGAGACCATAGATTTGGGGAAACGAGCGCCCTCCTCGTTTGTCCAGTTTACAACGCCGACAGGATACTCAGTCTCGACCCAGTTATCGGCCAAAACCTTGAG
This sequence comes from Shiraia bambusicola, assembly GCA_028220655.1. NCBI lineage: Eukaryota > Fungi > Ascomycota > Dothideomycetes > Pleosporales > Shiraiaceae > Shiraia > Shiraia bambusicola. Next base: position 29,274 of record SSBG01000005.1, on the reverse strand, counting down.
CATTTCTACGCCTGCTGTGACACCCAAGATACCATCATACCGACCGCCGGTTGGCTGTGTGTCTAGATGGCTACCAACAAATGTAGGGGGTTTGTCATTTCTGAGACCAGGTCGAACAGCGAAGACATTGCCCATTGAGTCAATGGTAACGTTGCAACCCAATGCCTTTGTTGTAGAGACGAACCAGTCGCGTGCAGTCTTGTCGGCGTCAGACAGCGCGAGGCGCGACATGCCTGTTTCTGTTGATGCACTATAGTTGTTGTACTCAGCACTTGTTGAGCGGCAGAGGCCTTGGTAAACCTACTCTCCCCATCGCTCGCCTGTTCCCCATTGGCATGTATGATGAATGTCCTCCATCAATCTGGCTTGATTGACTTTAAGGTCCTTCAAGAGGTCATTATCCATCTCTTTTGTCCTGATTTGCCATCTTGGACTGCTCGCAAAGGCCCTTGCATGTGCACAACCAAATGTGCTAGGAACCTTCAAGGTGGTGTATCGTCTGCCCGCAACGCGAAGTACAGACGCGGACCTGCTAGCCTGGAAAGCCATTGTATGAATTTGGGGGGGAACAAGAGAGGTAGCATGTTGGAGGAAGAAGACAAGAAGTTCGGCAACCTGCGAAGACTAGTCACGTTGTACAATGACATGTGCCTGGAGGTGGGGAGACACGGCGATAACGCTCTCGGAAGGCTAACGCGAGCCCGCGTTTGATAATGCTTGCGGCTTACTATTATCCAATGGTGAACACACCGCCAATTAATTTATAGCAACAAATCACCTAAATAATGCATGCCCTTGGCTTTTGTCAGCTGAGAAGATGTTACGGACACTTGGCACAGAAAGTAAGCTTGGCAGTGAAGGGAGTGGACGGAAAACCATTATTGAATTGGGTATCTAGATATAATTGCAATGCTCCCAGACGCCTCACTGCATGCCCGCTAACAAGTCTCGAGCCCCTCCTAGATGATGTGAACACAGGCAATTGTTGCCTACTATGCTTTTCCTTTGCCCTTGCCCTCGAACTCTGGTTGCTTGATATCCTCTTCTGACACGTCCTCGTCTTCTTCGCTGTCGCTCAAGAATTCATCGTCTTCATCATCCCAGCCAAACATGGTTCGCTGCTGCAAAACAGGCTTCGATGCTGACGCAGTCGATTTAACTGGACCTGCTTCTTCGTCTTCATCTTCGTCTTCAGAGTTGGCCAACTGCGCCATCAGCATCTTCTCGATGGCCTCGCGTGTCTTGGTTTCAGCCTCCTCCTTATCTTCGAGCCACTTGCCGTCCAGCCTGGCTTTGCCACCGCTGTTCATGAGTTCTTCCTGCTTGCGCTCAGTGCTGGCCACAATGTCCTCCCAGCGCTTTCTTCGCTCTTCCTTCTCCCGCTGTTCCATTTCCGGCTTGATGACAAGATATTCAGCGAGTACCTTTGCCTCGGCGACAGTGCGTAGCCTGCGACCGTCAAGGTTGCGAGAAGATGCGTTAGCATCTCCATTCTGCTTCTTTTTGCGCGATGACATGCGACCGCCTTGAGCGCGCAGGATTGATCCAAAACCTCCTTTGCCACCACATAGCGGTACTGTTAGGCGGAGCGAGAGGAAGGTGTCAGATGACGAGGAGAGAAGCGACGAAACAGGTTCGGCAGCATGACGGACGGCACGACGCGAGTTTGTTGTTAAGATATAGGTAGAGTTTTGGACCCAGGGCGCGCGTTCATACAGTGTATCGTAGATGGAAGTGAGCGGAGCATCTTTATTGGCAGGGAAAGCGATATTCTGTCCACGAATGCTGTTGACGATGACTGTAACCGGAGACTGGGCCGCGAAGTCCATGATGGTAGTAGTAGTGGTAGAGGAGGTAGTAGTAGTAGATATTAGTAGTAGTAGTAGTAGTAGTAGCAGTGGTAGTGGTCGTGTCTTGTGCAAGCGGTCGAGGTGGAGTGAGAATGTGAACGAGAAGTTGATGCGATGCAAGTGATGATCTAAGGACGAGACGTTGGTTGGCCCGAGCGCTTAACCGAAAACGCACGGACCGCTCATGCGCACATCCCAAAAAGAGTTTCTTGCGTTATCGACAACTTCTTCGCCAACTTCTGCAGCATTCTCAAGACTCAAGGCTCAAAACTCGTCACCACAGTCAAGATGCTTATCCCCAAGGCCGATCGCAAGAAGATCCACGAGTTAGTCTTCCTCCTCCACCAGCCATTGCTGCCGCGCAATTCGAGTCTTGGGCTTCCGCACCAAAATCTCCAATCTTGACGTTGAGCATCTTCTGGCCCCTCTATATCCATTTTTACCTGAGCCTCTGCTAACATTTATTCTCCAGGTACCTCTTCCGAGGTTAGTATTTCTACGCTTCCGAGCCATGGCTATGGCACAATTGTATATTTTCGCAGCTATGCTGCATATAAGGATAGGCTGACACACGGTCACCACAGAGGGCGTTCTCGTCGCAAAGAAGGACTTCAACCTTCCCAAGCATGGCGATATTGATACCAAGAATCTCTTCGTCATCAAGGCTTGTCAGTAACCCGGTGAACTCTATTTCTGGTCTCTCGCATGTTAATACTATTGCAGGCCAGTCATTGACCTCGCGTGGTTACCTCAAGACCCGTTTCTCATGGCAATACTACTACTACACCCTCACCCCTGAGGGCCTCGATTACCTCCGCGAGTGGCTCCATCTCCCCGCTGAGATTGTACCCCAGACGCACATCAAGCAGCAGCGCTCTGCTCCTCCCCGAGGCATGCTCGGTGGTGACGACCGTGAGAGGCGCGGTGGCGGCCGCGGTGGCCGCGGTGGTGACCGTGGCGGCGATCGCGATGGCTACCGCCGCCGTGACCAGGGCGAGAAGGGCGAGGGTGGTGCTCCTGGCGAGTTCAAGCCCGAATTCCGTGGCGGTTTCGGACGTGGCCGTGGTGCCCCTGCTTCCTAAGCGATTCGTGCTTGTTTGAGGAGTAAAGGCTGGCTAAGAACAGTTTCTTCATGTCGGAATTTTGCTGCATCACAAAAGGGCTTTGGTTACAGAGGCAAATGACCCCATGAACGGATGATACTACGAATTTACTGTCTGCCCACGTGCGGTTCCGCACCCGGGACGGCCATTCTCTCAATGATACCCAATACGCTTCATTGGCCCGTCTTGTGATTTTTCTGTGCTTGTGTGTCCATGTGCCCAACTCAGCAACTTTCACATCTGCCCATCCCCTCAGCATCATGCTAGCCATATCAATGCCCACCTTTATTAGACCTGACCAAATCACCCCCACTCTTCATCCACATCAGCCGGACCTGTTCAATCGTAGTAGCACCGCCCATTTCTTTTTCAATCAATTCCCTCACGAATTGCAACCTCTCCTCCAAGCCTTGCTGTCCACCAGCCTCAGCCTCGACATGTCTCCCCACAATGGCAATATTCCGCGTCGACGGAATCCTCAAATGCTCCCTCTCAACACGATATCCCGCCAACTCTGTCAAATGAGCGACCCAACTACACAACCCAGCATACGCCGACGGCATTTTATTCTTGCCCAAAGCATTAGGATCCCCAAGCAAATACTCTGCAAAAACCGGCGAGCGAAAGCGCCTCGCAGCAAAATCATGACTACAGCACGGAATCGCGATAAAAGGCGAGTCCGAAAGGCTAGCGAGCAGCGGCGTCCAGGGCGAGAGTTGGTCAGCGTGATTTGAAATGATGAAGGTTTTTTGTGGGAAAATGCCATTGTGTATTTTTGTATTTGTTTGGTTTGCAGAGTGAGGAGTAGGAGTAGGAGTAGGAGTAGGAGTAGGACTAAGGGTAAAAGCATGTGACAAAAGCACTTGAGGAACCAATAAAAGCTCGACCAAGTTCTGGCGAATATCAGCAGGAAAAGAGGACCAGGATTTTCTCTTGCGGGCATCCAAGCCCCAGCCTTGCCAGCCTTCTTTGTTGAGAATGTAGACTAGGAGGCCATTGCCGCAGCCTATGTCTATGAAGCCTGGGAACGGGGGGTTTTTTGCCGTAAAAGATTGGCTTTCTTCTTGGTTGTGGGTTTTGTTGTTGTTGGTGGTGGTATGATGATGATACATGTCGGACCATAATTCAATGAGGAAAGCAGCAATGCCCAAATCTTCGAAAACGTGTTTTTCAGGCGGTGTTTGCTCGACCCAGGTTTCGATGAGGGTTTTTGCGTATTTGCCCTTGAGATGGGCGTAGGTGTCTTGGTAGCGTTTTTGGGGGATGATTTGGTCGTGGTGTACGCGTTTTTTGTAGCCGGCTTGTCGGCCGCGTGAGTGCTTGTGGATGATTTCGAGGAGTTTGAGGGCTGTGCGGGAGAGTCTGTTGTCTAGGGTTTGGGTGGGGAAGAGGTTGTAGTAGATGGATAGGGTCCCTGTGGATGGCATGGCGAGTGGGTTGGTGGAGGCAGCGGGGTTGAAGGATGGTAGGTACGTGTATAGTATTCCTAGGCTACGGACTTTGGGATGGTAGAAGGGTATATCTTCGGGACTATTGGCGTGGGGGATATAAATGACTAGATGGCGCTCTGCTTTTTCCGTGGTTTCTTTGCTGTCTGGAGAGATGATTTTGATATCTTGGTGCGAGGTAAAGAGGTGACATGTTTGCATCAGAGAGTCATCGAGTTTCGGATTCCGTGGGATCAATTTCCTGACTACTGTCCATTCAAGGTCATAGCCATCAACTCCGCCGTCGACTATTGTCGGTTGGCACTCAGGTCTGAGATGCTTGATTATGCCTGCAAGATCATGCGAAGTGGTAGCTTTGGGATTGAACGTTGCATCCGCAAAGCTTTGATACGAGAGCTCTGCCCGAGCTAGATGCGAGGCCGTCAAGTTTGGGTTTTCGAGTAGATTGCGAGAGACATCGAGGAAATACTTTGGAGCAAAGTTGGCGGGTGCAGATTGTACGACTGTCCAAATCTCAGAGGGAAGGCCAGAGGGGATGGTGAAAGTGGCGTTTGAGAGGCCGTAAGGAGAGAACTTATCTCCAGCTCTTTCAGAAGCCATATCCGTCGTCGAATTGGAGACTTTAATGTTTCTCGTGCTGTCTTGTGCAGTATTACCACCTGCCCCTCACAACCTGCGATGAGATATTATTGAAGTCCCAAAGGATGACTTGTAGTCCAATTCGTGTTTTGCAACAACTTACGATTTGCTTAAATCATGACCTTATCCTGGACAGAATTGAGTACATGATCTGTATCGTTCGAAAGGTGTGGAGGAGGGGTCACAATCGAAGACTGTAGCGAGAAAACCGACGGCTGTACCTGCAGTAGCGCGCTCACAAGTCGTAGCAGACCAAATCGTGAGCCCATTTAGAACAAATTCAGTTTGAGCAACAAGACTCAACCCCCGGCTAATTACTTCTCAATTCACATCACGACTGTTCCAAGACCACATTGATCGAGACAACCCGTACATAATCTTGACCCTGCCAAACATGCTTCGCCAAGCTCTATCAGTCATCTATATATAAGCTCTTTCGCCCAAAGAATCACCATCTCCTACATATATTAAAACGCCCCGACAATGCAATCAAAGCTTCCCACCGACACTAGCATACACTCAGCCCCGACCTCCCTCCTCAGTGCCACAACCCAAGCTTACCGTCCATAATAATGCGCCATCTCCAACCCCGCCCTCTTGAACCCACACTTGACATAGAACCCCTCATTCGCTTCCGAGCAATCCAGAATAGTCTAAAAACAAGCAAGTCAGCCAGAGCAATGCTGAGCAGCAAGTAAAAAAACATACCTTGTAACACCCCACCTTCTCCGCGACAAAGTCCAACGCCTGGATAATCCTCAACCCCAACTTCTTCCCCTGCTGATCCGTCGCCACCGCAATATCCTCAATGTGGCCCACAAGACCCAGCTGGTGTATAAACTTGCGCTCGACCAGCAACGCGCCTGTGCCCACAATCTTGTCCGCGGCATTGGTAATGCATAGGAGAAAGTACTCGTCGTTGCGTGCTGACATCCAATCGTAGCGCTCGTTCCATTGCTGGGGTAAAGGACAATTAGCGAGGAGGGGGGGAGAAGGATCGGAATGGGGAAGAAGGGTGTAGCAACAGGTAAGAAGGGGCCAATTTTTTGCGTTTGGGTTTGGGTTTGGGTTATACAAGACCAAAAACCCCCAAGACAGAATGGGGTACAGTGAATACAGAGAGAAAGAAAGAAAGAAAGAAAAGAACCACACCCACATCCTCAGAAACATCCCCGACAGTAGTCAAAACCCGCAACACGTCCAAAAATCCACAATGATAATCCTCCCTCTTGATAGGTCTGCAATTGTACCCTTCAGGAAGCTGCTTGACGACATCTGGCGAGATGAGATCTGGGCTGAAGAGTAACCTGTCTGACATGGTTATTCCTTTCTTCTTTCCTTTTTTTTTTGTTTTGCTCTTCTTTTTTCTTTCTTCTTCCGGTGATGTTTGTTTGGGGGGCGGGTTGGAGGAAGAGAAGGGTGGGGTGGGATAACTTGTGGGCTTGGTTTGGGGTTGGTTATCGATAAGAGAGGTATGGCGGTGAGGGGCGGGAGAGGTGGTTGGTGGGTGGCTTGCAAGGTAATTACTACGTACGTAGGTAGTTTTTACAAAAGGAGTAGTTAGTTAGTTAGAATTAGTGTAGTTAGTTATTAGTATTGGTAATCAGTGGAATTGTTTCTTTTGGATATAATTTAATAGATAACTAACTAGTTATAATTAGTGTTTTTTTGGCGTATTTTCACAAGGTTAAGTAGTTATATTGCTTGTTTCTTGTAGATAGATCTAAGATTATATTTTTACAAGGCATTTTTGTGGGAATCAATTTTCGGCCGTTGAAAGCGTATAATAATTATCTCTTAGAATTTCTTTCGTCAAGGGTTCAATTGCTTCATGTTGTTGAATGCTTCGAGGACATGCTCGCTCTTGACGTCTCCGTCGTCTATTTGGAGCCCCACAATCTTCGCTAGAGCTTCTGTAAGCTGCGTGTTCTGCTTCTGCAGCTCTACTACTCTATCATGTAGATGCTCCACCTTGTCAGGTGAAGCGGCCCCATTGCTGCATGCGCTAGCTGAAAGCTCCGCTGAGCGTTCGGCGACTGGCTCGGGGATGTGTGCACGTGCAAGTAATGCACTTGTCCTCAAATGTTGCTTCTCAGGCGCAGTAATAATATTATGCCCAGGTAATGGTTTCCTCTTGATGCGTTGAAGATCTTTGAGCTTCCGTGCCCGCGTTGATTCTTGGCGCGTCACTGCCAGGGGGTGGTCAAGTACGGGCACTGCCTTTGGTGCTTTGGGGGATCTTCGTGGACTGCGAGGTGAACGTGGGATTATTGGCGCTGGGACTGACTGTTCTGTGCACGACAGGTCTGAGATTAAACGTTCCACTTGGGGGCTTGCAAGGGGGTTCAGCATCTCTTCAGTGAATGTAATTGACACATGTCGTGATTGGCGTGATGTCCCCGATCTCTCCAAGGGTACAGAAATGGCCTGGCTCCCCCGAGGCGTTTCCGATGGAATTACAATCTTGAGGTGTCGAGCCCCTGCTGAAGTAGTCATTTCCCTCGTACATGCAGGTAACATGTTGTGTCTTTGCACCCGCTGGGGCGAGCCCTCGACTGACCCTACGCGAGCGGCCAGAGTTTTCCTTTGCTTCGCTTTGAACAGTCGCATGCCATTCTTCTTCCGCAGCTTGGCCGTCGACTGTGTTTCCGGTGTTGGCCCGGTATGTTTGAGATAATAACTCAAGTCGTTGAGACCCAAGTCGCTGCTGGCAGTAAGGGCTTGGTGACCCAAAATAGCTGGTGCCATCTTGCCTAGACTGGACGAACCCGCCTGGGCTGGCTGTCCAGCACTGATACGTTTATGGTCCCTCTTTTCTGGAATACAGAGCCTTTCTTCGCTTTTTTGGTGGTATGGAGAGTATTGCCCTTCAGTTGCAAAATTAAAATCGCTATCTACAGACATGACGCATTTGGCTCGAAGGGGAAAGTTTGTAGTAGTGAGCCGGTTGGGGCTTCGATCTGGCACCGGCGGGGGTCCTTTGGATCCGTCCAGCTCGTCGGCTGGATAAATGGCAATAGGCTCTTTGAAGGTATCTTGGTCGCTCGGGTTCAGAGGTGATAAATCAGGCGGGTTAGAGGAAAGAGCTTGGCCAACAGCTTTTGCATTTTGACTTTCGAAATACCTCTGGATCACGCCAAAGGTACCAACATCCATAGAAAACTCGCGCTCCATATCAAAAGGAACGTCTCCAATTGCGTCGCCAAGTCTTTGGTGTTGATGCTTATTGGCCCAAGGCTCCATTGGTGCATACAGAGGGACGTCCAATTCGGGTTTCTGAACCTTAAAAGGAGTCTGGCGTCGCCGACGTTTCTTCTCTTGCGACTGTAGGCCTGATGAGCTTGCACTTCGGATGCTGGCTTTTTTCGGGGGCTGACTCGATGTGTCGGTAGAAGGGAGTTGCTGTGTGACGTGTTCACTTTGCGGTGCTGAAGTTGAACAACGACGTGGTTTCTTGGAAGCGTCCAAAACTTGCGGCAATGGAATCGAGCTGGTACTCGGGTAATCTGATTCTGAGACTGATACAAAAGTGACAGATGGTTGGTCCTCTTCAGCATTTACAATGGGCACTTCGCAACGACAATAGTCTGGGACGCCTGCATTTGTACTGCTCTGGCGTGGATAGTCACCGCCACCAGTCCCCGTAGGTTTATATACCTCGACTGGTTTGTTCGGCCGTACCTCGAAGTCCCTTGGTGTGTGATTGACAAAAGTACCTTTTCGTCTCCGTTGGGAACAAAATTCTTCAATCGCAGGCACCGGAGGCAACACCACATCAATTCGATCTGGATCCAGGTCTGGAGTATCCATAGGGAATATGGTCCAATTGGGCGTTCTCGTAGTAGACCTATCCCCGAGTGGGACCTCACTTGGAGATGTAATCCGTTTCTTCTTCGCTTCGATCCGACCAGCGTATTCGAGTGCACTGATTCCAGGATGACCAAACATTGGGAATGAATCCAGGAGATATTCAGTGGATAAAGAAGAGAACATAGTGACAACCGGGTAACAGGCCGTCTAAAAGGTTCCGAATGGCGCAGCCCAGTCTGCAACCGCCGTTGCGATAGTCTGCTAACACAAAGCCCACAATGTGAGCGATTCGCCGTCATGCAACGGATCAGGTATAAGAACGTGCCACAAAGAAGAGATCAGTCCGCCACCAGCGTCTCCGGAGCTGCCTGCATATGCTATTGTCCTTGTACTTCGCGAAGACTGATGTACTTTGACTGCAACGTTAGCCAGGAACGTTGTGGCAGCAATGCATCCAACCTTCTTGCCAGTCAAATATTGTCCGATCATGAAGGGAGGATCTTGATGCAGTGCCACCACTAGCGGTATTCGACGTAGGGATTAACTCCTCAAGACTTGTAATTGAGTTGACCTGAGGCGATGTGACACTGCAGGGCAGTGCAGAGACAGTTAAGTGAGGTGCAGGTAGGCAGCTATTTGAAATCGTCTTGAAACAATGTCTGGGGAAGCTGCAATTTTGGAGTCCCCAGTATATAACTAATGGGGCCTGAGTTTGCTCTATAACTAAAGCGTGTCGAGTGATCACAAATGCTGATATGTTCCTTGGACAGAGAGCTCCATAACCATCACAGTGATTGTACCAAATGTCTTTATGAGCCAGGATCTGAAGTCGAAAGAGCGCCCAATAGCTGTAGTCGGAACAGACGATAACAAGCGCCTAGAGATGTAGCACCGTGACGTGGTGGTGGGACGAGTCTGCGCAGATGGTTGTACAAATTGCAGCAACGTTGAGGAAGGGAGATTTCGTGTCCCAAGCTTATGCGTGGATACAACATGAAATCCTGGGGAATTAGATATTGTCGAGCCAGCACGATGGCAAAGTGGCGACTGGCTGTATTATAATAACGCCGACTGGAAAGAGAGAAAAAAAAAAACTTGAAAGAAGACATGACATGGTGTGTTGTGCAAAAGTCCACGGTCCACGAATAGTCACGATGATCTTCAGCTCTGCGAGCAAGTGGCGGTCTGCCAATCTTCTTGAGCCGAAATTCGCAAAATACGTTATTAGCAAGCGCTTTGGTCACATGCATAATGCTCCACCAGTCTCGCCAACGAGAAATCATCGTGGTAGCCTCATATCACGGTTCGGCACATTTTCACTGCATGGACGATTACTATTACCAGTCAAGCGCGGCCACCAACGTCGTCCAAGCGAGCACACGAGCTCTGATCAACTTCCAGGGGTCGGTTCAGGATGACTCGGGAAAACATCTCCCTGCTTTGACGCTGGCAATTCCCAGCTGCAAACTAGACATGATGCTCAACTGTTATGACTTGTGTAAGTACCTATATATATATATATGCATGGTACCAAAACTGAAGAAACGCCGGCAAGATGCTGTCACTTCCTTCTCCCCCCCCCCCCCCAAAAAAAAACGCCATCGCTGATGCACAAGTAAAGCAAGACTAACGACGGTCCGCCTATGCTGGTTCAACTATACCCTCTTCTATATTCGCCATCCCGGGCTGCTTCAGTTATCCTTTCTTTGGTTTCTTCTTTTTGATGAATGGGTTCGGTGGCTCCCGAGGCCGCATCCGAATTTTGGGTTTAGTCATGCCTCCCAAGACGTTGCCCAGATTAGTCCCCGTACCCGCAGGAGCATCGACGTTGTTTTGTGCATGATTCGCTTCTGTACTAGGCGTTCCATTTCTCGAAGTGGCATCGGAGATGGCAGCTGGCGTGGAACCTCCGCTGCTCTTATTCATTGAGTGAGATGCCGCATCGGACATGGCATCGTCCATATCGACATCGCTGCTCTCCAGTGGCTCTTCTTTGAAGAGATCAAAGTCACCCGCCTTGCGTTTTGGATGATGCACCAATGTCGGCTCAGCCTTGACTTCTTGTTTAATATGTGTCTGGTCTTCAACCTCTGGCGCACCAAGCTTCCGGTCCGAGTCATTTGACTGACCGCTGCCTGAGCGGCTCATTGGCTCCGACTTGACATCAGGAGTGGGGCGATTCGGTTGCACATATCCTTCCTTCGGCGCTGGGTATTTGCTTGAATGCTGGTTGAGCATCTGGGCCAGATTTCCAGAAGTATACCGCTTCCGACTCTGTGCATCTTCGACTAGCTTCTTCCAGAACTCTCCTCGAACAAGCGATTGCGAATTTCCCAGTACCCAAAGTGAAGCTTTGGCACGCGTCAGGCCGACGTTCATACGACGAATATCCTGCAAGAAACCAATACCGCCTGCGGGTGACGCTCGCACACAAGAGAAAATGATAACTTCACTTTCTCGACCCTGAAACGCGTCTGTAGTATTGAATTCGATATCTTCAATGATGCCAGGACCATACGCAGTCATAAAGCGTGATTTGAGCTCTCGCAACTGACTTTTGTATGGGGTGATGATGCCCACCTTGCCTCTAAAGTCAAAGTTTGAGTAGTCACTTGTCAGCCGCTTGTACAGCTTCATCGCGATATCAATCTCGGCAAGATTGATAAGTGAATGTCCCTTTGGCGCAGCTTGATGTTGGCCCTGCACATCAAAGAAACGATATGGTCCAAGCAGCATGCTCTGGTGCCATGGCCGTTTGCGCAGACCAGCCATATCGCCTCCATCCAGGAGTTTACCGTCGTAGAACGTCTTACTTGGGAACAGGCTAATTTCTGGATGCATGCGATATTGCGTGTCCAGGAGATGCACGTCGTTGGGGTGGTTTTTCTGCATACGAACGAACAGACTCTGTTCATACTGGAAGCGTGCTGCTTCTTTGGAGAACACAGTGGGTGGCAATTGCTTAGGGTCTCCAACGAGAATGCACTTTGCGCACCCATACTTTAGAGGAATCAGAGCACTCATTTCAACACACTGCGCAGCTTCGTCAACAATGACAGTCTCAAACTCAATACTCAAGTTCTGGAACATGTCATGTCCTGATCCGCTCAGTGTTGCACATATGACATGTGCGTCGTTCAAGATAGCCTCTTGTGCTCGGCGCCGATTGAGGTCTGCGTTTCGGCTTGCAAGCCTCTCGTCATCTTTTGCATTGTCGATTTTGGTACCAAGCAGGGCTTTCTGGCGTCGTAGAAGGTTGAATTCATTCTGAAGCTTCGACGCAGCTTCCCCTTTGAGTTGATTGCTATCAAGCTGTTCACGCATCTGTCTAACCTGCTCAGAGACTTGCTTGTGATCTTCGAACAGCTTGCGAGTCGCCGCGGCGTCTTTGTTGTCACTGTTGCTCATGCCAAGCTTCTTACTGACGAGTTCTTCCAATGTTACATCTTGGACGTTCGCATTGATCGCGTCGCTACGACCAAGACGCACAATGTTGACTTTACGCTCCTCGCCATTGAGTGTCTTGATGCCGTCCTTGAAACGCATCACCAGTTCGTCCACGGCAGCATTACTTGGCGCGCATACTAGAAGCTTCTTTGCTGCTGTCTCGGATCGTTGCTGTCCAGGAATGGAGATGGCGGTGCCACGATTACGCAGCGTGTCAGTCAAGATAGCTCCGACAATTGCTGTAATAGTTTTTGTTTTCCCAGAACCGGGTGGACTGTGGCACCATTAGCATTGTACAAAGGAAATAAAAAAGCCGCAAACTCACCCTTGAATCAACGTAAACGCATCGTTGTCAATTGCCGACTTGATAGCTTTCGCTTGCGCTTTGTTGACGTTGTAGTTTTGAATCAATGGATCTGTGTGCTTATCGTTATAGGGCAACAGAGGCGACGGCTTGGCGCGAATGATCTCGTCGCACAAGTCGTAGTATTGAAGACCTTTCAGTGCACCATACTCACGCTCCAAGGGCGTAATGGACTGGAGTTTTGTACCAAATACAGCATTGTTCGGATTTAGCGACGAAGATAGTGGATTAGCCGGTACGACACGATATAACACCTCAATGTGCTGCTGCTTTCTCTTGACCCGGAAGATCCGAGCAAGGCAGGTGGGCTCATCGGTAGAAGGGGTCCTTGTCCTGGATAGAAGTATTATGTCACCTTCCGACACAAAAATGTCCTTGTTTTCAGCATGTGTCATAGTGCTTCCAACTTCCTGGAAAGCATCGACACTTGCTCTCGATGTTATCCGCACTTCGTATGGCTTTGCCTGGCTTTCTTCCCGGGCTTTAACAAAGCCCTGCCAGGCTTCAAGGGTGAGCAACGGTTCAAATGTGGTTTGATAGTCGTTGGGAGTACGGAAAGTGCTGAGAACCTTGGAATATATATCTGGTCGTGACTTGGGTGGGAAATCACCTTGGTGGAAGTAGTCCCAGCTCAGAATGGTGCGATGTAAAGAGGATAAATCGGGTGCAAGACGAGCCCGCATGTCCTTGGCGGACCGCACGATTCTTTTCTTTTTGACGGGCATTTGCACCTTGACTTCATTGATGATGTTTGTCTTGGGGCCACTCTTGATCTTGGTCTTTTTGATACCGAACAAGTCTTCATCGATATCACCTTCGCTATGTTCCGACTCATCAGAAGAATGCATGAGACCTTCGCCCTTTGCAGCTTGATCTTTGCCCAACACGCCCAAGCCTTCCAACCCAGAACCCGCCTCGGCCGTCTGAACTGAAATTCCCCTGGCCTGCTTGGCTTTGGCAATTGCAGCTGCTTTCTCCTGTTCACGCTTTTGCTTTTCAAGCTGTCGTTTACGCCTGAATTCTTCTTGCTGAGCATTCTTTTGCTCTTCAATGGCCCTTTGCTGCGCAAGCTTGGTCTCGGATACCTTGGTCTGTTGCCGTCTATCCTGGAATGCACTGGCGCCTGATGTCAAACTTGCCATCAATCTGGCCTTTGCATCAGATGGCAATGTTCGATCCGTTGAGGAAGCGCCAGTAGACATCCATTTGCTGATCAGCCCCTGTTTCGGCTTGACAGGTTCTTCTTCCTTGATCAGAGGGCGACCAAGATGCGTTTCGAGAGCTTGTTGTAGCTCAGCCTGTTGTGTTGTGCTTAACTTGGCGCGAACTTCGCCCGAGAGCACTCGCTCCATATATATCAGCGTTTCCGCTGTGATTTCAATGGATACATTGTGCAGGCGAATGAGGAGCTTGCTGATCAACGTCACTGATTTACTCGAGAGAAATTCATCACGAAGACGTAGCCATCTCGCAAGTCCATCCATAGCATCTGCAGGCGCAGCTAGCAGCTCTTTGAGGAAGTCAGACCGCGAGCCGCTATCATCTGTGTCAACTGTTGAGCCTTTCAACGCGGTCGCAAAGATGCTATACTGGTCGAAGAGCTGGTCTGCAAATTGCATCGTGTCTCGACAAAAGTCCATCATCATGTGCTTGTCATAGAAGCCGAGATTGCTCCACGCTTCTGTGGTTGCGAAGATCATGGTAAGCATATCCCAAAGGTTCTTCCAAAAATTCATTGTGACACCAGATTCACCAGTCTCGAGATTGCGCGAACGAAGAATGCCATCCTGTGAGTTGCACATTACGTCAATGACATCGGAGCAGGTCTTGATCATGCTCGGCGCAGGGGCGAAGGCCTTTTTATTCTTGACTTGACGAATGGAATCGGAAATGCCCGTCAGTGCGTTCTTGTAGTAGATTTTGAGGATATGCTGCAGGGCATCTCGACGCTCTTCCTGATTGCTAATAACCTTCAGGAGCTCGATGACCGAACTCCTGCTGTCCTCTGTGGAGGAAAATAGCAATGAAACTATGGCACTCGCCGCGGTTGGTTTGTCGAAGAGTGCCTGCAGTTGAGTTGGATCGAAATCTGACAGTCGGTCAACAATGTCGGTAATGGACTGCGACAAAACTTTGAAGCGATCGTTGAAATGGCGCACTTCCGCTGGTATCTTGTCGACACCAGACTTCATCTTCAGTGGCTCAAGTCCAATCAAGGTCCTGCCAGCGATCAAAAGGTGCATGGCAAGATCGAGGTTAGCAGAGTCTATGGCTGCCAATACCGTCTTCCATATAGGGCTGGATGAAGGCGTCTCTGTAGGTGAAGGCTGTTTTCTTTCAATCAAGTGCCGCTCGACAATCAGTGACTTGGCTTCTAGTTGAAACGCATACTGAATCAACTGGAGGGCCAACTGCAATTCTTCAGGAGTCTCTTTGGTGCTGTTGAAACGCTTGAGGCTGGTCACAAGCAGCGTGATGTGTGTGGACAGTAATTCTAGCATGCCATTCACAGTGGGCTGTCCAACAAACTCGCTTGGCTGCCTATACTCTCCCATGGTTTTGAAAGCATGGACCAAAACCTTCATACCTTCCTTGAGACCGAATGCCCTAGACGTCCGCGAGAAACGCTCTGATTGGAAATGACCGAAGAGTGCATTTGCAAAAGGTCGAATTGCAGGCCCCAGATTGGACACTTTAACAGACGCGAGAAATGGTGGTATCCAGCTAAAAGTGGGCTCGAGGTTTTGCACATCAGCTTCGCTGTCTGTGGCCGAAGCTAGGAGTTGCTTCAAGATGGGGCTGTTGAACACTTGCTCCACAACATTGGCAATGGATGGGGTGATGGCGTTCATACCATCCCAGAAATCTACCGGTGCCTTCTCCACCAGCAACTGCATGGTCGGTAGTAGCTCAAAGAAGGCTTCTGATCGTAGGGACAGATGGTCAAGCATCAATCTGTAAAAATCACCATCGAGGCCCCGGATGTGTTCAGTGATCAAATCCTTGTCCATTTTTTGAATGATTAATCGAGCACCAGCCCAAAAGAGGGGAACATAGGTCAGGTCGAGGTTAGTCATTTGGACCTTCATCATAACGTCGACGAGATGATCCCGCACTGCCCAATCAAATTCAGATTTTAGCAGATCGCGCTTGAATCCTACCCACGACTTTGTGGCCCAGTCCAGGCGCTGTGGGTTCTTGCTGAAGAGAAAGCGGGTCATTGCCGGTAGGTATGTCTGCAGTTTGAGCCGCTTTTTTGTCTGGACCAAGTTGAAAGGGCGGTCAAAATGGGTCTGGAGCAAGGCCTCGTCGCGGAGAAAGGCATCGGAGCTTAGAGCCTCGAAGAAGGCGTAGGTGCACTCAGTGGGAAGGATGCGCATGTTCCTAGCTTTTGGCTCTGCCTGGGTCAGCAGTGTGTCGGCGTGGCTGAGCCCCTCGACTATGCGATGAATACATTGCTTGTCCACCAACTGTAGGAATTGAGTAATGTTTTCTTCGTCATAGGCGTCGACCAGGCGAATCTTCCACTCTGCTCTCGCCTGATAAAAGACGCGCACGCAGACATCGCAGCTCTGCATGAGGGCGTTGAAGCGGTCAATAAGCCATTCCTTGTGGGGCGTAGCCTCGTCGCCATCAAAGGCCAGGATCTCCATGGCCTTGAGCGCCGTCCATTTGCGGTCGTTGGCCATTTGTATCTTCAGCCTGCGGTCTTGTAGCTCGATGGCGTCGGTCTCGGGAGGGAAGGCAGCAACATCTTCGTCGTAGTGAACGGATCCATCTTCGCCGATGCGAGGGCAGAATAGATGCTGGTCGTCTGGCAGAGCTCGGAGGTCGCTATAGACAAACATGGTCAGTTGGATAATGTATCGCCTCGAGTGTCAATAAAGAGCCGTGACTTACTTGATCTTGTCGAGAATTTCCGCCATGGTCTACCACGACCACGGGTGCAAGCTCTCTCACTTTCTGTACGACGACTAAAAGCAATTGGGCATTGCCTGCTCTTAGTCATACGCAGCTCTGCAAAGAATTGATGCACGTGTCTATCTAAAAGATTGTGCTATCTACAGCCCAACCACCTCCTGCTGCTGCTGCTGCTGCCGCCGCCGCCGCCGCTGCCTTCTCCGTGCGCTGGTCGTGGAATGGTAGTGGTAGGTTTATATCCAGTAACGCCCACGACACGCTCTTACGTCTTCCGTACGTATATACAAAGCTGCAGAGTTTGGTCGCTGGAATATTAAAGCCGGCAGGACGAGGTGGGAAGGTCAGATGGAATGGATGTGGATGTGGTTTGTGGTTTGTCAACAACGTTAGGACAAAGAATTAACTAGAAACGCGACGTGACAGTACTAGTGAATTACGGAGTAAAGTAGACGACCACCCCACACGCCAAGCCAATCAACCTTCCCCATCACTTTATCTCTTCTGTAAGACACACACACTCACTCACACACACACAAACAATTGTCTACATCTCGCAAGCCTTGTCAAAGAACTGCCAGCTATCGCCAGCCAAGCCATTAAATATCTACAGTTCTTGTATGCCCCTCTACAATCCATTCACAATCGTCAGTGCAGTGCAGCCCAGCTTCCATCAACTCACTGGCCTCTCTACAATCCCTCGTCTTGAGAAGGAGAAGGAAAGGAAGAAGAGAAG
>SSBG01000048.1:142597-199212 GCA_028220655.1 Shiraia bambusicola | reverse complement strand
TGAAGACTTGAAGTTGATGAAGACTTGAAGTTGATAAACACTTGAACTCGACGAAGACTCTAGTCGACGAAAAGTCAAATCTATATATACCAAAACAAACGCAAAGAAAAGAGGTCAAAACAAGAAATGGAATACATCATCACCAAAGCCCACCAATATTCTACTCAACCAAATCCATGATATCGTTGATTAGACCGCAAATCTTTGCAAAAATTCCACTCTGGTACTGCAACCATTACCAGAACCGCTCAACATCTAGTTTATCTAGTAGTACCCTTGAAATGCAACGGTCCATGTGACTGCGATTGAAGAAAGCCAGTTTATTTATAACTTTCTCATCTGGATCTTAGACTACGAGTCACTGATTGGGGGCGCAGCAGTTGGGGTTGCACAACCATACATTGGGAGTTGAGCGAACCGCAGTTCAGGATTATCGGTACCAAACAGTCGAATTAGTTAGTGGATTTGGCCGTGAACTCTGACTAATATTATTAAGTGTACCGCAATTGCTCATTGCGCGCCTAAGCTAACTTTCAGGGCCAAACCATGGAAGATGCAACCGGGAGATGAACTGATTGAAGGATGAGTACAACTTTTTATAGAACTCATCCTGTTGAGATTGCCATGAAACTATGGAAATGAAGAAAAAAAAAGGGGCATCAAATCATACGTGTATAGTTTGAATGATGATGATATTATTAGCAAATTACCCCATAGATTAGAGCGCTTCGATTGCCTTTGCCAAGTCGATATCCACAATCTGATCCCAACTTCTCCCCGTGCTCCAAACGATGCGTTTCTGCTGTAACCGTGTCTCTTGAACAAGAGCCTTGAGCAGCGGGCTGTCCCTTGACACACTAGGGTACGCATCAAACTCCACAACCGCAACACTTGGCAACTGTGTAAGCAAGCTGCGCAACAAGTTGAGGCTGTATTCCGTGTAGAAGGCGCCTCCAACTCTGAAGCCCTCAAAGATTTCGCTGCTCGCTGGATCAATCTCCACGAATATATCCAGCTTGAATATCTTGGTCAGAGCACTTAGTCCCAACCGACTATCCACTACCCAGCCTTTTGGCGGCCGTGTAAAGCCAGGGCCGAGGCGCAGCTCCAGTCTGGTCATGTGGATGCAATACCGGCGCGGCAGCCAAGCCAGCAACGGGTGCTTCTTGTTGATATAGCGGCCGTGTATGGGAAACACACGGAAAGTATTACGACTGTAAAAGACACGCGAGGCCTCATCGTGCATCTGGTGGTTGACGAGCAGTAATTGCAGGCGTGGCGCTATCTCGCGAGCATTCGACGGGTCGAGATCGAGCGTCTTGGGCAGGATGAGGAGTTCTTCGTAGACGCGCAGGCGCAGCTCATAGGGCAGACCAAAGAAGCGAAACGGCGTGTCTGGTACAGTCTTGTGTTCAATCCATGGTGTTGTGGTTTTGCCATCATTCATGCCCCGCGTGTCTGTCCGCTTCACGAGCCAGATGGCGTCCTTTTTCTTCTGGCGACCCATTTCTGCGGCTGCTCACCGGTTGCTCTCCGAAGCGAGCGCTGTGTCGCTTCAGAGAGATTCATGCATCCATCACGCTTTGGTCGGCCGAGTGTCAAGGGTGCGAAGAGAGAAACGAGGGTTTACGGCGGTTCGATCAAGAGAGGAGGCGGGTTTACGAAAGGGGGAATATATATCTGGGCTACGGGGCGTTCCTGCTCATGCAATCAAGTAGGTAGCTCTTGGGGCACTAGACTTTGTATTTTATTCTCCCGCTTCTGTCAACTTCGGATCTATCGTGCGCGAAATCCGACGTCAAATTCTGCGGTGATCAACTTTGAAGAACCGACGTTGGGTGGCGGTGCGGCGACTTTTATGCAATCTGCAGTGATTAGTCAGCCGCCCAAGCTGCTAACTTAGTTGGACGGGGCCAACTAACCAACTCTGGTTAGAGTAACTACCGCATTGAGCTTAGTGACACTCACTGTAAATCATCATCATCTTGTGTGCTTGTACGGAGTATACATATTATTACTAGTTACGTAGAATCATTGTACTACCTAGGCTGACTACGCAATCTATTCATCTATGTGAGGTGCGTGCATCCGTCGATGGTGGAATGTGATCGACTTGCCATGCACTCATTCTGCCCTACACCTACCAACCCCTCTGCTGACTCCACCAAATGCACACTGCCACCATGTCCTTTACACAATCCACCGCGGCCTTCCACAAATCTCGTACACCCGCGTTCTTTGCAATAGCTTCCCTTAGATGGTTCCAAGTCAATGTCTTTAGATCCCTACCCTCCCAGATCCACTCTGACAGAAATGCCATGACATCCCATCGAAGACACACCAGCATCTCCATCTCCATCTTCTTGATGAATAGAGTTTTGTGGAGCGGCGGTGCACCAAAGGACATCATGTGGAAATACTTCAATATCTTTCCAATCAGTTTCGCGGCGTCTTTGGCCGCGTCTGCATGTGTCAATTTCGTGATGGGAAGTTGCTTGAAATCCAAGGATTCGTGCAGATATTCCCCGAGGTCGAGCACGCCCATGGACAAAAGCTGCTGGATGAGGGGCTTCCAAGACGTTCTGCTGATGGTGACGGTTTCTTTCTCGTTGCTCAACCTCAAGACCCGTCTTGAACGCTGCAAGTCTTGCATTGACATTGCCTTGATGGTGAGTCTGGATATTGAGCTCAATCCCCTCGCTACAGGTCTTCCTTGGACTTCGCACGTGCATTCTGGCGGCGGAAATGCCCTTTTCTGCTGGTGATATATTCTACAGCAGGTAATGCGTTGGCAGTGTAGAATGCAATGTATATCGAATACACCTCTAAAGTCGTCTTCGTCATCTTGACCGTAGTACTCAGCGTATTCTTCATAGTAGTCCTCTGTGTATTCTGGAAACGGCTCAAGTGTGCTTGTAGATTCTGCCTCACTGGCCGAGTCTTGCGTTGGAGGTGAATCTGCAGATTGCGCTTCCCATTCTAGTTGCTTGAGGACACTAACGGGTGCTGCTAGGTTGAGAAGTTGATGCGCTGGTCGGCAGTATGTAGACATTCTGGCAGTGTAGTAGACAATAGTGTCGTGCGTGTTATAGTAGACAAAAAGTGTTGTGAATGGTATGTAGGCAATAGTGTTGTGGGTGGTGAAATAGACCACAGTGTTGTGAATGGTATCTAGACAATAGTATTGTGAGTGATGAAGTATTTCCAGAGTCGATGAGGATTCACTAAAAATGCTGGATTTCGCGTCTTATAAGTAAATCCTGCAACGGAGCGAATTCCTAAAAAAAGATTATTTCATAGCTCAAATCTCACCCACGGTTTGTCGGGATAGTCGTTCTCCAACTAAACTACCCCCAGCTTTGGTACCGTCTACCATATTTCAAAAACTCCCTCGCGTGAACCAAGGAAGCCCTTAGGCATTTTTTTTGTATATGAAGAATTCTGATATTCAATGTACCATGGTTTGACAGTCATTGCATTGTGATATTTTTATCCATTGTCTATAACCTCGCTACCACTGAAAACCTGGATGAGAATGAAAAAAAAAGAACCTACACACAAAAGCCTAATGAAATGACTCAGCAAAAGCATCTGTCCTCCCATGCACCCCGGCAATATGGGCATGTAACCGCCCTACCGCTCTCTAGACATTGTTCTTGCCAAGACTTGAAGCACTCCCTATGAAAACTCCAACCACAAGTACCCTTGTCCCACACTAGCTCCTCTGGGGAAGCTTCAGAGAGCAGGGTTTCGTCAAAGCATATGGGACATTCCGCGGCCAGGGGTTGACGAGTGGCGTGCGGATGAGAGCATGCGGTCATGGCGGTCATCGCATTCGTCACTAGTGTATCCAGGAGCTCTGCCATGCTAGCAAGACTGCGATTGGGTGGTGTGGCTCGTGTGATAGGCGCTGTTGGCGCCTGAGGGCGTGGGTTTGTGGACGGATCGAAGTTGTTCGTTGACAATGTGCTCAAGTTTCGTCTAACGACTTGATATTCGTGCTCCAGTGTTTGGACACGACGTCGTGCAGCTTGCAGTTCGTCTGTAGCCATGCCTAGTCTTCCTTCAAGAGTTTCCATCCGGCTAGATAACAAGATTTCTCTGGGGGTGGTCGAAAGAATTTGCCTGGGAGTTCGGACAGGTGGATAAATAGGCCTCATCCAGCCTCCATGGCTCCTGCCTTGTGGATAGGCAGCTCGAATCCTGCTAACCCATATCGCTACTAACTCGTAGATTTTTTCTTGAGTTTTGTGTCTCTGTGGACATAGGTTTTGCCAGGCAAGGCACTGTAGTCTTGGTCGAAGTGCGTGGGCGTCAGGTTCCTGCGTCGCCATTTCTCTCAAGATCCACTCGGTCGAAATATATACACCAATTCGTTGCGAGCAATTGTAGCCTGATGCTGTATACATACAGTGTTGATATCGAGGAAGTTGTAGAACAGCAACAGGTTCCCAAAGTTGAGACATGGCGAAAATACGAGAAGGGTAATGGATGGGGTAAGCAGAATATGAAGGTTGGTCAAAGGATGAAAGTGCTCGTATGTTGTTGCTTAGAGGGGATTGCAGTTTATATATTCATACCAGCCACCGTGTGGAGCAGGCAAGATTTAGGTGAATCAATTTCTATTCATTCGTTGCAACCTTGGAACGACCTGTTTCATTGATTCACCCAAACCTTGCCGACTCCAACACTTGGAAAGTTCAAATCATGAACCGTGGGAAGCTCACCGCTCGTTTGGAGAAAGGGTAGATTTTAATGCGTTGTGGCTGTGCCGCTTATGGTGCACTAAGAGCTTAGCCTGGTTGTACTGTTCCAAGTAATACTGCAAAATTCATTGCAACTTGAATTCGCCCATCATGTTGATGTGCTTCTTTCGCTGGTGCTTTCTTTACGACTCCCTTGCCAAATAGTCCCTTCCCTCTCTTCTTCTTCTCTTTTCAACTTTGCCAACTTATCCCTTGCCTCTTCTCGCTCTCTTTCGAGTTTCCTCTGAGCTTCTTCGCCGTACTTAGCCTCCCATTCTTTGCTCCTTTCCTTTGTTGGTGCGCTAAACTGCGTACTGAGTCCGCCTCGGCTTTTCACTTGCATCTTCTTCTCTGCTGCTTCATTCTGCTTCAACTGCTCTTCTGCACTTTGTATACGTCGAGTCAAAGTTATCTCAAACATGTCGCGGCCCTTGTTTTGGCCTTCAAGGCCATTGTCGTCTTTATCAAAATAGACTGCCCAGCGAAGGCCCTCCCTGCCCCATGGTGTAGTGGCGTCTTCATCTTTGCCGTCCCATTCATCAATCGCGACAAAGCCTTCCCATCCATCAAAAGTTAACCTAGTTTCGTCCTCATTCCAATCCCAAACTCCCACGTGATGTTCTAGACTGCCGGTGCGGTTGGCGTACTTCAACTCATACGTCTTCTTGTCGCAGTATATCCAGTTGAGCATCGGTGGGTCATCGCTGATGGTACTGACCAGTCCTCGCTCGGGCGGAAAGCGCTTCTCATCGGGATATTGTATATAAAATCCGGCAAAAGCATGTAAAGGCGGATCGGTATCTTCCACTGCCGGTATCGGTTTGTTCTCTTGGTCGTGCGGCATTATCCAGACTTTGTCATGGCGAACCACGAGAATTGCATTGTTCAGCTCTTCTTCCGCAATTTCATCTTTGGAATCGCATGATACCAGACAGTTGAATTTCCACATGCGTGATTCGTTGGCGGCTTCCTCGTTCTGTTTCTTCTGGTGCTCCACGCCTTGGGCTACGCCAGTTACGACTGGAATCGCAACCACACAACCACCCAAGAATATGCCTAATGGAAGTGCCATGATGCTGTACCAGTCTCGGGATGAATTAGTTATGTGATTGTCGATTGGCTACGTTTGGGATGGTTTGGCTGCGTCATCGACAGGGATGTGGTCAACTAGTCAACTTAGCGTAACTCGCTTAACTAACTAGGCATTGGCGACCACATTCACCCTTCTAAGTTCTAACCTTGGTTCTGTTCACCCTTCTAACCTTGGTTCTGTATATTATCCAATATGAAACTTGCAAGTATTGAAGTAAATGATCTAATGTGCGATTGAGAGTTGATTGATTGAGTAACGAACTATAGAGGAGCGAGCCTTCTTTATGCTTTTATCACAAGGATCAGGGGGCTTTGGATTGACTACTCCTTATCACTGCTACTACTCTCAAACAGCCATGGGAGCTGCTATCTATATATAGGCCTTGGGTATGGCAGCGCGGCACAGACATGGCAGCATAGGTGCTTGTAACACCCATTGATCGCAGGGATTGATCGCGAGGGAAGCCCCCTTGCAACAGCTTTGATAAGATGGCTGAGGAGATCATGTAATCTGAGTATATGACCCTCAATTGACGTATTTCAACAGCAAGCCGCACCAAACTGATCTTGGTGGTGTATTTTAAGACGAAAGTTCAAGGGGCCAAATAAATATTTACCATAACCCTAGAAGATATGCAAGATTTACACGGGCATTTAAACCTCAGTCGGCTGTAAATTTCTTTCATCCTTCACACGAGCTCGACATCAAGTGACCATAGATTTGATAGATCCTCGACAAATGCATTAGCAACAGCATATCCCCGCACTGCTACTTGCGAGAAAAAGCCCAAGATGGTGCTGCGATCATGCACTGTCCGAACTCTAGCCCCAGCAACCCTCAGAGGAAAGAAAAGCAAGACACCCGCGACACCATAGGACAACAGTTCGCGGCTGTCCCGAAGAATTTCGTGGAGATGCCAGTCGATCTCGGGCCGTGAAAGAATAGGTGCGCGTGGCGCATCAGGCTCGACCCAGTGTATGTGATAATCATAGGTTCCGGAAAGGTAAATATTAATGGCGTGATAGTACATGTGTGCAAGTAGAAGTTCCGTATCCGGCTTACTCGTCAAGTCGCTCTGCTCTATGGCGGCATGCTGAGCCCAATCTGCTGTGTTTGTCCACCAGTTGAGCAATTCTTGCTGAAATAGAAGCCCTTCGGCAGCTAAAGCCTGCGCTTTTTCGAGTCGAGTTTCCGTGGGCATATCCTGTGCTGTTTTGCAAAAGCGAAGAGAGCGAATGCTGAGATCGCAGATTTGCGGCAGCATATCGAAGAGAGTTTCTTTTGGATGCCATAGTACACTGTGACTGTTCCACAGCTTTGTCAAAGTTTCTGCCCACACAGGATCGCTGAGAAAGGTCGATTCCGAATATATCAAGGACCGAGCAATTTCAAATATACGTGTTGTGAGGAAGAATGTACGCTTCTGGGCACTGAGGCGGTCTTTCCCTATAAGACTTGTGGGATGATGAAGTTGTAGCATTGCGCATGTCCCGTGGAGAAAGTGTGACAGCCAATTTGCCCCTGTCGATTCGCGCATCAGCTGTCAACATCAGACCCGTACTATAAATATTCCATCAATGTATAGACTTGCCTCGAAAATACCAAGAAGAAATGTGGACCAAAGGGTGGAGGGTTCACATGCGAAGTTGTTGTGCGCGATGAGGCCTTGGATGGATTGCACGGACTGGCCGTAGGATTGGAGAGCAAAATACAACCCTTGGCCGTGGTCTGGGTTAGTTGAGTGAGAGGTTTGGGCTTGCATGTTCCGGTGGAATGCAGATACCGCATATATGGCGTTTCTCAGCGCGGAAGAGTCATGCATCATGCTTTGCAAGTCATCTTGAATCCGTAGACTGTTGTGAGCAAAGACGTTCATCTGTAGGAATGAGGTGAAGAAATATTGCAAGTTGTAAGAAATGACTCCCGGGGCTACGATTGGTGCTATCTGCGGCTCTGAAAGCGGCACAGGCGATTGTTTGCAAATCGCAAGGTGCTTCGGCTGTTCAACAAAAACGAATGCAGGTTTGAGTGAGCGTGGTTTTATCACGCAGGTTTCATTCGTCCTTTGACAATGCTCACACGGTGTACCTCCATGACACTTGGACACGATCAGTAGAGTATGCCAGGCTTCTGGTGCACTTACTTTGATCTTCCGCTTTGCACATGCTTCGCATCTTTTCCGACGAGCTTTGCGCCCATCGTATGGTCCAACAGTTGGAGTCATGACATGTGGCTTGAGAATCTCGGGAAGCAATGTCGTACTTTGCCTGATCTTGGCTTCAACTACGCAAAAGTATATAATAGGAAAGAATAGAGCGCGCCGTGAGGCTCTCTTGTGGGAGGTGAATGAGAGTCATGTAGTCAACTACCAACAGTAGTTAAGCGAAGCCGCTTGACCAGATTAGGAAGCAAAAGAGCGCGTCTAAACTATTTTAGGGCTACTGTAAGAGAATACGAAGGACACTGCCTCCTTTGAAATACGCAGCATTGTCTTTGCAATATTCGGTCCGAAAACCTCTACTATAAGACAGGTGATAATAGCTAGACACTTGGCTACTTTTAGTAATGAATGAGCGCAGCACCAAGCATGGTCTCACCCGCTCGCCGATGGCCTACCTACCTACCTATGCAAGTCACTCGCATTATTATTGAGTATATAAAGCATCGTTTCGTGCTCATATAAACAAATGCACCAAAGGCGAGCTACTCTTCCAGTCTCTACATCTGCGCAATACATTCCCAGCTTACTTGTGTCTCAATCGATACCACTATTACCATGTTGTTTAGCACATCACTCCTTCTTGTAGCTGCGGTTTCAGCATCAGATGCAGTGCTCCCAATTCTATCAAGACGCCATCCCGCCGTAGCAATCACAACCGCGTCACTGACTGACGTCAAGCGCATTGATCCCTTTGCAAAAAACCGACATGTTCGATCCATCATGGTGTCCAGCTTTTACCCCATCTCTGAATGTCGTCAAAAAGCATACACACCATACATGCCACCGGCGACAACATCATTCATGGCAAATAAGTTTAATGTTGCCTACGGACTACCGAGTGGAACTTTCTCGTCTTTGACCATGGAGACTTGCAGTGCTGCCGCAAAAGGTTCTTGTCCAGTCGATTCGGCACGGCTTGTCATTTTCTCCGGGGCACTTGGTACATCGCGACACTTGTACAACTCAATGTGCCAAAATATCGCAGCGGCTGGTTATGTAGTCGTGTCAATTGACCACCCTTACGATGCCGATATTGTGGAGTTTCCTGACGGTAATGTCATTACAGGTGTTGACATTAACGACGATCAAATTGAGGTTGCAGTCAGTACCCGAGTTGCTGACATTGCTTTCCTTTATCAACAACTTAAAAACACATCGATTGCCAATCAACTCTTCGACGGACATGTGGACGCACACCACCTGCAAAAGGTAGCGCTCGTGGGCCATTCGTTAGGTGGAGCGGCTACTGCAGCTGCTTTGTCGAACATCTCGTCGCTCAGTGGTGGAGTAAACCTTGATGGTACCATGTTTGGTCCTGTCGTGAATGCCGGGTTTGACCGCCCATTTATGCTCATGGGACACGAGAATAAAACACAAAGTACCGATCCATCGTGGGAATCTATTTGGCCTCATTTGAAAAGTTGGAAGAAAGAGTTGGAAGTCAAGAAAGCTGAGCACTATAGTTTCTCGGATCTACCTCTCATCGTAGCGGTAACAGGACTGCGAGACAAACTTCCGACAGGGGTAGAAGAGGTCTTGGGTAGTATGGAGGGTCGAAGGATGATGCATCTCACGGTCTCTTTTGTTACTGCATTTCTGGACATGTTTTTGAAATCTGGCTCGGAGCGCGCGTTCCAAAATGCTCAAAAGGCCTTCCCCGAAGTTGTTGAGGTTGCTTAGTCCCCGTAATTGTTAGACGTTCAAATTTGATGGAGCTTTGTAGGCAGCTGCAGCGTGCCGAAAATTGAGGTGCTGTTGGAATCGAACCAGCGCCTTTTCCTATGTATATAGAGTTGGAACTGTTCAGTGTAGTGTGTATAATCCTCGCGCTAGTCCACATAGTTACCTATGGACTAGCTCAGGGGCGATACTAGTTATCGCGTTCGCAGCCTCAACACCATAGAATGAACCTACTACCTGCCTATCGACTCACTTCGTTGCAACGCGACCATTGTGAGATGGATGGTTCATCCGATACCTGTGTCATATCGACAGGTGCGATATCGTTGGAAATAACAAAGTAACAAAATTGATTAAGAGCCGTCTACTCTACCTCGCAGTGTTTGGAGCTGTGAAAAATAAAGTTCACAAAAAATAAACAGGACGAATATGAAAACCCCGATTCATTCTCGTGAAAAGGTGTAGTAGGCATTGAGGCTCAACAACCTGTTCCCCTATAACCTTCTCAATATCGCGAAATAGAAGATCATCAATAGGTGTGAATAGACCAGCATCAACCCTATGCTTTCCAAAATGGCTAGACTGCTTACCCATAGACTTCAAACTGCCGTCTCTCTGTTGCCTGTCCGCATCTTTGTTCGTTAGCATCCGAACACTGAGTGTCTTGATGGGTAGGGGCGGTGCGAGTGTAGGTGCTGTAGCTGCGTCAGGGTGGGTGTGAATGACCGACATCACGAGGAGTGCAAGGAAGAAAATGAGTCATAGAGGTAAAGCGGCGACATCAACAGCACCACCATTGAGATGTAGAGGCCATTGGAGAGTTGAAGAAGTCTGATTGTACCGAGTTACGAGATCCAACGAGTTGCGCACGACGGCGGCGATGACGAAGTCTGTCATGGGAGGAGCAAATTATTATTATTTTGACTGTCGTTTAACAAGGTAGTTGAGTCTCAACTTCATCTTTCTGCTACCGTTTTGCTTTTAACCATTCCATGCCTAGTGCAAATGGTATAGCGGCCGCAGCACAAGCCACTGAAAGATACATCGTTCTCACGATAGACTCATTCCAAATGGCTCTTATTCCAGTCTCTATCTCAGGTGTCTCCGCAATCTTCTTGAGTCCCGCTGCACCTGCTGCTAGAACCATCTTACCACTGAGCGTTGGTATGGCTTTGGGAACTTCGGTAACTAGAGTATTAAGAACTATTGTCTGACCGACAGCGATAGCAACGGCTCTACTTCATAGTGAGTCGCTGTTTTTGGATACTGAACTGTCATACGTACCCTCCCAATTGATTGCTAAAGACTAGAATAGCTGTGATACTTAGCATAGGTGCACCTGTATACCGAAGACGGTATTAATAGAGTATACACACCATTGCCAACTGGCACGTCGTCTTCACTGCTTGTATTTTAGTTTTCGATTTATCTAAAAGCAATATTCAACTCACCTCAGTGTGACTTGAATCGCTGTATAGGGCAACTGCATGGCCATTCCCATGCCGAAACCGGTGACTACTAAGGAGGAAGCCCAAAGTGCCGTACTACTCGACGGAGAAAGCTGAGTGAGCATAGCCAACCCTGCGACACATATGCATTCACCAGCAACGATGTAGGGAACCTAAGTCGATTAGACAACACCTACCTATTACACGTGCTCAACTTACATAGTACCCGTAGCGGGATGCAATAGCTCCAACTGCCACCACAGCAAGAATCTCAGGGAGCATCAGAGGTATGAACCGAACGCCAACTCCAATCGGAGTCTCTTGTCTCACAGTCTGGAAGTAGAAAGGGACGTAGAAAGATATCTTTACAAAGTCAGCAGAGTAGGCAATGGCCAAAGAAGTAAGAGACCTTCTTACAGTGTAGTTGACTGCACCTAGGAAGAGAAGACCCATGGCCGAGGTCCACGTCGAGCGACTCAAAAGAATGCGCAAGGGTATAGTCGCCTTCTCGCCCCGATGCCATTGTATGTACCCAAACAAGGCTGCTAGTGTTGGAAACCCGACTAATAGTCCAATGACTGTGGCCGAGTTCCACGGTTTTGTTTGGCCACCCCATTGCAGAGCTAGTAAGAGGCTTGTGATGGCGCCCAAAAAGACGATGCAACCAAATGGATCGAGCTGGCGTAGCTTCTCGCTCCATTTCAGGGTCCTGTTCTTATTTTGTCTACCCGGCACATGAAGAAAAATAAACATCAAAACCAGAACTGCACCCCCAATGGGGAGATTACTGAACGCATTAGCCAGTCTCACTCGAATTACAGTCAAATATGGCTTATGAAGGAGAAATTTCTTACATCCAAAAGCACCATCGCCACGTCAACGTTTGAGTGAAGACACCGCCGAGAACGGGCCCCAGACATACAGTGACAGCGAAGACACTCACAACTACACCCATATAGAGAGGGCGCTTCTCTAGCTCCACAACCTGACCGATAACGGCCAAGGCTCCTTGTAAAATCCCAGCAGCCCCAAGCCCAGCAATGGCACGCCCAACGATAAACATCTCGGAAGAACCAGCGGTGGCGCATAGAACCGAGCCCACTTCAACGATTTAGTGAGTTGGCCAACGGAGCGAGCATAGGCATCACTAACCTTCGAACAGTACAATACACAGTTTGTACGTGATGTCAATGTTGAAATATCGATATAAGGCACCAAAAAATGGTTGAAACGCCGTAATGGTAAGCAGATAGGACGAGCCATACCAGGCAGCATCATTGAGTGCCGAGAAGTTTGTCGTGATCTCTGGAATAGCAACATTGATAATATTCACATCAAGCGCCATCAGGAATTGGCCCAGAAAGAGTGAGGTAATAACTATAGCAAGTCGCCAGGAATGTAAATACTCATGCGTTTCGTTCCTGTCTGAGGTTTCATCCACGTTCGGAACTTCTTGCTTTGTATCGTCAAGAATCATCGTGCGAAATTTCGAAACATAAAATTATAATCACATATATATGGCATAGATCACAATATCCAGGCAAAGAGAACTAGAAGAGCAAAGTTAATGATACTCACTCATCTGCAAGCCCGGACGATGTAATGGTTTCTCCGTTCTAAAACATATCTCCCCCTAACTAGTCATGCTCAGCATCCACATAGACTTGCATAGTTCGAACTTGCAATATCTACAACCCTGTTGCAGCGTCAGGACAATGTCCGGCGCGTATGATTACGGAGAGTGAATCAATTAATGACACAGCGGTTCCTATATGCTGCTCTTTGCATCCCAACGAAATCCTGCAAAACAACCTCCGCACAAAGTCTATGCTTGCTACTGTGTATACGCCACAGAATCACAGTGCCAAGAAGTTATCCACATGCAAGTAGGTTGTTGATTTCCGAGCGGCCAATAATATGAATTGTCGGACCTTCACTGATCAAAATCCGCATGCATAACTATGCATATTGGCTTCGAAGAGCTGACCGGTTTTTGCAGAATTTCTTCTTGCGTGGTCTGGCCCGGGCATCTCCTGGCCGGGGATGTGTGGGGCCAAATGATACCTACGGTGCAATCATTACAATACGGAGTAGTCTACCTTTGCAACAACTAAACAACAGTACTCTTAGCTAAGCAAATCTTACGCGCTGGCCCATCATCGTAGTAAATTCAATCAAAACAATAGTATTCCCTATTTCGTGCGATCTAAGTTTACAGGCTACCTTCATTCTACAGCTGTAGCTTAAAGCACTAAGAATATTTATTGTAGATATATATGTGCTTAGATATCCGAGCAGGATTAACGTTGAGTGCTAGTAGGAGAGGTATTTAGCGGACCTTTATACCACTCAGTAGACGACCTTTTGGTAGCTGAATGGCCTTGTCCTGCTTGCTGCCCCCGGGGCAAGGTGAATGAAGTATTCCTGCCTTCCTCATCTAATGTCAAAAATTCGTGAGCACTATCAGATGAGGATTGCTTCCCCGACAAACTCAAGATTTGGGAAATTAAGTCCATTTTTCGTTTCCGTGGCGGGCTTCCTATAGAATAAGGAGCATCCGCTGGTCTTGTAGGCTTTGGGCCAGAGTCTTGAGATGTGAACAGCGAGCGGAATGAACCGAGCGAGGACACAATAAGGGCTATTCTTGGGTTAATGATGCGAGGTGAATTAAATTGGCTTGCAAAGTTTACCTGCATAGCATTCGATGTTACTCCACAAGTATAACCACGTCATGTCTTGTCGGTAGGACTTTGAAGACATGAGAGATACGCGGGCGATTGCAAAAATCATCGTAAGTATGGTAACTGAGAAAACCACCCCAAGGGCGAGTTTACGTTTCATACTGATGCGGACCTTTCATAACATTGTTATGGGAATGCATGTGACTGAAGATCTATTAAGCAAACGAACAGCAGCTAAATAAAGCGGGATTTTACGTACTGAGCGCATCAGTAACGACGTCCAAGACACAGTTGAGAACTAGAGTCGTTCGCTGGAAACGCCGAGAGTGTTCGCCACTGCAATAGGCAGCGATCTCTACCAAAGGGCTTACTAGACATTGGTACTCGATGTTGCCAACACATATAGCCCAGGTGGCAACAGTTACTGCAAGGATTATCCACCAGAATTTCATCCAGCTCCTTACGTTGACATATAGACGCCGAAAGAAAAACAAGAACGAGAGCTTCACAGACCAAAGCGTCGAATAAAATAAGAAGACAATAGCTGCGGAAGCTTTGAGGAAGTTTTCAGACCTGCCCAGGTGGAGACGAAGTCGACCGGCGGAATTTGCTTGCCACGGGAGACGGCAGTATTCAGAAACATATCGCCAGCATAGATTTGCCAAAGGATGGTGATGATCAGAACTAAAATCCATGCAAAGAAAACAAAGGCGTCGTCCAGGAAGAGCCGTCGAAATCTCCATATTCTGAGAGTGGCTCGGCATGCTATAAAGATGGTGGCAATAGCGAATCCAGACCAAGCTACGCCCTGTACTTATTAACAGCAGTTATCGAAGGATGAATTGCTTTACTGACAATGAACACATGGACATTGAACCTGGGGGCTGATGGAATGAACGTGCTGACAGCACTAGGATCAGACATGACGAAGTGAAGGAGTATCAGGACTGCTAGGTTTTGGGTTGATATAGAAATTGTTCTTAATGCAAAATTGGCATATTTTTCATAAGATGTGCCGAGGACCAGAATGATAAAACCTCTTGTCTATTCAATAACGGTTGTCTAGAGGTAAGGTTGCGCCATCGGACACCGAAAAGAATAATGTCACAGGTTTTAATTAACTAGGGGGCCACTTGCACAAAAGTACCGCAGCCTTTCCATTTAGCCCAATAGTCGATGTTAACGCGAGCTGCTGTGTGTTGGATTTGGACCCTCAATATAGCGGGTTCTATCAGAGGATGGAAGCCTATATCAACGTGCAGATTCTTAAGTGGCCTTGTGGCACAGACTGCGTTACTGAAATTTACGCTGCAAAGCGCACGGGAAACAGTTTCCGACACACAAAGTATCGCATTTATGCCTTCCTAGGCACGAAAGATGTCCTGATATCCCAACTAGAGGGGATCAAGTGACCCAGCCGCACATAATGTACCCAGTATACTATCCACTAGATACATCCTGATCAAGTGCCTCCTATAGTAGTAAGCTACTACTGTAAGCCTGTATCTTGATACGCCCTCATTTCCTGAGGGAGACCCGAGGGGGAGCTAGCCCCCTTCACTGGACGAAAATTAATGTCAACCAAGCACACTACAAAGAATACCAAGTTTTGCACGCAGGACTCTAAGTTTACAATTTGCTATACGCATTCATCCATGAGACTAACTGGTAAACAGTGATGTAAACAGCTGATAACTATGAACTAGGTACATTATGATTACTTGTTACGGCATTCATTCCGAGTTTCTAACACGAATCGTAGCTTTCAGATCCATGCCTGGCATACAACCGGTGATCCCCGTAGCTGGTTTCGTAGTGTCAAGTGCTGGAAAGGGCTGCTTAGATCCATCGGCCTGAAGCGGCAGTTCGATGTCAAAACGGGTGATGAATGCTGCCACAGCACCGACAGTCTCTGCTCGTGCCAGGTGGCGACCAGGACAATAACTGACACCACCTCCAAACGGCCGATATGACTCATGAGTGACCAGCTTCGAATTTTGGATGAATCTTTCGGGGACAAAATAGTTGGCTGACTCACCCCATACATTGGGATTGTAGTGTAGTTCGCGATAGGGTATGACGACCGTATTTCCTGATTTCAAGACTTTTCCAGAAATGAGCGTGTCTATATTGACTTTCCGAACACTCATAGCCCCATTTACTAGACGGAGAACTTCCATGTAAGTTGACTCTAAAAGTGGGCAGTTGTTCATCAGGTAGCCTACGTCCATTTCGCGACCATGGAATGCAGGTCTGACTTCTTTTCTCAGTTCAGATGTAAGATCCGGATCGTAGATAACGTAGGAGAGAAGCCAAAAGCATGCATAGATGGTATTGCTATGGGCGCTGTGCCTGTTAGTCTTATGAACCATGTTCAAGATATCGTAATAACCTACGCCCACCAGATCATCAACAATATCGCGCCCTGATCCTGGGTGTCTAAGTTCCAAGCTTTGATGGCTTCTATAATTTGTTCAATAGACCATGCTTGAGTCTTTCGCTCCGACATTGGTAGCTCTAGGTACTTTGCAACGGCTCGCGATAATCGGTGTTTTGCCCGATTAAGCTCCGGCGTGAATATACTCGGGAAATTGAAAACCACTGCCCATGAATTATCGTTGAAGATACTCAACAAGCTGATGATTTCAGGTTCGATACCGAAGATGATATCACCGAATAGCGTCCTTGTCGTGGCATTCATTATGAGAGAGGAGCAGAACCATTTGATCGATATCTCCCGTTCAGCACCAGCGGTCCGTGTTACAAAGAAATCAGTCATATGAGACCAGTTCATCGATGTGTTGATTCTCCCAAGGACATTATCTTTTATGATATCAAGCTTTCCGCCAGGTAGAAGCTGCCGTTTGTATATATCCTCGATGTGATGTACCAAGCTCCGATTCTGTGGATTGATGGCTTTGATAAGAGCAGCATTAGGTTCGTCTGGGCTCGGCTTGCACCATGAACGTTGCCTTGCAGATGGGCTGAGGCCAAAACAAGCCAGTAGTCTATCCATGTAGGCATCCCAGGAAAGGTTATGTGAGTTGTTGTAAGCTTTCGTAACGTCCTTGGGGCTTGTGATTACATAAATCCGTTCTCCAAGCACTTTGATTGAGAATGGTTCATAAGAGCCTTGGAAATACGAGCTATAGTTCTGGTGAGAGCTGTTCAATAAGTATAATGTTATGTGCTTACATGCCGAAACGTATCAGCGAGGCCGTGTCCTTGAACATTGAGATAGAATGCCCTGATGAATGCTTAGGGGGAGATATTTAGTCTTTAGAAACTACTCACCCACAACTACTAGGGTCAGTTGCATGTATCAAGTATGGAAAGGTTTTACTAACAGGGTATCGTGTATGGTAACTCAACAACCTGGCATGGATGCATATGTGGCGATATCCGAAAACACCATTGATACCAGAGAAGGTACGTTGCGCCTAATCCCAAGATCCAAGACACTGATAGAAAACGTCCAGCATCACCACTGACTATCATCTCGTTGAAAAGATCAGCAAGTAATGCTTGAAACATGGTTGAATAATCGAATAACTATGCGTGATACTAATTTTAGGAAGGACTTGAGCTTGTAGATTCGAAGTTTGAAAGCGAAGACTTAGAAATATAAGACGAGGGACAGATGTTACTTGAACCCACTATTGGCTGAGTTCTTCATGCCTCCTACACCGGAATCCACAGGCATGAGATGAAAGGGTTCGCCACTTACTTGCGTTAATGAAGTCCGAAAGGGTGTTGTGAAAAACGCCGTAGGATACATATCCAGATTGTTTCTCTGGGCTGTAACTTGACAATGTCACATGTCGCTATGCAGCCGACTTATGATTCCCCGGGCGCAATGAGAGCGTCCATTATCAATTGTCGCCTTACTGGAAACATGTGGCGCTCCTCATATTTCCCAGAAATTCAATCACAGTGATGTCGAACCCAGCATAAAGCATGTTTTGTAACAACAAAGCTTGGTAGACCTGGGTATCAATTATTCTCTATAGCTGGGCTGCTTTGTTTCCCTGTGAGAATGCTTAAATTAGGAAAGTCACATGAATTGTAAGTATATCATCATGTTACAAACAAGTCAAATGACTAAGTAATATGTGGGTTAGCTTTGGTGTGTTTTTGACGGCATGTAAGATGTTTTTTCAAGGCATTGTTGATAGTTGAACCAAGCAGATCCACAACACGCCGCCTGCGTACGCGTAACCGTTCCAAGGTTTGTAATTACGTATAAGACCGGAAGCCAATGTCACTCAGAAGTCAGACACGAAAGGATTACAGACTGGGGAGGTCGTGGGTGCAGAATGTTGGGCCCCGTATCAGCAGCCCCTTACGAATGGGTAATTGGTGTAGTTAGGTACGAACTGTGCGGCACAGCAAGAACCAAACAACCGGGAACAAACAGCCCGTTCAGTGTCTGACGCTCACCCAGGTTGGAATTTTGTATTGAGACCTTAAATCCCTTCTTTTAGGGTTCTTGCACCTGTAAATCAACCTCTCACAATGTTCTCTTCACTTTCTCTGGCGATTTTACTACCCAGTTTGCTGTTCTTCGCCTCTACTATCCGGAATCTCTTCCAAAATTATCGCGCCGCTCTCAAAGTCGGCCTGCCGATTATCATCGTTCCCATCAGCCCGGAAAGCCCAATATGGATGCTTTTAGCTCGGTGTATCCTTCCCTTCCTTCAAGCTATTCCCTTTGGAAATGGTCGTTTCACCAGGTTCTGCCACATTGGATGGGAGTTTGACGAAAAGGCTCAAGCCCATCTCGAGTTGGGCGACGCTTTTATATTTGCAACACCTAATAAAAATTGGATTTACCTTTGCGATGCAGATGCAATCCACGACATTATCCGAAGAGAGCGAAAAGGTGAATTTACACGGCCAGTGGAGCTATTAGCTATGCTCGATGTATTTGGTCCAAACATTTCCACCACGAACGGGCCTGACTGGCAACGACATAGGAGGTGCACAGCAGCAAGCTTTAATGAACAGAGCAACGTATTAGTATGGACGGAATCACTCCGTCAGGGACAGCAGCTTCTTGAACACTGGAAGAAAAGCCAAGGGACCGTACCCTCCAGCCTGGCTAAAGACACTCGCACGCTTACGCTAGACGTTTTAGTTCGCGCTGCCTTTGGGAAGTCGTTTGATTTCCATCCAGCTCATGACAAAATCTCGACAACGGGTCCTTTGAGTTATCGCGATGCTCTTGCAATTCTGCTTGAGAACGCCATAATCATCTTAGCTCTCGGACCGGCTACATTGAGACGACTCTCTTTTGTTCCAATATTAGGACGTCTGAGTAAAGCTGCGGAGCAATTCAAGGGCTACATGCTGGACATGTCTCAGGAGAATAGAGATTCTACCCGCGAAGATAAAGCACAAGGCAACCTTATCACATCTCTAGTGCGAGCCTCGGTCGACGAACGATTAATTAGTCAAGATGAGGTTATTGGAAACATCTTCGTATTCAATTTCGCTGGGCATGACACCACCGCCCACTCTTTCGCATTCACTTTTATGCTGCTCGCAGCGTATCCAAATGTACAGGAATGGATGCAAGAGGAGATAGATCATTTTGTGGGTACCACAGATATTTTGCAGCTCGCATATAATCGCTTCCCAAAATTTGCTCGGACGCTCGCTGTATTGGTAAGGACACACGGGCATATATGAACACATTAGCTAATGCTCAGATACAGCTTGAGACACTGCGACTGTATGACCCGTTGCTGAGTATCGTCAAAGGCACGGAAAATCAGCCTGCACCGCTCACGGTCGAGAAGAAGACCATAATCGTGCCACCGCATACTCGGGTCATTCTCAACATCAATGCACTTCACTGCCATCCGCGATACTGGGGAGAGGACGGACTCGAGTGGAAGCCCTCACGTTGGGTTCAAACTACACCAGGCGATAGTCCAGTGCATGAACGGGAACATATCGTCATACCCAGTCACGGGGCGTACATTCCTTGGGGCGAAGGCAATCGATCATGTCCGGGTAAGAAATTCTCCCAGGTTGAGCACGTTGCAGTCATGGTAGCCATGTTCCGCGATCATTTTGTTGCCCCTGCGAGGCGCAATGGAGAAAGCGAAGCTGCAGCACGGGGCCGCGCGCTGGCAACGCTACAAGACACAGGCATGCTACTATTGCTCCAGATGCTTCACCCGGAAAGAACACCACTTTTATGGCGGAAAAGGGTCTAGAAAGCACACACCAGTTGCAGCAAGTTGTTTTCAGCCCCATAGCATCAAATGGAGATGCTGATACGGCAAAGGGTTCGGTTGGTGAGATATCACAGTCGTTGCAACGAGTTGGGTATGAAGTCTGTGATCTGTTGTTTCTATGGAGCGCTACAGCTTGTTGATATACAAGACTGGGTGGATATACAAACTGGTTTGATATACAAACTGGGTGGTGGACTATGAGCAAGCGCGCACGTCCCACACCAAACAGGAGATGATTTGGCCCTTCCGAGTGATTCATAGAGAAAGCAACTAGTGAAGTTTACCATAATGAGTGAAAGCCTTTATATTCTGCTATGGCAGCCATCTCTTAATTAGGATCAAATCCTACCCAATGTCTTCTATCAAGCTATTTTACTATCTAGGTACGTAAATAAATTAAATATTAGAGCTCGTATTTGTGTTCGCGCTACTTATACCATTTGCGTCTAGATTTTGCCTCAGTTCTTGAACATGCTCAATTGCAGCTTCGGCGTCTTTCTCCTCGTTACCACAGAAGATGTGCCAAGCAGAGGGAGTCCATTCTGACGAGGAGCTATGCAACAGGAGTCGCCGATATGTGGTTTACGATGAAGGCATTATCAAAGAGTCTTCAGAGGAGGACATGGCATGGACTCCCGTTGTGGTCCTATTTCAAGCAATACCTCACCTGACTGACCTGATCTACGAGTGCCAGAACCAATTTCCGCCAAGTCTTCTCAGATCTCTCCATTCACAGCATCCTGAATGCAGGCTTCATCATCTTACGTTTCGATTCCGGACTTTGTTGTGGGGTGTGCCTTATCCGTACGAGATGGAGCTTGCCATGTCCCCGTCTCTGTACCGGGTTAACTACCTGCGCCAATCAAGATTCGGATGGCGACTTTGACTTCAACGAGAATGCCATGATGGAGCTTGCCGCTGGACCGGCTCCTAATCTCAAGGAGATCACTGTCGTGCATATTGATCCTATTCTCTCTTCCCGCCAACGCCGTTTCCCAAAACCGCCGTGGCAAGGTCTCCCAGGTTTTACTGGTGGAGCAATTGGATCCTTGACATCATTGTCAATTGTTTTCTCATATTTCCAATCGCCAACTCAACTACAGAATTGGGCTCAACACGCAAACTTTGCTTGCTTGCAGCATCTTGCCCTTGGGGGTGTGTATTTGACAAAGTCATGTGGAGTCAGCGGCCAGACAATGGAGTGGATTGCCAAGAACCATTCCTTTCCCACTTAGAGTCTATCTTACACGCGACGACAAATTTGTCGAAATACCACACTACAGTGAGAATGCAGTCTGATTTTTCCAAGCTTTCCAGTCCCTTGAGGAGCTCTTCGTTCATGGGCCGCTTGACTCGCAGATCATAGACGCAATTCTGTCGTATCATGGCGGGACACTGCATAAGCTCAGTTTATTTCCTTATCAAGACCTGTGCGGCTACCACAATGCTCGCCAGCGACGGGATATCCCTCTGAAGTTTACCAAAGATCACATTCTACAAGTTCAAGCTCAGTGCCCCGAGCTAGAAGAGCTCGCTATTCCAGTCAAGCGCAACAGGTCCAGTGCATCAGAGGTCGAGATTTACAGATGTTTTGGCAAGATGAGCAGATTGCGAATCCTGTTCCTCAATCTAGATTGTGCAAAGCGGCTCCAAGACCATATCAGGGAGAATGTAGACATACACCATGGCAGATTGGAAAATCCAAGATGGGACCGTATCAAAGAGAGTTTTATCAATAGCGCAGTTGACGAGACGCTGGCACGTTCCATCTGGAAGACGATTACCCAGAATAAGACCGGTAAACCATTCGAAAGTCTCAAATTGTGGACGACAGGAGGAGGTAATCACGGTAGAGGGAGAATGTGGTATTACCCTAATGAGATCAAGGAGAATCTAAGCCGGTCATGGCTGATTCAGCGCATCCCTCGAGACAATCAGGAAGATATCACGGTTAAGGAACTACGCCAGCGCGCAAGGAAAAACCGTAATCAAAGAAAAACGAGAGATGCAGGATCGCAGTGGCCGGAATTGGCAATATTTCATAGCATTTGGCCTAGCAAAGAAGGGAGCAAGGATTGGCGAGACGACTGGTCGAGTTTTCCTTTACAAACCTAGTAACAACATATATAGGTAACTTGCCGTGGCCATGGGGCCCGCCACATGTGCTGAAATTACTTAAGTCGTAATCGACAGGATTTGAGTGTTTTGATGGATTTCTAAGGCTGGAGTAATTTTCAAGTGTAGGCAGGCTAAAGTTAGCTAAGGATAGGTATAAATTATTACCGATCCTAGGATCCTATATTCAGATCCTATTAATTACCTAGAATTGTTAGATTAGGAGCGCAAGAGATGAATAGATCTATTGATATCTACAAGCTGCGGGAGGAGCTTACTATATACACGCGCGCAGGGTGCAGAAAGAGATAAGCGAGCACTAAATGGGGCCATCTAAGCGTCTGATAGAGCGGTTACGAGAGATTTGGATAGTAATTCACATAACTTGCGTTTTCTAACCATTCTCTTATACAAGAGCTCGCTTGCTTCTCTTGAAATAGGATAAAGTGGCTTTATTAGAAGAACGGCTTTAAGAAGTCAATAAAGAAGAGAAAGTGTTATTCTTTTCCGGTAACTGTAGAAGCGATACTAATTCTGAAAGGCGGTAAGTCTTGGGAGAACTTGACATAGCTCTATCAGACTATGGTGAGTGAATTAATGCGTGATCTTAAGTATACTAAGCGTAAAGACGAAATGTTGATTAGAAATAATTATATTCGAAACTATGTAACTACATGCAAAACCTAGAAAAATCCTTAGTCTTTGGAATTGGCTTGACGGAAACGCCTGCATAGCGAGAGGTGAAATTGCATACTTGATTCTTAGTAGTGACCTTAATTGCGTTGGATACACAAAAAGATGGTGTTACAGAATGTCTTGAAGACTGGATAAAAGACAACATATTTAAGCTCTGTAATTTGGTGGGCAA
Organism: Shiraia bambusicola; assembly: GCA_028220655.1. Lineage (NCBI taxonomy): Eukaryota > Fungi > Ascomycota > Dothideomycetes > Pleosporales > Shiraiaceae > Shiraia > Shiraia bambusicola. The sequence continues at coordinate 176,116 of SSBG01000048.1, read as the reverse complement.
AGTTTTAACTACTCATAATCCCGCGACTTGGTCTCTAGAGATTCCCAAAGTGCTAGCTCTACCTAGGTAGCGGTGAACTGGATGACGACGACGGATGCACACGCCGTACTTGAGATGTCTGAGAGGGGCACAGCTAGCGCCATTGAACATGAATAACTACTTAGTTACCATCCACTGGTTGTTTCATGTCCCTGCGAACAACAGAAAAGGATTGACTTTGCTCAACCCAATCTGTCGGCATGACTTACTTTGATGAGCTTGCGGAGAAGATTGGTGATGATGAGTGGAACGAGTGGAAAGAACGGGTTCTCGATGCAAAGGAAGAGATTGCGGCTTTTGTTGCCAGTCGCCGACCCGGGAGCGGAGCCGAAGTCGTGGATTGGATGCAGGGCTCTTTCAACCTATGCCTCCGGATCAAGTATAACGACGGAACTCTAGATGCCATTATTCGGTTCCCAGGCCCGGGGCACACAACGTTCCGGGATGAGGAGATCTGGAACGAAGTCCAGGTCATTCAATTCCTTGAACAAAATACCACTATCCCAGTCCCACGCTTGATAAGCTGGGGACTGACTGCAGATAGCCCACAGCATTTCGGACCGTTTATGATCTCAGAGTTTGTGGAAGGCGTCCACCTCTCTGATATCCTCAAGGATCCTAGCGATGCGAAGAGACTTTGGCTGAATCCTCAAATTGACAAAGGAGTCTTGGATTATGTGTTTTTCCAGTTGGCAGATGTCATGCTTCAACTCTACAAATTCAATTTTGGCCGTAGTTATTGGAGCCATCGCAAGGGCCTCTTCCGAGGACTCTTGGACGGTCACAAAGAGACCTCTCACCTATAACATGAATGAGCTTGCAACTACCACGTTCTATCCAGTAGACAAGTTCCCTACGGCGCCATTTGCATCTGCAGACGATTACTTTCGATACCTCATGTCTGAACATAAAACGTATCTTTGGACCCAGCGTAACCTCTGTGGCAGTGTGGAAGAGGCTCATAATCGATACATTTCCCGTTACCTGTTTGCGCAGCTAGTGGACAGGCATTGCATTAATGGCAGCGGTCCTTTTAAACTCTTCTGCGACGACTTGCGACCTCAAAATATTCTTGTAGATCCAGTCACTCTCCGTCTCAAGGCAGTCCTTGACCTTGAATTCACAAACGCCATGCCTAGCCAGTACGCTTCTGAACCCCCATGGTGGCTGCTACTAGCGGGGCCTGACTCATATCTGCTTCGAGGTCGAGCAATTGAAGAGTTTGTAGAGGCTTACGAACCTCGCCTAGAGCAATTCTTGACAGCAATGGAACGAGCTGAGAAGGCAAGGGAAGGCCTAGGTGGGGAAAAGCCTCTTTCTTTTGACACTTTCCTGAAGGAAGATGGATCCGGTGTTGACTTGTTGGATGAAGGAGCGCGTGCAGAATTAGCTCTGAGCCATTCGTTGAGATGAAGATGAGGCAGCTGAAGGCGTATGACGACGAATGCGCAAAATGTCTTTAGTAATAAGCAGCCATTCTGACTGTGATGCAACCAAGATGATTCTTGTGCTTTTTGCACTAAAGATGTTGTCAAACATTGAACACACTACATTTGATCTTGGCAACGCCAATACATTGAGCAAACAGCAAATGAGTAGAATTGCTAACTCTTGATTCTACTGCTATGGCTTGTAACCAGACAAGGGCTAGTGGCAAGCAAACAATTGTGTCGACTACACAAATTCCAAACAGCCATTCCTATTTGCAATCCGCTCATCGAGAATAATCGATCTGAGGTGCCACTCGCCACCTCGCGACAACTCTCCTTCCAATCGCTGGCCTCCATCGACGAGGCGCATGTTCCTTGCCGAAGCACCAAAGTTGCCCCCGCCACGGGTACCACCGCCAGGAATCTGCAAGTTCTGCCCTGGGTATATCATGTCTGGATTGCTGATGTTGTTGTGGCGGGCCAACTCGTCAAAAGTGCAGTGGCCGAAACGAGCAGCAATGGAGCGCAGCGTGTCGCCTTGCTGGACAGTGTATGATGATGCTCCGTTGCTTTGCCCACCAGACCAGCGGAAGCTGCCATTGTCGTTCTCGATGAAGTTGTTCAGGCTAATTGTGCTGGATTGCCAGGAGCCGTCTGGCCGCTGGCACTGTGCGTGGAGGTTGTAGTCGCCGTGTGCATCGAGGCGAATGTCGCGAGAGGAAGCAGTGAAATTGGCACCAAAGTCGCCGCGGTTGCGCTGCTCGCCTGGCCCCGAGCTGGAGTGGTGAGATGGGGGAGGCTGGTGGTGTTGTTGCTGCTGTTGCTGCTGCTGCTTCTCCCACTCTTTCTTCTCGTCTCGCCTGTCCTTCCAGTCAGATGCTGCATCTTGAGCTTTGTGCCCTGCAAAGGCGCCAGTGAGAGCACCGATGATAGTACCCGATGTACTATGACCGGCTTTGCCACCAAGAGCATGGCCTCCAAATGCTCCAGCCGCACCACCAGCGAGGCCGCCCATGATGCCACGGTCGCCTTCAGGATCGCCTTCGCCGCCATACTGGTTCTGATATCCTTGATTGTGCGAGTTGCGGCCCGAGTTGGACGAGTGCATGGCGGTTGAGGGATATTGCTGATACTGAGGAGGGCCTTGGTCGTATCCCTGGCCTCCAAAGCTTTGCTGTTGACCGTGCCCGGGTCCTCCAGGGCCTTGTTGTTCTTGTGAATATGGCTGAGGCGGCGGTGCACCACCGTAGTATGAGCCCGCCTCGCCCTGTTGTCCGTAGCCACCAGGGCCACCACCGTAGTTGTAGTTGGACATTTTGTGGTTTTTAGGGTGAAATAGGCCTTTTTTTTTCCCCAGTCAGTGTAATAAGTGCATGTGGCTGGCACAAGGGGAGGAAGTCTTCTTATGCAAAGCAAACACCTCGCGACAATTGCACACACGTGACACTACAGTCTAAGCCACATATGGTCCATGCCGCGGAAATCACGGCTGGATGACATGCAATAATGCAGGCGTAGCTTGCTTGTTATACATGAATGGTTATAAATACAATGGCGTGATAAATAGCCTCGGTCTGTTACGAGAGGGGTGAGTGTTGATAGGTAGGAATGTCGTGCGATTATGTAACTACCCAGGGCTATTCGTTGGCCTCAATTTCAAGCTTGTTTGGGCGGCATGTCATTGGAATTTTATATCTCCAAATAGGAGGAAATAAGGTGCCTCGTCAACGATAGCCAAATATAGACTAGGTAATTATTTTAAAACGTACCAAGCTGGACAACATATATGCATGCATCACGTGATCAGCACTAACACTAGCCCCGACAGTACTGAGGGTGGTGAGTAAAGAAGAAGTGTCAATCTCTTCCTGAGTCGCTGAGAACCCGCTCGAGTACATCTCTCTGCGCTCCAACGTGAGGACGTGTGATGGATTCTGCGTCTGCAGAATGATTGGTGTAGGCACTGCCTATTATACAGTGAATTGTATCGCCATCGTTGATTGCATCTTCCAGGCGTTTAAGAATAATAGTCGCCACTGGGATGTAGTAGAGGTCAATGTCTCGCCCGCTGTTGGACTCGCACCAGTCATTGCTTGTTACGCCATAGAAGACGCCCACTCGGTCTTCCCTTGTTGAGGGAGTACGGCCAGGAACGATCCCAGCTTGCTCCATAGCTTCGTATGCGGTGAGGAGAGCAAGACGTTGCGCTGGGTCAACTTGTGGTGCTTCACGAGGAGAGATGCCAAAAAATTTCGCATCGAATTTGTCAGGGTCATCTAGCCAGCAGCCCCATCGGACTTTGCTTGTGTTCTTCTGTTTTCCATCTGGACTAAAATGAGTCTTGACGTCCCAGCGCAGAGCCGGTACTTCTTTGCACATATCGACTTTTTGTTGGAGCAAGGACCAGAGTTCACTAGCGTTTTAGGCTCCTGGGAAACGGCCAGACATTCCAACAACTGCAATTTTGCCCTTCCCTTGAGACTTGGTAACGTCGCTCTTGTCGCTGAATAGCTTTTGGGACTGAATGTTGATGGAAACGTTACCTTGAAGGGTAGTGCTAAGCCTACTCTTCAAAGTCTCATATGCGCCAGTCCCCGCGGGGACTATCAAGATCTCGAGAGGTGCATTGGCTTCGAAGGTCGTCTCTAGGTGTTTCATGGCCATCTGTATTAGCATCGGCCGACATAAGGCATCATAAACGGCGTTACGCATAACACTACTAGAACCACTCGCCCACACAAAACGGCCAGTGCCACAGGACAAGACAGGAATGGGGATGCTTGTTCTGAAAGAATCTGGTGCCAGAGCCTTCTTCATGATGTTGCTCACGTCTTCTTCATCGAAAAGATGACTGGCATTGCGCGGGCTGTGAATTGGAAGCGCAACCGTCTTCAACCCGCCAACGTGATCAGACTCTCGCAGCCTGGACAACACAGCAGGTGGTCCGTTGATGGTGATAGAATCTGCCGAAATGCTGGAGATGTAGGCCCGAGGTGAGGGGGCAAGGCCCTAAGTATTGCTGTCAGTGAGCTTATTGGGTACGTTGGGTAGGGCTTTTCCACCTCTAAAAGATTGAATCGCTGGACCAATTGATTCGCCTCCTCAATTGGTATGCCAAAGACAGCCATGGCCCATGATTGAGAAGTTGTCGATGGATGAATCGAATGAGCCTCCTGGTCAGCCGCAGGGCAACACGAACAGCATGAACGGCTGCTGGAATGAGACTTATTATGTCGTTGGATGAACTGATCGCAGCAGCAGCGATGGCGCCAATACCAAAGCCCAGGAGGCGACTGTCCTTTGGCGTAGGATATGACATCTTACTGTTGCGCTCAAAAGAATTTGGGAGCTGTATATGTTCCGCTTCCTCCACCTTGTAATTCAAGTAAGATGACGTCAGCCCATAACTACATACCTATTTGTTTTGACGCAAAGTCTGTAACTCAGGTTTTCAATGTGTGTTCAACTGTTACCTGCTCTTTCAAAGTTATTGCTTCAAGCCATGTTCTTGACGGCAATCGAGCAACATGGTGGATAATGATATAAAGTTTTGTGATCTTTTTTCAGTGAACCTTGGAATGCACTGATGCAGGCGCGGCGCATTTTGGTCGGCCGCCAAACATAATCAATTCCAAGGTTACCATAACTATCCAATGATGTCAGGATTGATATGAGCGTAAGAGCGCTAGGTATTACATGTTTTCTTCTCAAGCGCTTCCGAAGTGAGCCGCAAGAATCTTCCAAGGTTGGAATCTTGTTTAGCAGGCGTAGTTATTAGCGTTGCTCAATGACGACGAGTTTAGGCCCAATGAAGCAGGAGGCTTTATTGATCCCAGAAACCCCGCCCATCTTATGTATGACCGGGTCTTGCGGACAACCTAATTAAGCATGCCAAGCTTTTTTAAAATATGCTTAAGTACGCCGCAAACGCTTGTGTTCCTCTACAACATCTTCTCCCAAAATTTGGACCGTCACCATGCGCGCCAAGTCAGTGCTAACGGCCATTTCTGCCATTATCACCCTTGCAAGTGAGGTCGGCGCTCTCTCTAAGAACCATTGGCACAAACGAGCCGATTATTTATATCTACCAAAAGAGGTCAATGATTATAAGATTGCCAAAGCGCCGAACAACGTCACCGTTCGATACAAGAACCCTGGCATATGCGAGACCACGCCCGGCGTAGACAGCTATGCCGGATATGTCGATCTTTCACCAAATGTATGTGCTATGATGCATTGGCACCATTAGTCAAATTCTTAACGCAGCTCAGGTACATGTGTTTTACTGGTTCTTCGAGTCTCGAAATGACCCAGCCAAGGATCCGTTTACCCTCTGGCTTAACGGCGGACCAGGCTCAGATTCTTTGATTGGCTTGTTTGAAGAGAATGGACCTTGTTCGATCAATGACAACCTGACCACGGCGTACAACCCATACAGCTGGAACAATGTTTCCAATATGCTGTACATATCTCAGCCTGTCGGCACGGGATTCAGTTACCAAAAGCAAGATGTGGGCAGTTTCAATCAGCAGTCAGAAGACTTCCATTACAACTCGACTCAATGGCCTGCAACTGGTCGATACTCGTTGTTGGAACCATTGAACGAAGGAACAATCAATACCACTGATCTTGCGGCAGTGGCAGTCTGGGCAAGTATTTTCTTTTTCAAACTGAATGTTTGCTAATATTCGATAGCACGTCTTTCAAGCGCTTCTAGCAACGATTCCTAAATTTGACGCAAAGCTGGGAGCTTTGAGTCCTGCACGAGACTTCAATCTCTTCACGGAGTCCTATGGAGGCCACTATGGTCCTGCATTTTACCGCTATTTTTACCAGCAGAATCTCAAGATCCAAGATGGAAGCATTCCAGGCTATCCGTTGAGATTTAACTCCCTTGGCATAATCAATGGTATCATTGATGAGGCTGTCCAAGCTGAATGGTATCCCGAATTCGCAATGAACAACACATATGGCATCAAGGCGTACAACGACACCGTCTATTCGTACGCAAAGTTTGCAAACAATATGCTGAACGGCTGTCTCTACCAGATTGGTCTTTGCCGAGCCAGTTCCCAGGATAATACCAGCTACTATGACGCAGATGCGCCGGTAACTAACGCTGAATTGACACCTGGTGTAGCACAAATCTGTAGCGAGGCAGCTGACATGTGTCGGGACAATGTAGAGTCTCCTTACTACTTTTATAGTGGGCGCGGAACTTATGACATCCGCGCGCCAATGGATGATCCAACGCCACCTTCCAACTATCCAGCTTATCTTAATCAAGGAAACATCCAAGAGGCGCTGGGAGTTTCTCTCAATTATTCGGAGAACAATGGAATCTACTACGCCTTTCAGAGTACCGGAGATTTCATCTACCCAAACTTCATGCTCGACCTTGAGTACCTACTCGATCAAGATGTTAGAGTCAGTCTTGCCTATGGCGATGCTGACTACATTTGTAAGAGAAATCCAGCACACTGAATCATTATAACATCCTAACAAGCTACCAGGTAATTGGTTCGGTGGCCAAGCCATAAGCTTAGCCGTTGAATACACCCACAGCAAAGAATTTCGCCGCGCAGGATACGCACCAATGCTGGTTGATGGAACTGAATATGGCGAAGTCCGCCAGTATGGAAATTTCAGTTTTGCACGTGTGTATGAGTCTGGGCACGAAGTTCCCTATTACCAGCGTGAGTAGACTAATCACCCCCTTTTGGTCGTCCCGGAGGCTGATTATGGCAAAATTTAGCGATTGCGGCATTGGCGTATTTCAATCGCACAATGACCCACCGGGATGTTGCTACAGGAGAGTATCTCGTGACTGCCAATCTCACGACATCAGGACCGGCGAATGCAACACATACGGAATCGTATGTGCCGCTGACATCATCTGCCGTTCAGGATTTCCCGTCGCCTATATACCCGACTACAACATCTGCTTGATTCGCGTAGCGTAGATGAAGCATTTACCCATCCAATGATGTTGATGAATAACTGGACTTGGATGATAATGAAATGATTTAAGCCTCTACATTATTTAGAGTGAATCTCATATGATTAGGTGAAGCTGACACAGCTGACAGCGATAAGCCAAACGGCTCGCGAAGAGATCGTGGTCAATCCAGAAGCGGATCGTGAGAAACACTCTAAAATCTCGAAACCCTTCATTTGCAGCTTCAAGGATAATGATAGGACTATACTAGGACGAAAGCACTATAAAGAAGTACAATGCTAAATAATTCAAGACAAGACTGAAAAGTGAAAGGGCATTGGAATCCATAGCATTTATCGCCTCGTCGTTCACAGCATTCCTTTCAAAACGACATCTAGAAAACTCATCTGCGACATCGCAAGCAGATTTAGTAGCAGCGAATCGACTACATAGGGCTGAGAATGCGTTTATGTCCCAAACCTTGGAACCCTGCATGTCACCAAAATAGGAATTCACGACAAGGATGATTGTCTATCCCCGCTGGCGTGCGTTGCCTTCGGCTATGTACATTCTAGAGATTATCCTTCGCTTATGTCTAGTAATTTACGTAGGGCATCGGCGATCTAGTTATGTAAAAATATGCACTTTCTCGGATGATTGCTTCCAGGTCTTCTTACTGTATCACGGGATTCATGGCTGTTCCGGTACAACGTTCCGTCAGCATTGCACCGGAGTTAATAAGATAGGCCAATTCTGGGTACATGTCGGATTTCATGCCCTGCAGGAAGATGGCACACTGAAACATAGGTATATCTCGCTATCGGGACGGGCTCTGATGTGGGCAGAACACGGCTTATGCAGGTGACTATTTGTCGGCTGAATCATGTTACAGCGTAGAGTGGCATAAGAAGTGGTAATATGAAGTGCTGATAGCATGGGGCGGTGTGCATACGCCTTGCATAGCGGTGAAAAACAATCAAGTTCATGGTCGTCTGTCAGGGGAGATAAATTGGAGGGAGCATGAGTCAACGTGGACTTTGTCTTCTGACTGGCAGCGTGACTAGTTAATTGCTTACAGTCCTGCTTCTAGGGCTGACTTTGGATCTAAGAGAAGAGTTACGCGATCATTTCCTCGATGCGATGTAAGCGCGTAGCTATGGTAGTAGTAATAGTAGTAGTCGCTTGTAAAACCTTGGTTATTGTTGACAAAGCGATGAATCACGCACTTGGAGCCGCAGCGTAGACAACCATGGCAGAGCTCACCTTAATCGTAGAGGTATTTGTCTTTGCGCCGTGTGCATGCCCAGTAGCTGTATGCGCCTCTGCGTACGTTGCGTGTTCAACAAAATAAGCTCAATATATCGTTGCCCCTTGTGTTTTGTCTTTTGTGTCAAATATCACAGCACCAACATCAGTCTCCTAGCATTTTGAGATGGCGACCAGAGTATGCATGTCATCTTCCTCAAGATATTCTTCGTGATATGCAGCTCGCCACTAGAACTTCTGGAGAATGCGTGGCTCGATAAGCTTCAAGGCACGCCGCTAGTTAGGTCCTAGGACTGCTCCTGCGTCCTGCTTCGAAGACGGGTGAGCGTTTCTGTACTGGATTGAGTCGATTTGTGGGCGTTTATGGAGGCTGATGAACTATGCGAATTCGCTCCTTTCCAAAGGTCACATGAATGTAAAAAAGGCGGGTGGAGTTTCGCAAGGGGTGGTATTAATTAACGTGCGGTCTGTAATTTTTGCTGGTTCCAAAATTCTTTCGAATATAACAAGGTCACTTGACTCAGCGTTGAGTATTGAGGAAGAACGATAATATAGAGCAGAAGGTTTTGATCTTTCAACGCAGCCACCTAAAGACTTGTCATCTTGCAGCTGCAAGCAATGGTCTAGGCAATGATAGTCGCATGTTAAGACAGAACCCTCTTGGTGCTTTTAAGATGTTGGCGTTGAACAGGAATGACTGATACGATGATTTTGATGGAGCACCTGGAAAGGACGGCTCTTACTACAATTCTTGCGCTAACCTTGGAATTTTTTCTAGCTTATTTTTAGGTTCTTCATCGCTTAATCGTCTTGCTGATCCAGCTGGCATGTTCCACACGTTAAAGACGATATCAAAATTGTGTTATAATTTCGGATGCTTACAATGCTTGTAGCTGCTTTGTTTACATATAAAGTAATGCTTCAGAGTATCTCGGCTGGATTTGTGGCTAGCAAAAATCTCGTTAGACTGTGTCTGTTTATTTCAGGGCTTTGACTGTTGTGTTGTCAACGATTGGAATAGCCAAAAAAAAGAGATTGCTCATCTTACCTCAAGCGCACATTCTTCTAGGCCACGAGCTCAAGTTAATAAAATTGAACAGGTCGTAGAAGATTCGACGTTGATTTACTAGATAAAGGTTGCTCGTAAGATAGAGTTTACATACAGTGCATACCTACAGCCAAAACTGACCCAATATACCCCTCACATGTTCTCTGGAACAAGAACTACTAACGGTCAAGCCTAAATCCTTGTTTAGCAGGCCAATATTCATATAGCCGCAAGTCTGACCTCAAACGCTAAGATCTCTCTGGCGTGGATGATGAGTCGCCAACTCACGCCTCGTATATTGCTCACTAGCTGTTCCATTTGTTCCATAGCAATGGCATGCTTGTCGATTGTCATCTGCATCAAGAGCAGATCGTACGTGCGTGCTGCTACCTCAGCCTTGGTGTTCGACTTGGCCGAGCCGACTAGTCCGTTTGCCACGAGAACAAGTCTTGAGCATTTGTTCTGGCGTATGATATCGAAATGCATCCACAACATATGAGTAGCTTGTGCGAGAATGTCATCTGGCGTAGTTAGGATAGAAGGGGCTGGTAGGTGAATGATGTACAACGCTGCGTCGGCCATACGCTGAGCAGACATGGGGAAGCAGTGCTGAATAGTCATATGAGATGGCGTAGCACCATCGCCACCTTCGTAAGATTGCTCATTGTTCCCCGCCAGTTGGGTTACAAAGTGCAATTGGGGATGATGTCGACGGGCTATTGCTCGGGCTACCGCATCTGACTCGCAGCAAACCTGCACAACAGTCACGTTGGCAGAACTCACTTCGACTAGCCAAGGTTCCAGGAGATCTGCCGTAGTGCGTTCATTCAATAAAGCCTGCTGAAGCACCTGGCGTTGAAATGCACTTGCCTGGCGTTTCAATTTTGGTTGGTGGTGGCGTTCCAAGCCAGGACTAGTGCTCGGAGAGGAAGGATTCATTCCATGGACCGCTTGCCCCTGCATTTTGGTTGTGAGTGGTGTGTTTAGTCTTGTCGTAGATACGGTGTCTCCAAGGAATAAGACGGCGTCCGAAAGCGCCATTCTGAGTAAGTAGTGACGGGAAAGGTCGGTATGAGCCACATAATCAGTTCGAGGCTCGCAGAGAAATCCAGAAGCTGCTGTGAAGCGAACGACACGGCTAAGCTCAGATGTTGATACGCAGGCCATCTCTGCTACATTTTGAAAGGGTACTGCTTCGTCAAGAAGGATACAGGCAAGTATTTGCGATTTGATGAGCCAATGCAAGCTGGCCAGCAGTTGCGTCTATGCTCTACAGGGTCAATTCGAAACCGACGTCTTTGGAAGTGAGTCTAAAGAGACCCGTACCTGGCTCACGGGTGTACGTAGAAGGCTTTCAGCCTCATTTGGCTCGACAGTATTGCCCGACAATGCCTGATCCGCTAGAGTTGTTGCAAAAGGTAGGAAAAGCTCAGCCATGATAGTGATAGTTCTCGTGGAGATTCTATATTTAGGCCCGCTTGACCACTTACCCTTACAAGGCAGTACGCCTTATTTTCTTTCTCTGAACAGCAAATTGAAGAACTATTACAATGCCTGCCGCAGCTGAAGTGCAGGAAGCAACATTGCAGCGGTTCATTGAAGCCTGGAAACGATGGAATGCAGAAGAGATGACCAGTGTCTTTGAAGACAGTGAAGACTTTCGGCAGGTTGCCATGCCATCCCAGATGCAGGTGCAGGAGAGAACCAGGAGTGAGGTCCAGAGTACGCTACCGTACGTCGTGCGTGCTGTGAATAATTACCAAGTAAGTTACAGTCTAGTTTAAAAAAGGTGGGGATCTATAGTCAGTAACTGATGGCCACCAGATCAAAATACATCGTGTGCTTCATGACTGCCAAAAGGGCGAGGCAGCCATTTATGCTGTTTCCAAGGGCGAAACGCCTTTTGGCCCATGGCACATGGAATATGCGGTATTTTTAACATTCACCGAGTCTGGCGACAAGATTTCCAGAATAGAGGAAATGCTGGACTCAAAACATGCGCAATGGTTCGGGCCCCAACTTCGGAAGTGGATGCAGGAGCAAGCTCGCATGCAAACACCTATTTTTGCAAATGCACCGGTGCGGCGGTGCCCGGTCCAAACTGCCGTACCTTGGGTATATAGAGCCGAGCATAGTAGACGCATGAGTTGTTCTCAGCCAATTGCAAATATCTTTTCTGCCTTGAGATCGCTCCACAACATTTCGGAAATGCAAGATACATGCACTGCTAGGGGAGTGGCAATCGCTGCCGGATCGTTTTTGTCTGGTGGGTTGTTGAGTCCTTGTGTCAATGCTAGGAACAAAGCAAAGTTTTATTTTTAACGCATGATAGGTGCTATGGTGAGCATCTCGCTGCTTGCTGTGCCAACATGTCTGGACACGACGCTATCGACCAAACAGCTTTGCCACATGTGGGAGAGAGTTTTTCACTACGGCCATCGAGCGCTTCCAACCCTTGCATTGGCAACTGGCGGGCTTTACGCATTCATTGGTTACAGGGAAAAGTCGCGGCGATGGCCAATGATGATGGCAGGCCTTTGGACGGCATCAATCTTGCCGTTCACATGGATCTTCATGTTCCCTACAAACAATCGATTGTTTGCCATGGCAGCTGCAGGAGATGCAGAAGTGAGTTTTGTTGAAGCCAGGAGTCTGGTCGTTCGCTGGTGTCGATTGCATTTGACAAGATCAATGTTCCCTCTGATTGGTAGTGTAATCGGGCTGATGGCTAGATGATGGTGATATGGATTTCACTACAGATGGAATGTACCTAGGATCTATATCGACAAATTCCAGGTCTGTTTCAGCTTGTACCCGGGCCTTCTTAAACGTCTATGGTAATTGATAAAAGTTCAAGTAGAATCAGCATTCAAGTCTGGGAAAGAGCGTTAATGTAGATCTACTATTCTAACCTGTTAGTAGCGAGGGAAAGCCGAGGATAACGACTACTAGCAAATACCATCTCTACATTCATAGCAGTTCTTTCAGCAAGAGAAGAACGATTTGACTGAGTGAAAGAGCGTCCTTGATCGGTATCACTTTACGCTTACTTTGATGATGGTTTCATTTACGCGGGATTCAACGTTAGCTCTGAAGCCGGCTGTTGTCACTGAACGAATCCTCGTCCAGCCTCGCATTGTTTGAGGGCATTAGTGAAAGAACTACATCAAATTTGAGCCCCTGACAGAATTCATACGTATTCCAATTGATATGCGGCCCCATTGTATGAGAAATCGTACCCCAAATGTGGTGGAAGAATTTATCTGGATTGTAGCTTCACAAGGTTGGCTGGTTTGACATGATTGGATAGAAGCGCCCTTTGTTTGCCGGAGGGTTTAATTATAGTTATTAGGTTAGTTACTAAAACCTCACTCTACCTACTCTATTTTCGATTTCTGCCGATCTTTTGCCAAATCGGAGACGGAGCCTCCGTTTTATCGAACAGGCCCTTATTAGCAAAGAGTCCGACGCATAGGATAGAATTAGGAAGGATTTATCCACATACAAAGACTCTACTCTTCTTACTACCTACACAACTAAGAAAAAATCTACCAGCTGCCGCAGTCAGTCAGCGAAACCGGATACCCAACTGCCGGTGCATTCAATTGCTCACCTCACCATCAATCGTCACCTTGCGGCCGGAGGATTCGAGTGAATGACCCGGTACCTCAAAGTGCCTCTGACTTGACACGCTCCATCACTCCGGGCCCGGTATTGACTGGTAGATATGGATGCAGGAATGGAAGGAAATAACGAACCAAGCCGAAAAATATGCATGCTGGCGTTCCTGGTGGACTTCCAGCAGTTCCTACGCCAGCAACATTGCGCACGCTGACGTTCTTCAAGTCCCATTGTCCGTTTGGGTCATCACATGCCTCGAGCATGCCTGCTGCAACGTCGAGGTATGAGATGAAGGTTTGGTCAAGGTCAAGACTGAGTTCGTGACCGAGCTGTACGTCGTCTGAGAGGCCGTCAGGCTTTATGTATATTGTCGTGATCCAATCTTCCTCTTGCCGCAATATCTCCTCGGCAAGACGCAAGTCCTCGTAGATGTGCCATGCGGATCGAGTAATCATGTGTCTGAAAAATGTTCCCATCTGCTGACTTAAATGTCTGTCGAGCGTGGATGACGACAAGAGGCATAGCTTGGGGAGGACGATGGGAGAAGCCGAGTCTTTTAAAAGTTTTGATGAGGCTATGGGCAAGATCTTGACTGATGTGGCAGCCGGGGACATTGCCGTTCGTACTGGTAACAAGGAAAGCGGCGCTGCAATTCTGTATACAATTGGCTAGCAACTCATCGTCCTCGATGCTTCCTTGGAATACCTGGACCCTTTTATTGTCTATAGCTTCGGGAAGTGAGCGGTACAGCTTGGTTTGGTCACGACAGTACGCATTAATCTTGACGCTTTCTCGGGCCAGGAACAGTCGCATCAGAGCCAATCCACAGCGACCAGTGGCTCCTAGCACAGCATATGCTTTTTCGACTCGTTGCATGGTTGTTGGCTTTTTTCTGGCAGCCTATAGCAGCAGGATGTGGACAAGTTTTGAAGTCTAATCGTGAAAGTCGATTTGTCCGGTTAGTTACTCTATATTGCTGTACGATGGCGCTGGGCCCGACCGGATACCGACCAGCCTAGGGAGTTCCTTGTATCCAAGTCGGTAAGGTACTCTGACTGACCTACGCGCGAAGGCCTAGTTTGTTCTACTCGGGAACCTTACCTGCATACTACCCGAGCGACGACCACTGGGTATGGTACTTTGTATGTATGTTATGCGAGACCAGCGCCCGTGATAGCTAGTGCTAGTTGACGATAAAGAATATCATTCTATAGAGTGCTGGCCAAACATTTCAAAAAATCGAGTCTACCTTAGGCAATTCCTAATGCTTGCAATAACTACACGGTTCCATCCAACTTTTCCCCATATTCTGTCCACCATACCCCTGGTTCTAGACCAGCAAATTTCCATTCCCCATCCACCAGCCGATAATGAACCTTGGAATTCCCGTGGGCATGTCCTTTGAATGCAACCCCCTTCAAACTCCCATCTGTATACTTTTGATGTGCCACACGCATCTGCTGATGACTGATCATGTGCTCATCATCAACACAGGCCCACTTTAATAAACCGACAAAATGCTGTGTCTTTAGGCTTGCGTCGCCTAGAAAGTTCTGGCCTGATACAATCCTGACAAATTCATCTGCTGGTACCGCCTCCCATATTTGGCCTTGGGGCATGATGGCCCGGTAATCAAGCTTAATGGTCGTTAGAAAACTATCAACAGAATCGCATTGACTCACACACATATAGAGTTGGCGCAACGCATTGTGAAAGGCGGGCCCAGTCCTTGGTATCGAAACTTTCAGCCCATTCATATAGAGAAGTTTGGCACTGGGCTACGACTGATGTTTGCCATAATGTCAGCCACTATTGGAGCAATTCGAATATCAAACTCACCTTCCCATGGAGGTGATGTGTGCTTGGGAGACATGGTGACGATGATGGGTTTATCGATAATAGTAGCAAAATGAAACTTTTTACTGTAGTAAATGTTTGCTTTCTACTCCATCAATTCGCAGTAATCCGTGATTTACTAAGGGTAACAATGTCCCGGCTTTTCGCGCTACCTAGTTGACTCCGACCGACTGGAGTTTCTCTCATTCTTAACCGGCACGTAGACTACCCTGTCGGGCCATAGATGGAGATGCGCGCGGGGCTTTGCAATAGCCCGATGCGATGCGGACTTGGGTGCGGTGACGTGAAATAGCCTTGGGCGTACATGGAGCCATTTGAAGCAATCTGAAGCAGCATTATTTGGCACACAATCACGCCAACTTTTGGAACCATTCTTTTCCACATCCTCAAACTCGACACCAGCGTCCTAATAATCTTGCAATCATGACAACTATTGATTCGAACGGTCAAAAATATGTTCCAGGCCGCTTGGACGGCAAGGTCGCTTTGGTGACTGGCTCTTCACGAGGAATTGGTGCTGCCGTGGCTATTCATCTCGGTCGACTCGGTGCGAAGGTGGTTGTCAACTACGCGAATTCCGTGGAGTCTGCGGCCAAGGTGGTCGAAACCATCAAGAGTCTCGGATCCGGATGCTATCGCTATCAAGGCTGGCATCCGTCAAGTTCCTCAGATCGTGGAGCTCTTCGACAGAGCCATAGCGCACTTTGGAAGACTAGACATTGCAGTCAGCAATTCTGGGGTGGTGAGCTTCGGCCACGTAAAGGACGTTACAGAAGAGGAATTCGATCGGGTCTTCAGCCTCAACACCCGTGGTCAATACTTTGTTGCGCGCGAGGCCTATCGTGTCATTTCCGAGGGAGGCCGAATCATCTTGATTTCGTCCAACACGTCGTTCGACTTTAGTGTCCCAAAACACTCCCTCTACTCTGCTTCCAAGGCCTCCATTGACTCTTTTGTCCGCATCTTGGCGAAGGACTGTGGCGATAAGAAGATTACTGTGAACGCTGTTGCTCCAGGTGGCACAGTGACAGACATGTTCAATGCTGTGTCTGTTCACTACATCCCTAATGGAGAGACATCCACTGCTGAGCAGCGCCAGAAGATGGCTGCCACGTCTTCGCCTTTGTGTCGGAATGGTTACCCCCAGGATGTGGCCAACGTTATTGGCTTTTTGGCTAGTAAGGAGGGAGAGTGGATCGACGGGAAGAGCATTACCTTGGATGGTGGAGCCAAGTAGCTGATGGATCAGGAGAAGGGTATTGTATGAAGATTTATCTTTTTATAAAAAGGCTGCATACATTCATTACACATATATCTTTTACAGCGCCATCAATGATTACTCGTGCGTCGTTTTCTTTGCCTCTTGATAACAACATCCGTTCCATCACGAACAGGGACTTCGGGAGATTTGGGATGTAAACTCTAGATTACTATAGTCTATCTAACTACTCCTTTTATAGGTGAGCTGCGATTGATTGAGCGCCCAGCTCCGTTCTGAGTAGCGGGTCAGATGGGAGCTCTAATTGGCTACCTGTAATTATCCAACGCGTTGACCCGTGTTTGTTGTGATCTTGAGTAACATGCGGCGCGCTTATCTTTCCCGTTGTTTGATTCGATTACTGTTGTGTTACGAGCCCTGGAGGGATCGCAAGGGATATGGGATGGGGGTACAGCAGCACGCGCAAGGGTTGATGGCCTGTGCTCCCATGAATCTACCTATGGGCGTACTGCACATGTTCAATGGATACATCACTCAAAGAATCGCTAGTAACTAGCTAATGTTGGAGTGCTGGCACATTGTGGTTTGAAATAGACCAAATCTCCACAAGCCTAGCCGTGTTGGTAGACCAGGTTAATATTATACTCGCCTGGACGTCTTTCTGACTATGTAAACATGACAACCATATGGCCAACATTATCTAAGCCCACATAATTCATGCCTCGGTCAGCTCCCCGTGGTCGGATTTGATAATATTTTCTAGGGCCCAATTCCATAACTGCTTTGGACCTTATCCATCGCATCCATCGCATCCATCGCGAACATCTAGGTTGTAGTCACGTAAATGCACCGGCCGGGTTTATAGTTGAACATACCACCCCAATACAGACAGCCACAATGTATCTGACCCGGTGCCAATCCTTTGGTCGGATCGTTTACCTAAGTCTAAGACATGAAAGGTAGCACCCTCGGGCCAACGTGAGATCCAAGATTAGTATACATGTTATTGCTGATAAGCAGTAAGGCATAGGACACTACTCTTGCCACATCAGTTCCCTCGTCTATATATCTTAAGGCATCCTTCTTCCTAGGTCCACTGCAAAGAGGCACTTATGATGACCCCCAACGCGTCTTGCACCAAAGTCTACATTTTCGGAGACGACACCTTCGATTACGAGACTTCGCTGGCCTGTTTGTTCCGACGGTCAGATGACCACAACCTTAAAACTTTCTTACAAGATGCATATACTGCAATTCGAGTGGAACTTGGCAATCTACCGTTGCATGCTCGCGATGCTACAACCAAGATCTCTAGCCTGAGTGATCTGCTGATCCGGAAACGAACTGGTACGATCAGTCCAGCCATGGAACAGGTGTTATGCTTGGTCCATTCATTTGCATTCTTTATCCTGTGAGTAATTATCTACCGTGAATTAACCAAAACAAAAACATGACAATGCTGACTATGGCAACAAGGCGACACTCACAGGGTATCTTGAGGAGAGATTTGATCGCACTACATAACTAAACTTCCAATTTCAGGACACCCATTTCTTTAACTGAGTCTAGTAGCCTGATTTGACTCCAGTTGAGTGGAGGATTGGTGGCGCATCGAGTACCATTCTTAAGACAATTTGTTTTACAACTAGGCAAGAAACAATAATCGAACTCGCTGACAACAGTCGCTGTTGGAGGAACCGTACACCGTATCAAAGACCCGATTTCGTGAGGTGGTGATGGGGGTGACAATGCTTATTGAAAACCCAATCACTGCTCATAATTATTCAATCCAAACCCCGCTTCAGTGCTGATTCCTGCCAGCAACATTGTCCCTATTGAAACATTCCACATGACTACATCACACTACAAGCTTGTAGACATGTCTGCATCAATCTCTACAGCGTCGCCGCCTTTCGTTGAGTTGTATAAATGCATCGTGCTGGGGCACTGAGATTCGACATAAGCAACGAGCTTCAGCCTCCGCTGGTAGATATTGAAGAGATCGACACGCCTCTTTTTCTCGCTGACGTTGTGGCCTGTGATGAGAATCAATGTAAAGAAAGATTCAATTATGCTGGGAGGTATGTTGCAAAAAAGTTGTCCCGTTTCACTCCATCGCAATGCCGAGGCTCCAGCGATAAGTGCAATAATAAGAAGCACTCCACACACAATTGTATACTCGTGAGAACAGACTCTGCCCATTCGAATGGAAACGCGATAAGAAAACGATTCTGCTGTGACACGTTCCTCGTGAGAGATGCCAACGCCAATGAAGGCCAGAGTTTCCTGGTCTTCTTGGTTGATAATGGCGAATTGCTCGTCTTCGTAGTCTCCAAACACCTGGCAGATGTTGCGTAGTACGAAACCGTCGTTCAAGCCGATCAACCCCGCATAGGTACCGATAAGAAGCCACCAGTTGGAATTGAAGTCTAGCACGGGACCACATACAATCCAAATGAGGATTACAATGATAAGGATTGCTACGCCTGCAAGAGTCCCAACCAAGTCTGCATAGTAGTCGATGGCACGCTGAATGGCGCTTCTCTTGCGCTCAGGCATGGTGATTGGAGCATTGCCAAGTTGATCGCCGCTCAAACTACGGAGCTTGAGCTCAAGTGCAGAATCCACTTTCCAGATCTCTTGGAGGCAGTCGGCCGTGTATCGACTATGCCGCTCTCGAACATTGGCAAGGAAGGCCAACAAAAGGACCATGAGTGCTGATGTAGCTGAATTGATGTATAGCTGCCAAGTGTTTGACCATCCGCAGTAATGGCCAAATCCCAGCCAGATGAAGATGCAGACCCAGTAGCCAATGACAGTGGCAAAATGCCCAAAAAACACAGACACTACTCCCGACACTCTTGTCATCAACGTCTCCTTGGGAAGCTGACCTGTTTCCCCATCATCTTTTAATAGCGACTGGAATTTGGCAGCGTCAATCTCGCTAAGCTTCCCGGTACCAACAAGATGCTGAACCATGCGTCTGTGGCTGCTAATGCGAGAACGCAGGCACCCGGCAACCATGAGCAAATTGTCATGTGCGTTAAACTGCTGCCGCATCAGAAATGCGTCAAAAACGAGGTTTATGATGGCCTGTGAGTCGGAGATGATGATCATATATGTGTTGTTGGATCCGTAGGGAATGCCCATAAATGCCCAGACAAGGAGGCCAAGGAGAATAGTACAATACGTAAACTCTGAACCAGAAATCACTACAACGCGATCTAGCCAGCGATCGAGACGCCTTGGCTTCCTTAGGGCAACAAAAGTATCGATGTTTTCTACAACATAATGTTGGTCTTTTTCTGTTGGGTCATGGACAAGTTGATTAGGAGCAGAGAATTGAAGCTCGACACGAGCACCTGGGCTGCGAAGCCATGCAAGGATTTTGCTGAGCATGGCGAAAAGAGTACGAGGGAGTAAGCGTTGACATCGAGGTTCCTGGCAAGATCCGCGGCGATCTGCTCAAGTCAAAAGGCGAAAGTATATCTCTTGCGGCCTTGCTTCACGGAGGGTGTGTAAGGTTAGGTGATATCCCTGAAGATAGGCTTTGACAAATCGCCAATATCGTGGAAGTGAATTTCGCCAGCTTTGTGGAAAGTATACCGCAACGTATGCGGTTTGAACAAAATTTGGGAGTGAGGTAACTAGGACTGTATGCCAAAAATGAAGGTAGGTATCAGAGAACTGCAAGTCGTAAATGAACACAATGATTAAATTAAAATCGCGCATGGGCGCACTGCATATCGTAAAATCCCTCAGTGCTTACTAGCATTGCATCGGGAACTAATTAATCTTACGCAGTGCCGCTTATCTGCCTTTGTAGGTAGTTTGGTGAACCAAGGGCGTGTTATTGGTCCAGATTGCGTTCAGCTGGCCTAGAATCAACACCAACCTGTCAACTGTCATTGAAAACTCTTTCTGCGCTATCAAAGTTTGTTCTAGACTATTAACATCACCTGGGTACGATGCACTCAAATCGCATGGCCAAGCGACAGCTTTCTGAAGCATGGACGACGTATTTGTGTTTCCAGTCTTGTGTGATGTCATTCTGCCATCTTTTTTTTTCACAAGTCACTAGTTTGCAGCATTCATTACAAGATTAATGTGTCGGTACTGTTACCGAGTCGGGTAACTATCTATCCGATAGTATGTAGGTACCATACACTCGGGCACTAAGCCTACGTGAGCTTCCAGAAGCACACTTACTTATTTCCAATCAGAATTAAACGATAATTATATCCGTGGTGTTCTATCCATATCTCCGCATATGGCAATGCTGTCTTACCGAGAGAGCAGACGCATATACTCAAACACAGATTCTAGAGGTGTATCAACAACATAGCCCAGCCTGGCTGCTGGCTTTGTTTCGATTGGTAATTGGCGTGTCTTGCAGGATGATAATGCAGTAAGCATGCGAAAGGGATGTTGTTTCAAATAGTATTGTTGGTGGAACTTTCTGCAATGACTGCGTGGGGGAAGCTGGGTTTTGGATTGAGTATGGATTCGTACCGAAGATATTGCAGTAAAAGTGATTAAAATTGTTTAATCTCGTAACTGTATGAGAGAGATGGGTAGCAGCTCCCAGGCCGATAGACCTATGCCCTGCTGTCCCTGATAATCGTTCACTCTCTCGCACGTGACAAGACAAACTACATAGTACGGACAAGTATGAATGATACCAAAGTTAATCGATATTCTATAGACACTGGGACATCAAGAGCACCGCGATATCACAATGTCAGGAAATACCTGATCACAAGGAAGGAGACAACAGCGCTCACCCTATTTTCCAGACCGAATTCAGCATCGCCCCCTATCGATAGGCAGGAGAGTGCCTGTATAGGGAAGTTTGCAAAGCGCATATGCATATAAGCATTACAGCAGAAATTGGACGCACGGTCATGCTCATGCTCCTAATCTATGCTATTCACACTGTATGGAATAAAGTTTCTCTCAGTACTGTCACCAATGGGTTGCCCTTGGGTGCCCAAGACATGCACCTTGCTATTTATAATCTGCTCAGCATATCCAAGAGCTCAGATTCATGGAATCTTGGCCATACAGCAACCATTTCTACGTAAAGTGCGGGGTGCGATAGTGAAGGGCCGAATAGTCTAGGCTTCTTATTCCAATTCCGGCGCGGTATAGATATCCTAGTACAATAGGCCAGTAAGGCCGCAGAAATCCCAAGTTGTGTAGTTTGGTAAGTGGCCCGCTATAGAATGCCATGCGATTCCTTTGGATTTCTCCGGTACTCTGGTTGTTGGTGGCGTAGCCTAAGATTAACTGCAGGACTGATCCGACAAATACAAAGTCAAATTTAACGTAATACTTATGCATACTTATGTAAAAAATTTCTACTGTACTTTTTCTTCTACTGTGTAGTTGAGTGGAGGATGATTGCCCGCTTCAACGCCCAGTGAGTGAGAACAGTGCGATAGTGGAGTGCAAACATCATTGACGATTGACTAATACCTGAGTTCACTACTTACCAAACGCCTATCTATCTACCAAACTCCTCACTCTCGAGCCCTATTCAACTCTTAAAGGTAGTGACTTACTACCCCTAAGTCCCTGTGGGTGTTGGACCCATAGAAGGATTGCGATTGTTACTTGACCTATCCATGCCGATCACTATTTTAGCATATGTGGCTGGCTACGGAGTATAGGTATGACGTTACATTCTGTGGGTGCATGTTTATGCAGGGTCTCCAAGCGCCAAGTTGAACCCTTCCAGGGCTGTCGAGACCTGATCAATAAGAGAGCAACACCATCTGTGGAATCGGTTCGCTGAACTTTAGCAGGCGTTCAACTTGACGCTTTGAGACCCTGTATCTCACTAAATTGAAATGTCTAGCTCGAGACGTAGGGTGTCCAATGTCACGCACATATAATAGGTAGACATAGCCCATAGACAGCATCATCATCATATCACATATACGAGGTACATATATGTGTCACCTTTACATATAGTGCATTAATTTGACAAATGCTTTTGCAAGGAACGCTTCGGACACAGTTACCCTTTCATCTTCCAGAACACCATTGGTAAAATCTTCCATGTATCTTCCCAAAACAAACAACGTCTTCACGAAGCCAAATACTTACAAAACCCGGGCTAAGTTGCACTATCATACTAGTAAAACAAACTTCTAAAAATCTATTTCCAATTCAATTAGCAGCATGGTTCTCCAGCCAACGACGCGAGCTTCTTAAGCTCTCCTATTAACTTAATTCAAAATACCTACCTAGCTACCACCCATATCAAAATTTTCTGCAAAGCAAAAGATTAGCATTGAGCTGCGATAACCTACAACAAAACTTGATAGAATCAATCCCAAGGCAAGTCCCACGAATACACTTGCACCTAGACATTCAAACGCGATATATGTCCGGTCCCGGGTATTAAAATTTGAGTCTCTTCCCCCATACTCGGCGCTCCCATCCACTCGGGGCTTTTGATTGGCCAGATTGAAAAGGGGGAGTGAATCGAACCCCAGGGAGTCTCAACCCGTGCATTGATCCCTTCTGTATAGAAAACTTCTCCATTTCGATTTCCGGAGAATTCAGTAACTAGTTAGCCAATTGATTTTATTTCTTCTTTCTATACAGACAATCTATACTACCAACACCACCCATAGACGAAAGTTTGTAGATAGCCCACCAACAATAAATACGATATCGAATGCAACCTACACGCGGAAAAGTGCAAAGGTGTCTTTTGGGAGAAACTCTACTCTGTAATTGACTGCAATTTAGCGAATACGCTGCAGAAGACTCTGTAATCAAGTATTCATGGATTTCTCCTCTCTCTTCTTAAAACCCAGCTAATCCCCCATCCTCTACTCCCCATAACTCACCATGCCATACCCAACCCTCTCTGACACCGCAATCATAACCCCCATTATCTCGTAATCACGCTTTTCATGAAATCGGCATCCATGCGTAATAAGAGACCAGGCACGCCTGCACTGCAACAGTACGCGACATAGCGCAAGGTAATCAGGGGCATTACATGCTGCGAGGATGACTGTGGGTATCTGCTCGCATGATGTTGATTACGGGTTGCTGAGGGGAGGGAAGTCTGAAAGGGTGGTTGGAGGACAACGGCTAGGGCTGTGGGCTAGATGTTGCGTTGGGACTCGAGAGGGAGTGGGATGTCAGAGGGCCATGACATTCCGTTGGGATGGGGATCTCGCTTAGATAAAGAAGGAAGCCAGTGGTAAGAGGTATAAGTGGCAGTGTGTTGGGAATTTGCTTTTTGTCCAGGGGTTGTTGGGCTTGGGCGGCGGGCTGAGACGGGGGTGATGTAAAAGGTGCGTGTGGTTTCGGTGAAGGCGACAGGGAGGGAAATAACACCGCAGAGCCATCACCAGCCTAGGCGGCCGGTGAACATTCTGGAGAGAGCTGCTGTGCAGTAGAATATTGGTAACCGCTTCCTGCGCTCTCCTTTGGTGTACTAGCTGCTGAGTAGGTATTTGGGGGTGGTTACTGTTGGTTGAGATGTATCGTTTTTGTGGACTTATAGTTATGACAGGAGAGCGGAAAGCGTGTAGTTGCAAGTGATTTTCGATGGAAGAGTGCAGAAAGTAAGTTACTGACCACAAGATCTCCAGAGTGGGTATCAGAATCGAAGGGCGAATGTGAGCGATTGGCATTCATTTCTCCAAAGACACATCCATCCATGAAGCAATTTCCAGCATAAGTTAGTTTGCTCCTTTTCATGTATAGTGCTTCTTCTCTCACTCACTGATAGTCAGCCAAGTTGATAAAGCATCAAGATTCGAGAAGCGAAAATACCCCAGAGACGTATGTATACATTGTTAACATTCGAATAATCCAGAAGATCCCAAAACAAGCCTTCTTCGACAACAATGCATCTAACTTGAGCAGAAACCACTCCTCTGGTGGTCATCTTCTTTGTTCAACACGATTGTCCAAAAACAGAAACGATCGACAGATGCCATGTTCTAGCCTCCTTCCTAAATCGTCTAATATACACCAAGTATTAGAATTCAAGAAAGACTAATCAAGACAGCTCCACGCAATCACTCATCGTCAACATTCCACCAGAATAGCTACCAGCGCTCAGAAAACATTGATTTTCCAAAGCAAGTTATCCAAAAAGCCAATGTCATTCTCTCCCGTTCCAATCTAGGTTTATTTTCCATGTCCAGCGACGCGCCTTCAAATTTGGACTGACGTGCTCGTTCAACAGCTGTATTGGAAAACGCAGTCTAGATAAATCCACCCTTGTGAGAGAAAATCCACCTTCAGGATTAGTGCTTTGCTCGGATAACCAGTTCCTTCCGCAATACCACAATACCATTGCGACATCTGACAGCTAATAGAGCACACAAGACCGGATCCACTCCAGATGAGATTGAATAGTTAGGTAGCTGGTCGTCCGCTATCTCCGGCGTCAAACCATGTGGCGAATGAGAGGAGATGTAAAAGCGATTGCGACATTGAGGGGTTGATTGATGAGATGGAGGGCACATCGGCATTTGATGCAGACGAGCCTGTAATCATTCTCGGCAGTATATAATATATCGCTATTGATACTGGATTTATTCTCAGTTTTTATTTACCACTCGTAAAGTGAAAGTTGGTATCAATGGCTCCCACTATTACTGAAATCCCGACTCCTACTACTACTGAGGTTCCAAAGGATGACTCGCAGTACGACTTCTCGAGGTTGAAACCGTATGTACATCCGCCAGAGACCAGGGAGAAATTGTCATGGTCTGAGCTTGTTACGCTTGATTTGGAAGACTATGCTCGACCGGGGGGTAAGGCGAGGTTGGCGAAGCAACTTGAACATGCAGTGCATCATGTTGGATTTGTAAGTGCTCAGCCACGCCCTAATTACAGTGCTGAAATGAATAATGTTAACAACGCAATCTTGCAGTTTTACGTCAAAAACTTTGGTCTTAGCCAGGAGCAAATTGATCAACAATTCACGCTGGCCAAAAACTTCTTCCAACTCCCCGTCTCAGAAAAGGAAAAATACGAAATCGACTACAAAGCAGCAGATTACAACGGGTGGCGCCGTTCTGGTCGCGCCACAGTCGGAGACACAAAGGACAACATAGAAATGTACAATATTCCCAACTTTACCGCCGACTTCAAGGACAAGTATCCGCAGCCAGACCTGCTCAAAGCACACATGGCCGAGATTGAAATCTTCCACCGAGCACTCCACTCAAACGTCGTGCTGCCCCTCCTCCGGCTCTTCGCCATCATCCTTCAGCTCCCCGACGAAGACTACCTCGTAAAGCAGCACACATACGAGCGCAAATCCTCCGACCACTTCCGCTACATGATCTACCATGCCCGCAGCGAAGAAGAATGGAAAGCCTCGGGCTACGGCGCAACCTCTGGCCATACAGACTTGGGGACTGTGACGCTGCTCTTCCGGCAACCAGTCGCGGGCCTACAGATCCTCGGGTCCGACGGAGAATGGACATGGGTGTCTGCACAGCCGGGTACGATAACGGTCAACCTTGCAGACACCATCTCGCATTTGACGGGCGGATGGCTCAAGTCCAGTGTGCATCGTGTTGTGGCGCCGCCGGAAGATCAACGGGCGTACGATCGAACTGGCTTGTTGTATTTTGCGCGCCCGCATGATGACGTCAAGTTGGTTCCCATTACGGATTCACCTGTGCTAAGAGAGGCGGGTGTGGCGCCTAGGTTTGACAAGATTGTGACCATGGAGGAGTGGGTGAAGGCGAAGCAGACATTGCAGCTGAATCCAGATATTGCGGCTAAGAGATGGGCGGAAAGGGGGGATGGCAAGGTTGAAGTGCTGGCGGGTTTTCATGACCAAAAGTACAAGGAGTGAGAAAGTATTGAGATGTACTTTGTATGTCTACGGAGTAGTATCTATTTGTTTTGTCAGCTTAAGGTCCAATTGATCATTGAAAATTGATCACCAAGGATAATAAATCCGGGCCAGTGGGGAACCCTGTAGACTTTTCTCATATTTCATTGACATGAAATCGACGTTGGGAGAGATACCGTTAGCATACTCTTGTTCTTCCTTGCTATTTTTGCAGTATTTCAGATTTATGACTTGTGCTAACTACCTTTATACTTTCTACCTCATCTGAATGTCCTGCTAAAAAAGGGACCACAAGGACTCGCACATACATATCATGG
This sequence comes from Shiraia bambusicola, assembly GCA_028220655.1. Classification (NCBI taxonomy): domain Eukaryota; kingdom Fungi; phylum Ascomycota; class Dothideomycetes; order Pleosporales; family Shiraiaceae; genus Shiraia; species Shiraia bambusicola. The sequence continues at coordinate 149,531 of SSBG01000048.1, read as the reverse complement.
GCCCTTGATTTCCGCTTTCTCCACAATGAGAGTACACCCCCAAAGCAGCAACAGTCGCAAATGCCACAGACTTTGCCGAGAAGATGGGAATAGAGCATTTCGTCATGGTCCTACCAAGTGTCTACGGCAGAGACACAATCACTAACAGCACGCTGGTAAAATACCATGCCGCTGGTGTCAGAGGTATGGTGGTCTATGGAAGTGATTGGCCGCATACGGCGAATAAAGAGGGAGATTCTGCGGTGGGAGAGAGGCTGAATCCGGCAGATTTCAAAAAGATTGATGATGAAACAATTGTCAAGATGTATCAAGAGTGGTCGGGGAGCAGGGCGCAAATTCAACGATTGTTTGTGGACAATCTATGGCGATTGTAGCAGTGGGAAGACTTTAATTCGTAGAGTTGGGTCTTTTAGAAACGCCAAGCAGACTACTCACACCATTGTCAGTTTCTTCTGCAAGTCGAGCTTGGTTGACAGCATCGATAGCTTTCGCATCGGACGATGGTAGTATTCGTGGAAGAAAAGTCAATTCGCACACGGAGGGGTTGAAGTGCCTCTGACAATCTGAGAAAAAAAGCACCTATGCCTTGATGTTGGCAGGTTGCTTAAAATACTTGCTGGGGATAAAAGGCATCTTTGTGACCACTGCCTTCCTCTTCTTGCCTCGAATGACCACATGCACCTCAGTTCCTGCTTTGTGCATCCCGTCCTTGATGTAGCCCATGGCAATGTTTTTGTTCAATGAAGGTGAGGGGCAGCCAGACGTGATGTTGCCGATTTTCTCGTCTGACTCGTTGACAATGACGGCGCCCTCACGAGCAGGCGAGCCTTGAACGATGAGACCAATGCGGCGACGCGATACGCCACCGCCTTCCGACTTTTTCTTGAGTTGCTGCAGGATGACAGAATCACCGTAGAAGCCGCCATTGGTCTTGCGATCTTTGCCAATGATCCATGATAGCCCAGCTTCTACAGGGGTAGTGGTCTCGTCCAAATCGTGCCCGTACAAGCACATGCCAGCTTCGAGGCGCAGAGTATCACGGGCTCCCAGGCCAGCGAGTCTAAGGTCGTCCTTGGCATTTTCGAGCAGGAACTGGGTGATGGACGCAGTAGCGTGTTGGGGGATGCTGATCTCGAAGCCATCCTCGCCCGTGTAACCACCGCGACTTACCAAGACCCAGGCATCACCCGTGCCTGCGATTTTGGCATCGATACACTGGCCAAAGTAGAGTGTCTCGAGGTCTTTCTTGGAAACGTCGTCTAGGGCACGTGAGAGAATCTCAGCCGACTTTGGGCCTTGGAGGGCGATGAGACCCTGGCCTTGGAGGATTTCCCATTGGACTGGCTTGTCAGGGTTCTCGCCCCTCCATGCCTCTAGAGTGTCGTTGAAATAGGCAATATCCCTCTCTCTGCAACCAGCATTGGTCACAAGATAGAATTTGTCAGGCAGGCGAGTGATGACCGTGTCATCAATGATGCCACCCTCGGGGCTCAAGAGCGTGGACAGCGTGGAATGGCGTTCTGGCAGGGTGGAGATGGACGATGGGGTGATGCGCTCGAGGAAGGCCTCGGCGCCAGGACCAGAAAAGTGGTGTTGGACCCTGTGATGAATAAGCTTCCCGGTCAAAGTCACATGACTAGAGAGAGAAATAGGCATGTATGCGTCAATTCATCCTCAACTTACATGTGGCCGACGTCAAACAAGCTGGCCTTTTCTCGCGTCCACTGGTGCGACTCGACAATGCCCAAGTCGCCGTACTGCACTGGCATGGAATAGCCGCCAAACGGCACGAACCGGGCGCCATGTTTGCTGTGAAGCTCGTACAAGCTCGTCTTTCCCAGTTGCTCTTTTTGCGCTTCAGACGAAGCAAAACGGACGCATTGTTTCTGGGAGCGTGGGCGTGAGGCTGGACGGGTTAGTGTGGTTGTTGCATAGGATGCTCTCTGGGTGCCCTCTGCCCTCAAAAGACGAGGGCCAGTGCAATGGAGGGCAGGCCTCAGTACTGCGACGGCTCTTTGGGTTGCCATTGCGTGTCTGTGTGTGGGATTGTGTGTGGGATTGTGTGTGGTATTACGTGTATGACGGTCATATATAGGTAGGTACCTACTTATGTTCATGTATGGTGAATCGGCGCTAACTACCGAGTATTAACTTACTATGTAACGTTAACCAAGCTTCCCCGTCGGGACTTGTTGTCCACCAACAGCCCACCAGGATCCAGTATACCAAAGCGGTAGTTGTTTGCACTAATACCGCCTACAACGCCCTCGCAGGCCCGACAAGACTGCAGCAAACATGTCAAAGGGCTCACGATTCTTGCTGGTGTCGCTGCCGACGTCCATTACCCCAAGCAACCACGCCGACGAAGCTCTCAATGCCCTGCGCTCCACGGTGACATCAGACAGCGCCGCCAACACCTTCCGCTTTGCCATTCCCACCTTCAAGATTGGCACTCTAGATGCGCTGGTCCAGCAGGCCGACGACCTCGCCAAGCTCAACACTGCTTGCGAGGGTGTCGTCAGCAAGGTGGGCGACAGCTTGAGGCAGATTCTCGATGGCGACGAAGCAAAGGTCCAGCAGCAGAAGACCATCAACGACAGTACGTCATACCTCACCACCAACACCAAGACCAAAGACGTGTATATATATGTAAATATATAAAGAGAGAGATATATGCATATATAGATATGCGTATGTGCATGGTGCTGACTAAGCATATAGAGCCTGTCGACCAGTATCTACGCACCTTCCAATGGAACAAGGTCAAATACAGAGCAGACAAACCCATTGCAGACCTCATAGACTCGCTGCAAAAGGTGTGTTCAGCCCTCCACGACCACGCTTTTCCATGACTAAGCCACGGCGCAGGAAATACAAGGCATCGACAACGATGTCAAGGCAAAATTCTCCCAGTACAACCAGACCAAAGGCGCCCTCGCCGCTGCCCAACGAAAACAAACCGGCAACCTTGCCACCAAGTCACTCGTCAATGTCGTCAACCCTTCCTCCCTTATTCGCGACTCAGACTACCTCGACACGCATCTCATCGCCGTGCCCAACGTCGCCGTCAAAGACTTCTACAAGTCGTACGAAGAGCTGGCTCCCATGGTCGTGCCCCGCTCCGCCAGCAAGTTGGCAGCCGACGACGAATTTACCCTCTTCGCAGTAACCACGTTTAAAAAGCATTCCAATGAATTCGTTCACAAATGCAGGGAAAAGAGGTGGACGCCACGAGACTACAAGTACAAGGAGGGCAACAAGGAAGAGGAGGCAAAAGAGGCAGATCAACTCGCCAAGGACGAGAAGAAGCAATGGGGCGAGGCATTACGGTTGGGCCGCACAGGATACAGTGAGAGCGCCATGATTTGGATACACGTGCTTGCATTACGAGTCTTTGTCGAGACAGTTTTGCGATACGGCCTGCCCCTGGACTTTGTATGCGGATTAGTGCAGGTAAGATATTTGTTTACGTAAAATCACCGTCCACCAACTCACATGTGAGAACAGACGGACGCAAAGTCTGCGAAAAAGGCAAAGACGAAGCTCGATGCGGCTTATTCGTATCTTGGCGGTAATGCTTTTGGCCGCGACAAGAAGGGAAACATTCAGAAAGACGACTCTGCTGTGTCGGCAGATATGCAACAAGCGGGTCACATGGGCGATCAAGAGTACACTGCATATGTGTACTATGAGTTTGAGATTGTATAGTACTTTCAAAGTCGATATCCTAGAGTTTCGAGAATTTTAAGCGGATCAATGATTGCTGATGATGGAGGTCATGTAAACACCACCTGAGTTACTGGATTTGGGTTATTTTACTTTTGTTTCAGTAATTTTTATGTTAAATTACATGAGAATAAACATCCTACTTCTTATCCCTCCTCGTCATACGCCTCCAGCTACCTCTTATACCAACTTTTAGCAACTCTGCAGCTACTGGCCTGTTTTGAGGATTCACTTTTCTATAGTTTTTCTTTTGACTCAAAATAAACAAGAGTGCAGAGATCGATATGACATTTGTGCTTGGTATGTCTGGAGAGTAAAGTTTGGTGGCTCTGACTGGGCGATGGGTGATGTCAATGGTTGTCTTCTATCACCGTTAACTAGTTACTCTGTAACTAGTTAACTCCGTGTCTTGGCAAGGCCATGCAAAAAAAGTTACCCGCGCAGACTTGGCTTCAACATCAGCTTGACACCACCACCACAATTATGCCTTCTACCCACAAAAAGGACAAGCCTTGGGACACTGATGAAATAGATAAATGGAAGGTGCGTCCAAAGTTTTTTAAGAGTTTTTTTTTGCATATACTAGCAGCAAATCTAACATGTCGTGCAGATTGAACCGTTCAAGCCTGAAGACAACGTCGGTGGCACCTTCACAGACGAGTCGCGCTTCTCTACGCTCTTTCCCAAGTATCGCGAACAGTACCTGAAAGGATCCTGGAAGTTTATTACACAATCACTTGCAAAACATGGCGTGGGGTGCGAGCTCAATTTGGTCGAGGGCTCCATGACCGTATGGACTACGCAAAAAACCTTTGATCCAGCGGCGATATTGAATGCGCGCGATCTTATCAAGCTTCTCGCTAGGAGTGTGCCTGCACCGCAAGCGGTCAAGATCTTGGACGATGAGGTGGCCATGGACATTATCAAAATTCGAAGCCTGGTACGAAACAAGGAACGCTTTGTCAAGAGGCGACAGAGAATTCTGGGTCCAAATGGCTCGACATTAAAGGCGCTTGAGCTCCTCACAGAAACATATTTATTGGTGCAAGGAAACACAGTCTCTGCAATGGGCCCCTTCAAAGGCCTAAAGACTGTACGGCGCATCATCGAGGACACGATGAACAACATCCATCCCATCTACGCAATAAAAGAACTCATGATCAAGAAGGAACTAGCCAAGGATCCAGACTTGGTAAACGAGAGCTGGGATCGCTTCCTCCCCAACTTCAAGAAGCGATCGCTCAGCAAGCGACGAGTACCCCACAAGGTCAACGACAAGTCCAAGAAGGTCTACACTCCATTCCCGCCACCGCAAGAAAAGAGCAAGGTCGACTTGCAGATTGAGAGCGGAGAGTACTTTTTGGGCAAGCACGCCAAGGAACGCAAGGCCAAGGAGGAGCGCGAAGAGAAGATGAAGGACAAGATGGATGCCAAGAGGAAAGAGAGAATGGCCGAGTATGTTGCGCCCCAAGAGGAGGGAGAGAAGAAGAAGAAGGAGAAGAAGAGAAAGCGGGACGAGGACGAGGGCAAGGACAAGAGGAAGAAGAAGAGCTCAAAGGAGGTAAATGGCGATGTGGAATGAAGGATGAGTACAGTGTACGATGACGGCAGCATTTTCAGGATAACTATTTACAGCTCCAATACCCAGTTCACAATGAACTTTTGATACTGCACACAGCATTACCCGTCCTGAGTCTTGACTAAGCAGACACCTTGGCTCCCTAAAAATAGATTAACATAGTCCAGACATCTAATGTCTCAGCATTTGATACCATGGCTTTTCGGCGACATTTCGATTTCCAAAATTTTGACGACCATGATACCGCGATTGATGTTCTGATGTTCTCGATTCTTGCCCTCTCAGCATAATGTTTACCCGTCTTGTTCTTGTTCTTCTCGTAACAATATCCACCACAACCGCGACCTCGTCTCACGTGACTCTAGATCGTCAATGCTGGCATGAGCACGTCTTCCATCAAACCAATCTCCAATCATCACATGACCAAAGCAAAGAGTACGCATCCCTAATCCATAATCCATTACACAATCCAAAAATTCGGTACGCGCCATGGACCTACCCACCAACATGCACCCCCGACCTCCCAGGCATAAACGACAAACTCTGCATTTACACCGACACATCCTTCTCCCACGGCCGCGGCATCTCAATCTTCACCACGCCAGCCCTCGCTGCTGAATTCGCTGCCTTGCCAGCATTCCAAACTCCCTCGATGCTCGACGCCGAGAATGTAAACGTCGCATCAGATACATGGACCACAACCCCCATTCCCGGCAAAGGCCTCGGCGTGCAAGCTTCCAAACCCCTAGTCTTCAAAGACCGAATAACAGCATACACTCCCGCGATAATCGCCTACCTCGAAGACTCCCTCAACACCGTCGCCCGAGAAAATTTCTGGCGCCACGCAATTTCTCAACTACCCCCCACGACGCAAGAGGCGTTTCTATCGCTAACTTACGTCTTTGGCGATGAAAGAGTGCGCGTGCAAGACATCGTAAAAGCGAATACCTTTCAGCTAGAGGTCGGAGGTATCAATCATCTCGCCATATTTCCAGAAACAAGTCGATTAAACCATGCATGTGCGCCAAAGTACGTGTAACCTTTTCCTTCCCTTCAAGCTCTCTCCACATCTTTCAAAAAAAAAAACCCCATGCAATCATCACCTACCAACACTAACCTCTTACCAGCGCCCAATACACCATCAACACCCCCCTCCTAACCCACTTCGTCCACGCAACAAGACCCATCCCCCAAGGCCAAGAAATAACCATCTCATGTACGTCTCTCCTCCCTCCCTTTCCCATCCCTTACTCAAACACGACAGACACCTCCCCCCTAACCCCCACCCAAGCCCGCCAATCCTTCCTCCAATCCGCCTTCCACTTCACCTGCACCTGTCCCCGCTGCACCGACCCCAACTCCGACACAACCCTCCAACGCATCCAAGCCCTCCAAACCATACTAAACGACTGGTCCCCCAACTCCCAAGCTTCCCCAGACCTAGCAGACGAATTGCTAGCACTGTATGAAGAAGAGGGCTTAGAGGGCTTCATGGATGTCCCCTATGGCTTTGCAGCATTGACATATAATGCTGTCGGCCAGAGTGATGTGGCGGTGCAGTTTGCGCACAAGGCGCGCGAGGCGGTTTTGCTAAAGGATGGGGGTTGGGCGCCGAGTTTGGGGCTTTGG